>JAPWLS010000756.1:0-241663 GCA_028551675.1 Tineola bisselliella
AAACTACACAAATGGACGAGCAACTCCCCAGCGTTTCTCAAACATTTGCCTTCTGAACATGTACAAGTTCCTAAATCATTTTCTGAAGAGACAAACCAGGCTACTCTGAAGATTTTAGGAGTCCAGTGGGATCCTGTTGGCGACTTCTTTACTTACTCCGCTTCGCCAGTAAGCGTCGAGTGTACAAAACGTTCGATCTTGTCGAACGTCGCTCGCATTTTTGACCCGCTAGGATGGCTAACTCCAGTAACACTTATAGCAAAATTGCTCCTTCAAGATCTTTGGCGCCTGAAACTTACCTGGGACGAATCTGTTCCGTATGATTTAGCGAGAATTTGGCATGAATTTGTTTCCGAGCTAAACAATTTACATCTTATTAAATTTCCACGTTTAGTAGTGCCGCCTGAAGCCACTACTTTTCAACTGATTGGTTTTTGCGACGGTTCCACGAAGGCGTACGGGTGCTGTGTTTACCTACGTGCGGTATCAACCAGTTCCGTAACTCTCCACCTTCTTATAGCAAAGTCTAAAGTAGCTCCATTGAAACCACTTACGGTGAATCGACTAGAACTGTGTGGCGCCACCTTGCTCTCGCGAGTACTTGCACACTTATTAACTTTGCTGAAGGATAAAATCAACATAACCGATCAAATCGCTTTTACTGATAGCAGTACCGTTCTGTCCTGGCTTAATACGGAACCGCACAAACTTAAAACATTTGTGGCACATCGCGTCGTCCAAGCTACGGATGCTGTTCCCGCATCGAAATGGAAGCATGTATCAACAGTCGAGAACCCTGCCGATTATTGCAGTCGTGGTCTGAGCTGCTCTGAGCTCGCTGCCTGCAAGCGTTGGTGGTCGGGTCCCGACTGGCTCACCTGCGAATCGGCACGCTGGCCGATGAGCAGAGAACCGGAGCCACAGAATGTGCACGTTGAACTGAAGTCCTCATCGTTTGTCTCTCACAGTAACGAAGAGAAAGAAGAAAACTCAGTCCACACACTTCTCACTCGCTTTTCATCATTCACGCGAATGCAACGCACGATAGCAAATTGTATTAGGTTTATTCGAAATTGTAAGCAGACACCTAAAGCTCGTTCGTACGGTCCCTTAACAGTGACAGAAATATCTACAGCTCTTTGTAAAATAATTAAATCTACACAGGATAATTATTTCACTGATGAATTTAATTGTCTCAAATCAAATCGACCTTGCAATCGATCAATTCAAAAACTTTCTCCATTTATTGATCCGTCCGGTCTCTTACGAGTCGACTGGCTAAGTGTGTAACGTGTTTTAAATACAAACCCATTCCGTATCAGCCAGCGATGGGCAATTTGCCCGCTCCCAGGCTTGAGCAGGGCAGTTGTTTCCAAAATATAGGTATAGATTTTGGTGGCCCCTTCTTAATTAAGGAGAGCAAGCGTCGCAATGCACGTGGTTTTAAGGCTTACGTGTGCCTTATGGTCTGCTTGTCAACAAAAGCCGTCCATTTGGAGTTGGTCACCGAACTCACTACCGAAGCGTTTATTGCTGCACTCGACAGATTCATAGCGCGTCGTGGTTTCTGTCGCACCATCGTTACGGACTGTGGCACTAACTTTGTGGGGGCTAAACGCTATCTTAACGATATGTTCGAATTATTAGGCAATGAAAAACAAAAACTGTCTGACGAATTTTCAAGTCGTTCTATCACCTGGAAACTGAATCCTCCAGGTGCACCTCACTTTGGAGGTATCTTCGAAAGTGGAATTAAATCGACCAAATTCCACTTAAAGCGCGTCATAGGTTCGCAACTTCTCACTTACGAGGAATTCGTTACCGTGTTAACGAAAGTGGAGGCTATGCTCAACTCGCGACCCCTTTGCGTGCTTTCTTCTGATCCGAAAGAACTCGACGTACTTACTGCCGGTCACTTTCTTATCGGTCGACCCTTGGTCTCTCTGCCCGAGCAGCAGTATGACGACTCCAAGTTGTCTCCTAGGTCTCGATGGCAGATGCTTCAAAGGCTCACACAGTCTTTCTGGCGCATCTGGCAGCGAGACTATATACACACTTTGCAGCAACGTTCAAAATGGTTCTTGGATGGTGGGCGCGACCCGCTAGTGGGTGACGTGGTTCTTGTTCTGGAGCCAAACTTATCCGCTGCAGAGTGGAGATTAGGTCGGATAGAAAATATATTTCCGGGTAAGGACGGAAACGTCCGCGTAGTAACGATACGCACTGCGAAGGGCACTTTTACTAGACCTGCTAGGAAAGTCTGTCCCCTTCCTATAGCTACATAGGATCTTCTTTTATTTATACTTAAACTTAGTTCTTAATTCATATTTTGTTTCTTAGCATTTAAGGATTTCTAGTTTAGTTTAATCATGTTTAGTTAGTAGTAAGTTTAGTAGCTTCGGTATAATTTCATAGCGTCCATATGTTTATCCGAACACGAACACAAATTGTATGTTTCTTGTATCATCCCTTCCTTTTGATTCCTACCCTCTTCATTTCCTCTCATCATTAAAATAGCGTCATCCACCGAGCGTGCGACGCTAGCGCCCTCTACAGGATAGTGTCAGTCGGTCTGTCCACCGCCGACGCGTAATCCCTGATGAACTGATTTCCACCGCCGACGCGTATTGTGGCTCGTGGTGATAAAAAACCCTGTGTTGAACTATTGCCGGGCTTGGTACCCGTCTTTCCTATACTTTGTCCTTGTGTTTCTCCAAGCTTGATTTGGCAGGTTTAGGTATCCCCTGGCTTGGATGCTGGCCTGAGTAAATGCAATTACAAACGACACAAAACTCAAAGCTGCAATTCACAGTCTAGATCTTGTGTATAACCCCCTCTCATTTGATCTTGTTTTAAGGCAAACATCTGATATTTATCAAGCCTATTTATAAAATTACATTAAGTCATGTGACGTCACATATGTCGCAATGTTACACTTAGATTCAATATAATGAAGACAATGTTAAAATTAGAATTAACGAGATTTATAAAATGTCAAATAATAATAGTACTAATAAATATAGTATTATTGTAGTATATACAGCCATTCTCAAAGTTGTGTTCCGCGGAATCCTAGGGCTAAAATACTGCAAAAAAATACCTACCAAAGGGAGATTATTACATTGCAATATGATTATTCATAAATATATATAAATCAGTTTTTTATAATTATATTAAGGCTTTTTCCTTCGCCAACACAGTTTGAGAACCGCTGATATAACCAATAATATTAATTTGAAAATTTTATGGAATTTCAACAATTTATTAATTAAATAAAAATAAGATTTTTTTGTTTAATTGTACCACGAGTGATTTAATATGGTTCTATAGCAAGTGTGAATTCTCTTTATATCCTTGAGTGATGTTTTGGGACTGGGTTTGGGTTTTTGGGATTTGAAAATGATTCTATACCATTGTGGGTCAAATACAATTTATTCAATTCTTTACAAAATTTTATGTTATTTAAAGTCCCCAACAAAAACATATTTTAGGTGCAAAATCGTTAAATATAACATATTCATATGTGCACGGAATGCAAATAAAAACGTTTTTAAGGTTCCATAGATTATTTAAGTGAACCTTTAACAATCGATTATTATTCGAATTCAATTATTCATTTGTTTTTGTTTATTCGATATCAGGAGTTATTCGCAAATATAGTTCAATTATTTTGAAAACTATTTGTTCCTAGCGGTAATGCTCAAAAAATTCAAAAATCGAATGAACGATTCTTCATTTGTTTTTTGTTTTTGCGTAGCGACCGTAAACTATAGCACGTTCACATTATAAGAGCAGTAAATAAATCATAAAATTCCTACAGAACCACACAAATATAACACACACAAAACAAACTTGGTGGATTTTTTTACAAGTACCAATACGATTTAAAAATGTTTTGTGTTAAGGTGACGGAGGTATGCCTATTCAAAAATTATGGCGGGCGGTTTTTAAAAGAATTCCATTGTGGAATAATTTTACGACGGACAAGTCTATCGTTGGGTGGCGACCGTAGTGTTGTACAGAGTTGTTATCGATAAATTTGTCGTTGCTGTAAGTGGAAAATTGGTCGAATGGATTTTAAAGTAAGTACGATTGTAGAATTTAATTTTAGTACATCAATTTATTCGTATTTAAAATTTCAATATATAGCAGTAATATGTAGTTTAAGTTATTACTATTTAAACTACTAATTTAAAAGGACTTATGCGGCTTATTTTAATCCGATATTTACACGGAGTAAAGATCAGATAAAAAATATTAAGAATATTAGTAAACTTGAATATGAATTAAAAAACATATAATGGGTTTGAGTGCCTTGTGATGGTGTTGTCAATATTCTACGTACGATATGTTTATTTATAGTTTTTATTATTATTTTTATCTGGATTAAGTGAATTTTTTGTAATTCTTTTTGAGTAAATAAATGTCTTGAACCTTATATTTACAAAAGCTTTCTAACGTGACAAATAGATTAATGGATTAAAAAAAAACTTTTAAATTAGTTGAATCATGTTCGTGAATAACTTGAGACGTTATATGAAACGAAAATTATAGCAATATTATTGTAAAATATTTTGGAAGGTAGCCAAGTTCATTTACAAAGTATTAGAAGTGCAGTTAGAGAGAGCTCCTGGTAATTCACTTTTCTGCAGTCAGCGCTATTCTTTCTAATGGCTAAAATCATATTAGAGACGTAATATACTTGAAGACACTCTTTTAAGGCACGAATAGTCTTAGCTTTATTACACGTGAAGTCAGATTGGTAAAATAAATACTGGACGATTTAAATTCATCTTCTCAAGCAGGCATAGCGTAAGTGAAATGAAATGAAAAAGGCACTGACGGCATGCATTTGCTCATCGTTAGACTCTACAATGGCTTCAGAAAGGCGTATAACGAGAAGAATACCATAAGAAACTCGTCAATTAGCCTGTAGATAAAATAATAATTTAAAAAAAAACTGAATTTTATTTCAGATACATAAAGTGACTGTTAGAAAAATTGAAATTAAATGAAAACAATTTATTAGCATAAACACTATAGGGGTGATTGCTCATCGTTAGACTCTACAATGGCTACAGAAAGGCGTTGTCTAGTATTGTCTATGGTCTAACTTGAGAACAGATAAATTCAAATATCTTTATTGCATGTCACAATTTAATTTAGATGTCATACAGTTTAGTGTCAAATGTGACAACCAGGTCAGGGCACAGCAATATAATGTAATACAATAACAATAATAATAATAATAAACAATTTCAATTAATAAACTAAATTTAATTTACTGTTTCGAATCATTGAGGTATTCGTCAATAGAGTAAAAACATTTGAATTTATTTTTAAATAGTTTTCATCTCGTTTAAAATGCTCATATGATACGCTACTATAAAAAAAAACTCTTTAACTTCTGATTAAATTGTTTTTCTATGTAATATATATTTTATTAACTTAATAAATTCCAAAGAAAGAAGACCTTAATTGCAAGTCAAGCTGAAAACGAGTAATGTACAAACGTCTCCCTATTACATCAGGTTAAGATTAGTACGACAATATCCAATTGGAAACCGTTGAACAGTGGGCTTATCACGAATTTAGTCTGGCTGTCGAATCGAGCTGTCACAAGTAAAACGGATCCGTTAGCAATCGGGATCATGAATTTTTACTAACGACTAACGAGCACCAGCAATCTATCAAATGAACGAAAGATCGAGACGTTCGGAAATTAACGAAGTTCCAAATCCGCACGCGGTGGCGCTGTTCAAATTTCCATACAAATCGCTTGAAGCGAACTCGGTTCGAAAGCCAGTCTAAAATTCGTGATAAGCCCACAGATAACCTATTATATACTGAAGTCGATATATTTGAGTGTTATAATCCACTGATTACACTGAATTAACAAATAGAATCATTAGCACACGTGTTAATCAAGTAATGTTTTGATTATACGTCATCGGAGCGTATCAATTCCTTTTCTTTGAATAAACATGTCAACGTTTGTGACAATCAAAGCTAATTAAATGATTTTATTTTATCGATAATAAATTAAATACATCACTAATAACTAACGCCAGGTGTTCTAAAACTGGGCTTCGAAGATTTCGAATCCACTTTTAACAAAGAGTCCCTCATTTTTAGAATAATCCAACGATCATTCCCGGAATATCGGTAGAAAATCGGGCAACCTTAGCGAAATGGGTTGAATTTAAAAAGTATTATTATGACCTTTAAATTTTGACCTCTTTTTTCTGAAATAGATTTTTTTACTATATAAAAAACTGACTGGCTAATTCATCTCAATCTCTTATTAGATACACATCACTTCACTTGCATACAATATCAAATGTTTAAAAGTAAGTAAAAGAAATCATTTTAAAAAATACTTTAACATATAGTAACAGATCTAATTTGCACTTGGCTTTCTTGTAATATTCTATGTTCGAGCAGCAGACTGGCATTCGTATTCAATCATAATGTATATAGTTTTCTTCAGATGTCTACCACAACTATTAGGTTACCAAACTTAGCTTTATTTCTCTAGTCTAGTGTAGTTATTTTCATGTGTTGGTTTGTTAACTGTTTGTTTGTGTATGTCTAAATAAATAAATAAATATGCTTTTGCAAGTCAATGTCGCGCCTAATTTTTTTTATTAATTCTGACTGTATTGTATTAGTATAAAATATTAAAAATTAAGAATAATATTAAAGTAATGGATTATTTAGAATTCAAAATCCAATATACATAGAGTTTCAGAACTACTGTTAATATGAAAAAGCCGCTGTTATTACTTGTTTTAACAAATCCAAGTGTCCCAAAGAGCTTACCGACAATACAAAAGAATAAATATTCAGTCTGAGCGGGTCAAAATCTAAAGGTCAAACAGACACTGAACTGCAAAATCATTATTTGGTAGAATAATAATGAGGGATCATTGATGGTATCGGCCCAGAAAAAGGACCAAAACGGTGGCGTGGGATGGAGACGGTCCCTTTAGCGTTAGTTAAGGAACTTGTTATAACATCTTAAGTTTTTTTGATATATTTTTGGATGTTAATCAAGTGTTAAAAATTTACTATAAATTCGGGAGTTGTTATTGTATTAACACAGCGGTTCTCAAACTTTTTTGGCGAAGGAAAAAGCCTTAATATAATATAAAAAAACTGATTTATATGTATTTATGAATAATCATATTGCAATGTAATATTACGTAATATTTCGTTGGAATATTTAGATGTAACCTTATCTCCCTTTGGTAGGCATTTTTTGCAATATTTTAGCCCTAGGGTACCGCGGAACACACTTTGAGAATGGCTGTATTAATGTGTTAAGACAATAAATTACAAATAAACAAAAGAATATTGGCTTCTTGGATTCGACGTATGAACGTAATTCGCCTTAAGTTATGAATTAAAATATTGTTCCCAGTCCTTTTTAATATATTAAACTCGATGTTTTTAAGTCTATTTTTGACCCTTTTATGGGGTAAAGGTACCCACACCGGTGTGCCCCTTAGGGGGATATAAAAATCTCTTTTATGAAGCAAGGAAAAATAGCTTATTTCACTCGTGGGATACATTGTTACCACGATCTTTTCATAAATAACCACGTAATGGATTTCCTAAAAAATATTTAACAGTCATTTTGGGACTATTTTTAAACCTATACATGCAGTGTACACTCTATATAACGAAATTGAAGGGACTGTACATTTTATGGCTTATAGAGAGTTGACGTTAAATGGAGAAAAGAAAAATCTGAATTAGAAGTTTATTTCAGACAAGCGATTTCGACGCTTTAGAGAGTTTGTCGTTAAATCGAGTGACGTTACATGGAGTTTAGACTGTATATCAAAAAATCAAAAAAGTATGCAATTGTTTTTATAACCAAAGCAACTTAGTTATATCGCCAGGTCTTCTCAACATAGCCAGAACTAACAATTTGACAATTGTACGTTTGTTTGGTTTAAAATATAATATTCCAAAAAAAACCATTATCCCAATTGATTCTGAGATACTCAATACAACAAACGAATAATGTACACAAACAAACTATGCATAATAACTACTTTCAATCGCTTTGTAAAACCTACCATATTGTACATGTCAAATTGTACATGTATATGTATTTTTGGTCACTCAGTACTTCTAGTATAATATTGGTATTACTTTAAGGAATAGTAAATAATTATTATTTTTACATACAATACAACGCCCTAAACTCTCTAAGGTACGTATTCAGAAATAACGTTCAAACAGCGATTCACTGAGTAGAGTTCAAAACTCCGAATATCATTTGATACGAAACAAAATAGACCAATCACACGCTTCAAAATTGTTGACGTGATTCTTGACCAATGATAATAATCCATTGCGACTGTCTACTGTCACCTAGTTGTCATTACGTTCTGTGGGCTTATCACGAATTTAGTCTGGCTTTCGAATCGAGCTGTCACAAGTAAAACGGATCCATTAGCAACCGGGATCATAAATTTTTACTAACGACTTACGAGCACCAGCAATCTATCAAATGAACAAAAGATTGAGACGTTCGAAAATTAACAAAAAGTATCTAAAATATTGTAGTTCCAAATCCGCACGCGGTGGCGCTGCTCAAATTTCCATACAAATCGCTTGAAGCGAACTCGGTTCGAAAGCCAGACTAAAATTCGTGATAAACCCACTGTTACACGCATTTATAAGAAATCGTTTTTAATATAAAAATAACAGAAATAAAAACAGAAGTAGAAGCGAAATATTACTGTTTTATTTTGATTGCTGTCAAATGGCTGCCGTGTTTAAAGATTTATTATTTATTAATAAACAACTTTTACTGCATAAAATGGAATAAAATGCATTTAAGTAATGATCATGTAAGTGTTAAGTTTTCATTATAAATTAAATTCGTTAAATGAAACTCGTTGTTTCAAACAGCTGCTAGTATCTTTAACAGATAGCTCTACGTGAAAAAGCGTGTAAGTTATTTCTGTATTGAATTAACAAGGGTCTGGATTTCAAACAAAAAATTCTTAAAATATTTGTTCCGTGCACGTGCTTTTAAGACAGGATATTATTGTTTGATTTAAACACCTGTCATTCTAAATACATATCCGTGCTGAGATTAAGGGAATGTGTTCATGTAATAAAGTTTTGTGGGGGAACAATAGAACTGAAATATGAAATTGGTCCAAAGCATCCCTACTAATATTGTTGAGAATATGAATGTATGCTTGGCCACATGGAAGTCTATCTTGAGAGAGAATATGACTTTGACGTTGTCTTGTTCGGTTTGTCGTGAACGACGTATTAATAAATTGTATTTACAAATATTAACTAAATATACTCATTGTCTCATTGCCTGCGATTTCCCCCAACAAATATTATAAATGCGAATGTGAGTTTGTTTGTTACGCTTTCACGCAACAACTACTTAACCGATCATCATGAAACTTTGTACACATATTTTTGGAGGTACTAGAAGTAACATAGGATACTTTTTATTTAAAAAATATATATTTTTTACTATAGTTTCCAATTGACTATAGTTTCAGCTGTTTGGAATTTTTCTATATTTATTTTTATTTCCGTCTGTCATTTTTGTGCCAGTATGAAAGTATCTAAATTTTTAAAGTTAGATCATATTGATTCATATCTATTGAAATGATGTCTAATACTTATTTAATGACTTAAATGCGAGCGAAGCCGCGGGTAAAGCTAGTACTATATAAATATACTATATATAAATCACTCCAACTAACATATACATGGGAGCGTGCAAAATACAGATACAAATATAGCATAGTGATTGATCTATTAGCCATACTTAATCTGCGTTAATTAACTCCAGAATTAACTTTATCGGAACTTCATTCAACTTTTTATTGTATTGCATAAGCGAATATCTTTATTAATTTTTTAATTAAAATTGTGAACAGGCTTGTTATACTCTGCAATAAAAATGTTGTAATAACTTGATCTAACGATTATTTTAATTGGAGATGCGTTGCGAGCTCAAAGGAGTGTACTAATCAAAAGGCAAGGGGGTAGGCTGAGATAGATTTTAGATCAGTGTTTCCCAACCTTTTTTGTGCCATGTCCCACCTTAGTCTTTCTAAAATTCTTATGCCCTCCTTATGTAACCAAACACCCAGTTGATATGTAGTCTCGTCAAGCGAAATTATGCCTAATAATTATTTAAGAATTTGCTTTTTTCGTTAAATTTGGCACCGAAATCTAGTATTGCATTTAAATGGCCCGAAGCGAAAGGGTTAAACTCGTGTCGAGTCCATTTTCGAATTGCCCCCCTGTAGGGCGTGGGCCCCACTTTGGGAAACACTGTTTTAGATAGTTGAAGCTATAACAATTGGTTTAAAGAGTGTAGAGTCAAAATTTCAATACAAATCAGTTTGAAACGTTTTTCCGGAAGATATGTCTATAAAAACAAGAAACTCGATGCTTAATCCCAGTAACTGTTATACGAGATGTCTAAACTAATAACTAAGCCCTTAGTTGCGTTAATTAATTGTTATGACATAAATTTTAATACGCTCTTCTTGCACGATTAGTGGTTTATTCTTGATGTTAAACAAAACGTTTTCTTTAAATTGAAACGAATCGACTAGCGTTTCTCTATAGCAGCCATTCTCAAAGTGTGTTCTGCGGAACCCTAGGGCTAAAATACTGCAAAAAATACCTACCAAAGGGAGATTATAAGGTTACATCTAAATATTCCAACTAAATATTACATTGCAATATGATTATTCATGAATACATATAAATCAGTTTTTTATAATTATGTTAAGGCTTTTTCCTTCGCGAGAAAAGTTTGAGAACCGCTGCTCTATAGGAAAAAATAATTTCGGTTTATCAGGAATAAATTAATCATTATATTACGAGATATGTGCTTGACCATATCACTCTACCACTATTTACTAATGTTATTTTAAATAATAATTAGATATAACTTTCTTCAAGAATAAGCATCTCACTATCGCATTACAATCTGGCGACAAGTCACACGACTAGTTGTCAAACATATCGCTGAACAAGTTGTCATCAAGTAATCACATTTGAATAATCTCAATACAAACGTATAACAATATGTTTGGTACTGTCAACATAAAAATTATATTTTTCCTTTCTACAGAAGTTTTAATAAACAATATATACTTCTCCCCTTTTCCATACCGGATCGATATAATACCCGAAAATACCCGGATATATCCACACAGTGGATATCTAATTAAAAATAAAAAAAACTGTTGGTAGATATTTATAATAATTGAAGTTGTAAGATTATTTTGCGAACGCTACCCACAAGGGCCGTACTATGATTGGAACTGATAGATTTATTGGGAGAATTCTCGTTAAGTTCATTTGTTTTGTAATACATTTAAATTGACAATTATGTGCTTTGTCTAGACTAATAAAACCAGCATTACTATTGAATACAAGCACATAAGAGTGCAAGTTTCTATGTGGCCTGGCATATGAGCATCAATGTTACCAACCCTACTGTTTTAACAGTAGATTAGCTGTTTTCACATTGATGCCCCTGTTTTCTGTTTCATTCCTAATTTTTACTGTTTTTCAATTAGCGTTGAGCCACCTATTACACTATGCAAATGTTTTTTGATAACCACTGTGTAATAAAACGCAATGACACCAGAAGGCAGTATCTACTCTTGTTATTTAAAGCAACAGAAAGGCATCGATTCTGAAAATACTGAAATGAGGCAATTGAGGATGAAAGTGGAAAATAATTTTACTTTGATTTTTGTTTTTTATTATGTTGTGTTCAATATTATTATATAACAATGTATGTGAGTCCTGGTAACTGATAAAAGTAGGTGATTGTTTTAATTATATGAGGAGAGTATGAAATCTGCCTTTTTACTTTACCTACTGTTTTCTCCTGTTTTTTATTGGTGAGGTGCTGTTGTTTAGTTTCTTGGGGTTGGCAACACTGATGTATTTTTTCTATATCTTTTACATGTTTAAACCTATATCTTGTTTTGTGCTCAATGATAGTTTATATATAAGTGGCTTAATTCAATATATATATACTAGTAATAATGAAGATATTTCATATTTCAGTCAACAGACAATTATTTTAGATTAACAGATTATTTTATAATTCAATATGTTATGAAAACCGTTGATAGAATTCAGTCAGTCATTTATTTGAGTTTTATATATAATTACATAGTTGTTACATTCATTAGTGGATGCAGTTATTGATTATATTTACACAATAAGAAATTTACAAGATAAATATTAAATTCAACTGCTAACACAGAAGCTTCACTATGGATTTTAATATTAAAAACATAACTATAGTTTTTTTTTTTGGTAAGGAACGTTCTTAGTTCTACAAGTCACCGATAGGTTCGCATTGATTCAACATAGTGTTACACATTTCGAATGTTTAACGTTTATATATTTAATACGAAGATATCTGTTTACATGTTACGTTTAATAAGATGCGTGTTTTAAATTCAACAACGCCATCTATGACCGATTAGTGGAATTAACACACAACAATCAACAGTTTAGTTTACGTATATGTGAGTAGAGGTTCGATTGCTAGTCCAAAATGAACTAAAAGCGCTTTACTATTTTATGCCACGACCCACATAATCGATAACATTGATTTATAGTAAGCAATTACACCTATTCCTATAGATATACCCCCTCGCTAGTGTTAAGGAGTGACAAATGATAGCAATTCTCTTTCTGCCACGACAACAGCCTACATTACTTAAGGCTGCCACTCGACAAATAAAATTAAGTACATATACCAGCATATAATAGATTTGCAATTGCGTTCCTGACATATGATGATCCTATTCATATTTCTATTTCTAATCCGTCATCCGTAGGTTCCTATTGGAACACTTGGACTTGTCAAAATATAACTATATTTATCAATACAGTAATACCCCGCTTTACGCGACCCCGTTATGCACGGTTTCACTATAACGCGAAATTCAAATTTATTATTAAATTACGCGAAAGAGTGCGTATAAACATAATGTAGTCATCAACTTCTCTATGGTCGCGGGAATTTCAGTTAACGCGATTTTTTCCGGAACGTATCCCTCGCGTAAAGCGGGGCATTACTGTACAACAATGCAGCAACGACGACGGCGCTCCCTACTCACTCCAACAACAAATATTAACTACTAGATACAATCAGGTTTCACAGACTGTCATTTGCAGCTTCATTCATAGAGTAAAAAGTTTTGTCAGGGAGAAGCTTAGCCATAGATAGGCAAGAAATGCGAGCAATTTACAACTACAAAAACAAATGAGTCTTTATTTCTCCTTTAACACTAGGTTTACTGAATGCGTCAATTTGACGCATTTTGATTTTTATCAGATAATTACCAAAAACTGTTTAAATTTTTATTTTATCACTTTGTATGACTTTTATTCATTGATCGAGAGAAATATATATTGAAGTCTATTTTCTTTAAAAGTGTTTAATTACTGAACTTGTCTATGTGGTATACCTATCTCTACGATATGCGTCAAATTGACGCGTTTTAGTAGAAGTAGGTATATAGAAAACGTCCGTAAACCTAGTGTTAAATATAAACATGATTTTCAATTGTTTATTTATGGGGAGCAAAACAGATGACGTCTGAAATAAAACAAAACATGTGAACCATGTCTAGTGTAACCAAATTGTGGTCCAATTACTATACATGAAAAAAGATCTGAAAATACAAAAATTAGATTTCGTTATAAAATCTAATTTGTAATACACTCAAATATGCTGTTAATTACAACATTTAGAAAGGGTTTTTGTTTGTATTCAGTGTTGCCAGTAAAATATCACTCCGTTTAAATGTAGGAAAAAAATACGGTTTGAAACGTTAGCGAGTTTTTTGCGATTGACAGGGGTCTTATGTTTAAAATTAAGAGAAAAAACAAAAGAATATTTACAGATTTTATAGTAATAAATAGTTTTAAATTTATTCACTATAAATTAGGTGATGAATGCAATTTATGAACGTTCATTTATATAAGGATTTAAAATTAAGAGAAAAAGATAATAATATTTACAGATTTTATAGTAATAAATAGTTTTAAATGTATTCACTATAAATTAGGTGATGAATGCAATTTATGAACGTTCATTTATATAAGGATTTAAAATTAAGAGAAAAAGATAATAATATTTACAGATTTTATAGTAATAAATAGTTTTAAATTTATTCACTATAAATTAGGTGATGAATGCAATTTATGAACGTTCATTTATATAAGGATTTAAAATTAAGAGAAAAACAAAAGAATATTTACTGATTTCATAGTAATAAATAGTTTTAAATGTATTCATTATAAATTAGGTGATGAATGCAATTTATGAACGTTCATTTATATAAGGATTTAAAATTAAGAGAAAAACAAAAGAATATTTACAGATTTTATAGTAATAAATAGTTTTAAATTTATTCACTATAAATTAGGTGATGAATGCAATTTATGAACGTTCATTTATATAAGGATTTAAAATTAAGAGAAAAACAAAAGAATATTTACAGATTTTATAGTAATAAATAGTTTTAAATGTATTCACTATAAATTAGGTGATGAATGCAATTTATGAACGTTCATTTATATTAGGGCTTAAACACTATTCATTGGCCAAAATGGCTCACAAATTAAACTTCGACAGCTTCCGAAACTGAAAGGCAAATTTCAGACGGATGAAGTGCATTTACAGGAGATTTTACGTGTATGAGAAGGTACTGCAGAATTGCAAACCCTGTTCCTAGTGATTAAGAACTAATTTTCCGTGCTGTAAGGCTAATGAATATTAAGCTACATTTTGTATATAATTTACAAAGGGTTAGTTTCGATTCTACCCACAAACTATTAAATTATATTAAATAATAAAAGTTAAATATGTAAAAATAGAATAATATTGGCTTGGCTTTAGTTGAGGACCCCAAATCTGTACGAATAACGAAAAGGTTAGGTTAGAGTTAGAGTTAACTCTATATTAGTAGACTTCTTGTAGATTAGCAGACGTCTTAGCCCGTTATAAACTTGTCTTTTTTAAAAGAATTGGCACAATCTAGAAAAAAAATTTTACATTTTCACATTTAGTAAATCCTGGGGTCCTCAACTAAAGCGTAACCCATAATTGATTATGGTGGTTGTAAAGTTTTAATATAATATAAATAAACGTTAAAATATGATAAATATTGATTATTATAGTTATACAAAAAACGAGAATAACATTGTAAGTAATATAATAAAAATATTTATTTATTTAATAGACTTCAGTGACTTATTACCGTGGTTTTTTTTCTTATTAAAACCCGTCGAAAGTTTTGACGTCTCACCACATCTATAATGTCTGCAAAACTAACCACATCTGATAACTGTACAAGAATGTACCTACTTATACTAACATTATATTGTACAGGCTATGATTGACGAGTTTCCTGTGATTTCTTCTCGTCATATGTCTTTTCGAAGAGCTTCAATCGAAATAAAGATTTTTTATTTCGATAACTAATAAAAATAAACTTTTAAAAGACAGTATTAATATTGTTTGTTTATAAGAAAGTTTAATCTAATAAGAAAAAAAAGGTTTTTTTAAAATAGAGATGTGAACAATCTCAGGTACGTACATGTACAAAATCTTATCGACACCCGTCAAATTCGATATTCATGACGATCCGATTAATGGAGATAATTATTCGATACGAATGCATCCGGCAGATGTGGTCGGTCTGTCTGTAGTGATGTATCGTATGATACAATATTAATTATCGATAGTATTGTTGTTCGACCTTGGATTAATTTTGCATTTATTTCGGTGTTTGTTTTTTTTTAAATAAAAAACAAGCCAGTTTTATTTATTGAAAAGAGAACGTGGTAAAGTACTTTGATAGTAATCTGATCCAGGATGTTTGTACGCTATCCTAAGAAATCCTTATGCTAACAATAAACTAAATCTTTAAAAAAATTAGGAGCTGAACTAAATTAATTATCGATAAAATTTTATCGATTATAAAATAAACAACACCGTATAAATACACGTACATTAATTATAGTATGCATTTATCGTAGCACATCACTAGATTATTAATGACTTGTTTATAGTGCCCGAGAGAATTATATTTTAAATTGATATGAGACATTATTTATATTATTATTATTATTAATTAAAAAACTGGAATTCACTATATCGAACACACTACGAAGTCATGAAAGCTAAAAATAGTCCAAAGCTTCATATATCAAAGTTATAGCCAAATAAATATGGACAAATAAACAAAATAGATGTGTGACGATTGTCAATACATTTTATGAAGATTTTTTTGACATTTCGTTTGTCATGTATCGTTTCTATTTTGCATTGTGAATAATTATATTTACCATATTTCACATAAGTTTCTTTAAAGATGCGATACACAAAATCATTTCTCAGGAAAAACTACATATAGTAGTAAATGTTTAACACCCGGTATAGTGGTAAGTAAGTACTAATAAGTATTTCTGTTCATCAATGCTGAGTTGAAAAAAACCGCAAAAAAAACAGCAGAACAATTACCTAAGCTAAAACTGCATTTAATTACGCCAAATCAATTAGAGAGCAAAAGGGCATTTTTTACTAGAACAATTGTTAAAAGACTTCTCTAATTAATAACAGAAATGGCGTAACTATGTGCCAGCCAATCACAACAATTCAACTTGCTCCCTCAACCAATCACTATCAATCAGAATACGAAGCCACGTAAATGCCGTACGGACTGCAAATTAAGCGATTTTTATTCTATATTTAAATTTTCAAACCAACACAATTGTCGTTATTCGGATGCGAATACATCGCTTGTTTATACATGTATGATAAAAAAATCCGAATGTTCCCGAAGTAATGTACCGTCTCTTTCCTTTATCGTTTAAAAGAAAGAGACAAACTAATATTAAACATCGTTGTAATTTGAATAGCATTTGAGTCTAGCTATAAGTTTCGCTACGACTGCTGTGGTCTGCAAAACTCTCGGCAAGTTGAATTAAATTAATTAAAATAAACGTGATAATAAGCTACATAAAGTTTGAATAAAAGTTTCTTTAAAACAACAACATTCTTTATAATTATTTTTCCCATATAATTTTATATACTACCAAATTTAATTACAAAAAAAATATAAAAAAATAAATAAATTATATGTTACTTCTAGTACCTCCAAAAATATGTGTACAAAGTTTCATGATGATCGGTTAAGTAGTTGTTGCGTGAAAACGTAACAAACAAATTTACATTCACATTTATAATATTAGTAGGGATTGCGAAATAGCAGCAATAACAGTTTTCAATTGACAATAGTTAGTACGATCTCTGATACTTATTTAATGACTTAAATACGAGCGAAGCCGCAGGTAAAAGCTAGTATCTAATCAATAATTTAAATAAAAATGTCTATTTATTTGCTGACCGTACCAGTAATTTAGATGACTCGCGCTCGATTCTTGCATTGGGAATATGAATTATACCACTCGAAACATTTTTAGTTATATTTTTATAAATATACGTAGCACTGAATAAGAAATTATGTAGTAGAGAAAATCATATCGCAGTGTTCCTTTAATAACATCGGATGTACGAAGTCACAATTTTACAGGAGAGCGATTTAAAGTTGTTATTGTGCATAGTTTGTTTGTGTAGATTCTTCGTTGTTGTATTATCTCAGAAATCATTATGATTTTTTTTTTAAATAGGGAATTCTATTTTGAAGGTATTTCAACAAAAAAAAAAACAAAAGAAAATTGCTTAAATTACTTCATACTATGTCAATAGCATCTAAAAAAAAAAGTTTATTGATAGAACTTTTTGTACATGAAAATAGCAAGGGCCCCTGTACTAGGTTCGGAAACCTGTCCTACTGGGTACCCCGGTTACTGAAATAGAATGAAGAAAGAAAATAGCGATAGAAATATATAAAATATAATAACTGGAGAAAACAATATATATAAATACATACACATACACACACATACACACATACATACACATACAAACACATACAGACCTATACACACATAAATATATCTAACAATACTTTTGTTTAAAATTACCCGTTACAATAGTTTAAAACTCGACTCAAAGCTCAGGTATGGGGTTAAGATTCGAAGGATAGCTGTGTAGGCCCAAAATTCTAAACACAAGCTTAAACTAACGACCAACCCTAACCGAATCCACACCAGTTTGTATAAGCGTTTATTTTTTTTATAATATAATAAAATTGTTACATTTCATTGGACCGCATTCCTGTATAATCGGTATCAAAAGTGTATTTCTTTTTTTTAATTTAACATATGACTGTACTGTTGGTTGTAATACAACTAGACCATTTAACATGTATAATAGTTGTAATTGGTGGTATTGATGACTAAAGACTGGACTATACCAGTCTTTCTAACACTATTTTAATAATAATAAATTATTTAACTTATTAGAATTCGATTAATTAGTAGTCGATTCAAATTCGATTAATTAGTAGTCGATTCAAATTCGATTATATTTATTTACACACTGGGACATTTGGACTTGTCAAAAATATAATTATACTTAATAACATACAGCAACTGTAAAAGCAGCTTGTTCACTTAATTCAAACAATCTGACGTACTGACTAACTATTACTTTATAAAAAAGTTTACCCGTATTCGAATCTGTTAACGCTATACCAAATCTATTTTCGTATACATCCATACCTCGCTTTACGGCCTAGATACGTTCTACGAAACTTGGCCGCAAAGCGAAAAGCCGTATAAGAAATTAATAGATTGGCAACATGTAGATACGAGTATATGGCCATTAAAAAAAAGTTTTTTTTTGTCGTTTCGACATTTGCAACATTTATGCCGTAAATCGAAAAATTGCCTTAATTGAAAAGGGCCGTTATAGCGAAATGCCGTATAAAGAGCGGTCGTATAGCAAGGTATGAGTGTGTAATTTAAATATCTAATCAAAAGATGTTGTTTTCGGTTAAAAAATAAACGAACGAAGTCCTAAGGTTACACTCACAATTGAGACCGATCAGAAAATAAGGGCTGGCCCATAAGTGGTCATAAATTTATCTCACAATTTAATGGCGCATCGTTACTGTATCGATGGTGGGTTCCGTATAATTTCATCATAAAATAAAACCATTTTCTTGATATTTACTTTGATTGGATATCTTTTACAACAATATAACTCACAAACTATCGTTGTTCTTTTCATTTTATACGCGTTAAAAAGAGATAAAAGATACGTGTTAATATATCAAATTTATCGTAATTTGAACTTTATGCTTTAAGAAAACAGTCAGATATAATTTGAAGGACATAACGACTCCCTGTTTTATTTTAACAAAAGGAAGATATAATCGAATTATTATTAGTGTCATATGTAAATTTATATAAATTTATGACTTTATTATTTCAAGTTTTTGTTCGTATCGGAACAGAGAAATAAAAAAAAGGGATGAGAGACAACAATTGTGGCGGGTTTAGTATTACATTTTGAAATTAGATAAACGTACTCGAAGGCTAATAACGTTAGTTCTGAATGCAAATTAATTTGTAGGCGTTTACAACATTCACAATCTCTACTAATATTATAAATGTGAATGTGAGTTTGTTTGTTACGTTTTCACGCAACAACTACTCAACCGATCATCATGAAACTTTGTACACATATTTTTGGAGGTACTAGAAGTAACATAAGATACTTTTTTTTTAAATATATTTTTTACTAAACTTTCCAATTGACAATAGTTAGTATGATCTCTGATACTTATTTAATGACTTAAATGCGAGCGAAACCGCGGGTAAAAGCTAGTAGTATAATAATATAAATATATCGTCCGATCGTATTAACAGCTAAACATAACTACAAAACAAACAAACTAGGTATGCACAATAACAACTTTAAATCGCTCTCTGTAACATTTTGATGTTGTACATCCTACCATGTTAATAGACCCAACGAATATTTATATATGTATGTACATATATTAATTTTATAAAATATTGAAATATAACGTCCTTGTTTCGTTTTTGTAATTTATATCTCCCTCTCAACTTCCGTTCGCCTCGCCCGATCACACTTTTCGTAACGCTCTCGTCACGCATTCACCAGCTTACTCCCCAAGTCAAGTCAAGCGAAAAAAGCAACTAAATGACATTATAATAAATATTCATAGGCGTCTGCTTTTGCTGTTAAAGTCATACTTGACACCAGTAGTAAAGAGAATCCAATAGGAATATTCATTGTACATTGGTCTTAGTGAAAACCGAACAGCAGTGAAACCCCATCTTGCTCTGGCAATGTAATTGGCATATATTTATCACACCACCCCATACACGCTATAGCATATCATTAGTATACCAATTTGCCACCCGCAGATCGATTCCATTGTGAACAAGGGTTGCGAATTTACATTTAAAATTAAGTAATTTTAAATTTCTACTAAGGGCCTACTTTTTAAATGTAATTGTAAATTTACCCGAAAAATGGGGATATTTTTTTTCTGTCCAATATGTCACTAGGCAAAACCAAACAAACTAACTAAACTAGTTATATGTTAGGTTAGAGCAGCGATTCTCAACAACTCCGCCGAGGCACTTTTGTGTGCCGCCAAATGCACGTCTCCTGCTCCTGTGTCTTCCAAACATTAGACAAAAACATCGAAACATTGTGTATGAATACAAAAATGTGTATGGCCACGCCCCAATGTTTCGATGTTTTTGTCTGTGCGGCTTTAAAGTGTGCTGCCAAAGTTTAGAAATATATTGAGCTCAAATTTCTCATCAAAAGTACCAATTAATTGTAATTAATCCCCTAATTGTTGTTTTTATAGTATATTATTTTATTTTACATTCAAAATTATTATCACAAACTATTTAACACAGAGTATTATAAGCAAGTAACCAACTTTGAAACTAATATTTTTCTTGTGTGCCGCGACAAAAAAGAAAAAGTTTGAGAATCACTGGGTTAGAAGAATGTACTTCCTTATTTCTGTGCTACAGAAGAATACGCTCAAGTCATTAAGCAGACGTCTTGCTTTCTCTGTTTGACTTGACTTGGGGAGTAAGCTGGTGAATTCGTGACGAGAGCGTTACGAAAAGTGTGATCGGGCGAGGCGAACGGAAGTTGAGAGGGAGATATGAGTTAGAAAAACGAACACGTGAGGTTTTAATTCTAGCATTAGTTCTGAAGTATTTAATATGTTTATATTGAAAAAAAAGTAGGTACAAGTACATGCAAGAAAGCCTTGTATTATATAAGACCAGATCCTAACGAGGACCATCGCGTCCTGAATACAGATCACAAAGTATTAAATATGCCAACAATCGCGTGACAACCCTACCCGTTGACATGCTAAAATAACCCCTATACCTATTACGTTACAGAGCACGTTCCCTTGATTGATATTGATTAAAATAAAATTGAAATATGCATAGGATTCTAGGCTTTATTGGTAAGGAATAGATGTTACAGTTGTTTGTGGTTGTGTTGAGAAATGACTCGTGAATTTGAGACGAGGTCGAATATTGACTCCTAATAAAGAAAATCTTCAATTTCTACAATTAGGTTAAATATAGAATGAAGTGATGTTTTTTATTAGTTTTAATGACTTGTTCATGAAGTTTCATTGGTTCAGGAGCGATCTTTTTAAGCGAGTTTTACTTCATTTCACGCTTTATTTGTCAAGGAGCTGTTTATTCAAAAACAAATGAGTAGATAAACAGTATAATATTTTTAAAAAGGATATAATTATAAATATAGCGACTGTACTAACTCGTTTCATCGAGCCGGCATAGTGGATACGAAAGTGGGGTCAGTGAATGTTTAAGTTTACTGGTTCCATATATAATTATGACAGACAAATCTCTGCTTGAAACTGTCGTTTCCACTATGCCTGCTTTAGAAAACGACTGTGTCATATTGACAAATTGTCAAATTGACAGGACGTTATTTTCAAGCTAATCCTGAAATACGACTTCACGCAAAACCTAGCTTCGCAGTGGAAATCACCGGCCGCTTTTTATTGAAATAAAAAAAAAAGATTTATAAAACTAAATATTCCATAATGTCAAAAACAAGGCGAAGACCTCATCTAATATTCATTTTAGAGGGTCTAAAGTAAAGATAAGTACCCACGCGATGGTCTTTTATTTATCCATATACATACAAAATATCTATTTTATGGACTTAAAGAGATACATATATACTTGTACATAAGTGCTTGGTTTACGGCCGATTTTCTATTGAAACGTATCTTGATCGATGCGAGACTTTAACAGAAAAAAATATACACAAATTATTAAGTAGTATACTGTTGTTAATTAAAAAAATATATATGCAGCTACTGTCGTGTTTTTCAGTAATTTTTCCAAATGCAATGATTGCAGTAAATGACGGTTGCAAATACAAAAAAAACAGCTTAATAAAGTTTTTTTTTTAAATTATTATTATATTCTTATATTAGTCTGACATATTATCACACTCCACCTGATGTCAAAGCTAGAGCAGCCATTCTCAAAGTGGTGTTCCGTGGAACCCTAGGGCTAAAATACTGCAAAAAATACCTACCAAAGAGAGATTATAAGGTTACATCTAAATATTACGCAATATTATATTGCAATATGATTATTCATAAATACATATAAATCAGTTTTTATAATTATATTAAGACTTTTTCCTTCGCCAAAAAAGTTTGAGAACCGCTGAGCTAGAGTATGGTCCATGAGTGGAAACAACTGTCACTACTGATAGGCGTTCTTCATCATCATACGCCTTTCCGAAGCCATGGTAGAATCTAACGATGAGCAAGCGCACATCTTTGTTAATAAAAAAAAATTCACTTCATTTCATTTCATCAGTCGCCTCCACAATGCCGGCTTGAGAATACGAATGTGCTTTTAAATTATGTTTACGAATATTCTTAAATATCTATTTACTTGGAATTTTCAATTGTTTTTTTTTCTGAAGATTCTAATAATAAACAAAAGATTAGACGTTAGGTTTATACTCCTCCTCGCTTATTTGATGATAGCTGATTTTCAGATCATAAGGTCTGGGTCAAATTACAAAGACGTTTGTATTTATTAAATTCCCCTACTAAGATAAGAACAAGAATAGTTTATTAGAACTGGTTGCTTTATGAAGAATAAAACGATATCTTAAATGCTGTAATAAAGTAGATATGTGTGTAGGTAGATATTATGTTATATTATTAACACGTTCACGCTTTTAACCTCTTTCTATCACTATACTGCTTCGTATAGGAAATGAAATAGTATCGTCACATTGCGATTCGAAAACAGATAAAAATTCAAATTCGATAATTAAATATTAAAACAAAAACCAACGTGGAAATTTTCCAATTTAAATTCCGAATTTTAAAAAACAAAATTGAATAGAATGAACATTGACATCTCATTTCACTTAAGCTCGGGCTCGGAATCGATAAAAATTCAATTTCCCTTAATGAGACAATAGTGTCTCTTTAATTTGAAATAAAAACTTCGTATTACCATAAAATCTATGAACTTGGAGGCTACGGGCTGACAACTTAAGGCTCAACTATACGGGGCAGACCGTCGCTGTCAAATTTCCCAATTTCATAATATTAAATTGCCAGTCTATATTAATTCATAATTGGAACTGTATAGATTCAAATTATAAGAGATTGCAAATATTTATACATATTAAAAAGGGTCTTGCAATTTCCATCCATAATCTATCTAATACTAATATTATAAATAGGAAAGATTTGTATGTTTGTTACGCATTAGCTCAAAAACTACTGGACCGATTTCAAAAATTATTTCAGCATTTCAATACTACATTATCGCTGACCAATATAGGCTATATAAATTACAGGAAAAAAAAAATAAGGATCCTTACTAAAACTACAATAATATAACCCAAGGCGGGCAAAAATTGCCATAAAATGTCATTCATCGCTTTTTCTAAAATTCTAAATGTTTAAAAAATAAATGGGTGGACGGTGTGAAGCCGGGACGGGCCGCTAGTCATATGTAGGTACTTTGATATTTTAAGACTACCTTGGAAAGAAATTATATTTTTGACTTAAAAGTAATAGAAATACATAAACAAAGGAGTCTAAAATGTTACTGCGCCTATATACGCCCTCTATAGGTAATAATCGAAACTTACCACCGTCCAGGAGTCGTCGTCGGAAGTATACTAAGACCTTTTAAAATAAAAACGTCGCATTAACATAAAATCTATTGAAGACCATAGACTAATTTAACTCGCAAGGAAACACGTTGGAATCTACTTTTTATTCAGTAATTTAAATCTTTATGTAACTTAACTGTGTATATTGCCTATAAAACAGTTGGATGCTTGTGTTTTTTTTATTTAATAATGTTGTATTTTTGGGTTAATATTTATTTTGTTATTCCACTATAGCAGCTGTTCTCAAACTTTATTGGCGAAAGAAAAAGCCTTAATATAAATATAAAAAACTGATTTATATGTATTTATGAATAATCATATTGCAATGCAATATTACGTAATATTTAGTTGGAATATTTAGATGTAACCTTATAATCTCCCTTTGGTAGATATTTTTTGCAATATTTTAGCCCTAGGGTTCCGCGGAACACACTTTGAGAATAGCTGCACTATAGTGTAGCGGTCAATATTATGGCTTGTAACGGATAAATCCTAGGTTCGATACCTGTGGATGACATATGTTTTTTATTAGTACCTTTTCTTCAATTACAGCTCGATGTAATAGCTCCTAACTTTAGTGAAAATTTTAACCCGTAAAACATTGACTTCGAATTTATTATACTGTAAAACATACATTAGCTTATATTCAACGTGGTAGATAACATAAATAAACATTATTTTTTATCACATTGCATAAATAAGAAATAATTTCTTAGCATACAGGATGAAAACGGGCCTGTCTTTGTTCGTCCAACACGATTCGTCCAACAGATAAACTAATGAACAAATTCGCCCTACAGTTTTTGTTTTGACTTTCTATGTTTTAGCAAGTTTTTTATTTATTACGATTTTTTAAAATAATATTGTAGATAAGATGTACTTATAAAATTGGGCCCAATTTTTTTATGAAAATGGGGACAAAGGTGTTAGAAATAGCGAAATGAGGTGGAAAAGTTAATGTCTCCAAGATGCGATTCTAATTAAAATTCCTCACTTTAATTAAATGTTAATAATTTTCTTAGGAATTAACAAATACATACCATGTGTATGTGTTTAGTTTTTTTTTAAAATATATTTACATACATATGAAGTAATTTTTTTTAAATTTCTTTTTTTTGTTTTTTATGACTAAGCCAGACACGACTACGGTTCAAGAATATAATCTTAATTAAAGTCGAAATATTTGAGACAGCGCCACCTATGATCGAGTGCTAAAATCATCAAAATTGTAATTTTACAGTAGACCCATTTAAAGTTGTTATTGTGCATAGTTTGTCTAGATTCTTCATTGTTGTATTGAGTATTTAAGAAACTATTAAGAAAATGTTATATTTACAGATATACATAAAACATTATGTAAGTCAGCCATTCTCAAAGTGTGTTCCGCGGAACCCTAGGGCTAAAATACTGCAAAAAATACCTACCAAAGGGAGATTATAAGGTTACATCTAAATATTCCAACTAAATATTACGTAATATTACATTGCAATATGATTATTCATAAATACATATAAATCAGTTTTTTATAATTATATAAAGACCTTTCCTTCGCTAAAAAAGTTTGAGAACCGCTGATGTAAGTTAATATAAAAAAAATCTACAGGAAACTTCCGTAAGAGGAAAAGTGGTTTTTATTAACATTAATATGTCGTAGAAAATTAGACATGAAGTAATATAGGATAGAAGACGTCAAATTACTAACACGAAGTATAAATGCGGATAAAAGTGGAGGTGACACTTTTTTAATGACAATTTTGATACAAGACCAGACAATACAATAGCATTTTTTAATTTAATTTAATACAAACTAAAAACAAAAAAAAGACGTGCGATGTCAAAGGCTTCGAAGATCATCGAGGTATATGTATAGTGTATATATTAACGGTGATGTACTAGTAATAGTGCTTCTGAAATGCTAGGTCTTATAAAATAGGCAAATTTCATGTTGACCTTGAAATAACTTTCAAAGTAATTCATGTAGAAAACCGAGATGGTTATATTTCTATTCCGGTACCTTTTGGTTCCTATTAAAGAATCCGATTGGAAAATCATAAAAATCCAATCAAAAAAAAACAATTATGTAACTAAAACAAAATACAATTTTAAAATGTCACCTCCATCAGAAAGCTTAAAGCGCTTGAAAGATGTTCATGGTTATATTAAATCGCTCGAGAAGATCTCTTGGAAATTTTTCATTGTCGCTACACTGTCATCCACATGCTTAGTTAAAGCTGCTTTTATTGCTTTTTTACCAGCCTCCTACTTCAACAGAGAATCTTCAGGCTAAATATTAGTAAAAAATAAGGAATACATTTTCTCTCTTTGTGTGTGTTTAACACCGACATATTTAAAGACAAGCAAAGAAAACATTTAGCATTTAGTTTTTTATTATTACTATACTATATTTACAAACAATGTTTTTAAATTACAATAAATATCCACCTTTTCTTAAGGATCCCATTCTTAAACCTCGAGACTCGAGTCATGGGTTTTTGAAGTAAAACTTCTTTACGCACGCTTGACTTGAGGAGTAAGCTGGTAAAATCCGTGACGAGAGCGTTACGAAAAGTGTGATCGGGCGAGACGAACGGAAGTTAGTGAAGATAGAAGAAGAGAGAGTTACGTTTCGTATATTACTGTAGAGGCAAGTCTTTCTCTCATAGCCAGTTACGTTGATGAATAAAAATAAAAAAAATAGTCAAAAATATTAATTTATCAATGAAAACCGATAATTAATTTAAATATCTGTAGGAAATTAATATATTATGTAGGTATACATAAATATAGATGAAGCTAAAGAAGTTTTAGTTCGGTCATGTGGTCTAATCGTTTTTTTTATTCTAAGCGTTGTAAACTAGACGTCTTTAAAGACGTTAATACTGGATTTAAGGGCAAAATATTTTAAATTGACAATTATAATTTATAATACCGTTGAAGCATATTGTTTGTTTAATTTTTTTTTTAATTTAATTTTCTTTGACATTTTAAAACAATTGAAAGTACCTATATTTGATATGTAAATAAATGAACTCTTAGTAAGAAGTCATGTCTAAAATAAGAATACATCATAAATAATTTGTAAGTTAAAAATTCATAAAAACTTTCAAGTAATAAATAAATCTACACCTACAGACTTAACCCGTTCACAATAGCCGCCTTTTATACTAAAAATTCTACACAAAAATTCTTTTATTGTTCTATAGTATATAAGTTTTTTTTTACAAAGATAAACTCCGGCCATTAGGCATGTAGGTACATTATATAGTAGGTAGGTATATTATTGTTGTGTAGACCTCCCGTTGTGATGCTTTTGTTTGTTCTTTTTTTAAAATGAGTGATTCAGTTAGTGAGCTAGTTCTTGAGATTCGAATTTCAAAAAAAAAATGCGTTCGTTAATCAATTGTTATAAAGAAGCGTTCATTTCGATTAATTTTTTAATTGTTATTTGTAATTGGATTATTTAATAAAAAAAAATTGTTAGGATTTTAAGAGAGCCCAAATTTGTATTGATACTGACCAAGATAATTTTAGATGACATAAAAAGATTTTATGTAATTTATTATAAAAACGAATTCTGGGCTTCAATAAACAGCCCTATACATTAGAGAAAGATGCACACAACCAGATATAGTTCGAGAGCCACAATAACAAAAGAGCTAACTCATTTCGAGTCAATTTATTCACATCACTACAGACAATTGTGTTTCCAAATATAAGATACATTCAAAGGCGTTCATAATTCATGCTGTTTACCTTATTAAGTTTTGTGGTCGTAATATTAATTATTTTCAAACAGTAGTCCGTTTTGTTTGTAGATCTATTAATTTGAGTTCTGACTTGGTTTCTTGAGAGAAATAAATAATCATACAAAGGATTTATATTTTCTAAAATTATTTCACTATTTTCTCAAACCTACCCGCAATTATAAAATTAAATATATATCTTTTTTTATTACCAATATATTACTACTATTTCGTTATTTATTGTGTATTAAACTTCACTATTTGTCGTTAGTTAATAGACTTTTTCGTTATTTTTTGAGATACTCAATACAAAAACGAAGAATTTATTTGAACTGTGCATAATTTTATTTTTTTTATTTTTAATTGTGAATTTGTAGATCCTACCTAGGTAATAGGATCAAGGGATAGATATAGTTTTTATTATTAATTAATATTTCGACTTAACTCTAAAATAACTAACTACAAACTAAATAAAAAGCCAGTTACAATAGACAAGCTGAACAATATAAAAACAGTATTATCTGATGTTAGATACGTTAAGAGTATTGGAACACGCGAACTGAACATTTATTTTCGTACGTAAATATGCATTGGTATTGATGTAAGAAAGGAGGTCGCGTGGAATTTCTGTACGAATCTATTTAAATAAAAAAAATACTAATATTTATTTAACTGTACTAACTTCACACCCTCCTCGTTACGTCGACTACCCTTTTTTATATTAACCCAGCATTTGACCTACCTATAACCTAACGAACCCTATGTTTATTTATTTATTTATTATTGAGGTATAATAACAAATATGATTTTCGATGGTCCCACACTAGGCAATGCCTGTCACGTGGGACCCATTTTTTTATTTTTATTTATTTACTTAACAATAATATTACATACTGTAGTTTTCGATGGTCCCACACTAGGCATTGCCTGTCACGTGGGACCCATCACTTACAAAACCTTTAATAATTGTGACTAAAACTATTTATTTATTTATTATTATTTTTTATAAAGTATTTATAAGAATTAATAAGTTGAGTAAACCTTGACTTCGTTTTTTCTAAAACCATTTTTATTTTTTAATTTAATAAAAACATTAGCTTAAAAACTAATTAAATGGAAGGACGAGAAATCGAATTAGACGTTGAGACCTGAGTGCTTTTCATTAGCAAACGATGTGACATGCGAAAGTGTAATTTTAAAAAAATACCTCATTCTTTTACACTCCGGGCTACTATTTATTTTATTTTTTATTTATTTATATATTGGGTCCACAAACAGGGCTCTACAATTAGACTTGGAATTAACATCGCACTAAGCATTATAACAATCAGATTGTAGGCCCTATGCATAGTGGACACAGCATGCACTTACATTACAAAACTATTTACAATTAAAGCAAAAAAGAAACAAAAATACAATCATTCATCAATTAAATCAAAATAACAATCAATTTATTATAATAGTTATGTATTATCTCCTCCTAAATATAATATAAAAACTAGAGATGTTCCGACTAGTCGGCCACTAGTCGGTAAAGCCGACTATCCGGCTACTTTCGTAGTCGGCGACTAATCGGTAAAAAGCGCCGACTATCCGGCTTCTTACTTTGTGTCTATTTCTCAATAAAATGTATGTGTTACTTCCATGTAAAGAAAATATATTGATGACATTTATCAAACAAAATTAGTATCTTAATTAAAAAACAAATCAACATAATATTTAATGACATATATTGCAATACTGTGTGATGATATTTGAAACTATCGTCAAACTAGTGAGCTGTAAAACTCAAAAAACTTTTTTTGTTATTTATATTTGTCCACATGTCAGTAGTGATTGAAATTGCAGCGAATCAGCTGTAAACGAAGCGTCACGGGAATCCCCTAAACCGTAGTCGGCTTGGCCGATTAGTCGGCTTATTTACAACCGACTAATCGGCTAGTCGGCTAGTCGGCCAAAGTCATAATCGGCACATCTCTAATTATTTTCTTTTCATTGCACCGAATATTAAAGCTCACAACGACAAAGCTCGGCATTAAGTTCGCCTATGTGAAAAAAAAATTTTTTTTTGCCATAAAGAATTTATTTATTTATTTATATTAGTTCATTTTCAGGCTGGGTTATATTAATAAAAACTCTTTTAATTAATTTTAAAAAACATAATTAATAACCGTTTATTAAACTCGAGTGCTGTTTTAAAACATAGCAACATGAAACGGTCATTTAATTCGCAAAACGCCTGCTTTCAAGTAGGGGTGAATGTATGAAATTACCGTCTGTTCGAATTTATAACATAAATTATTAGTTCAAAAGCCATTTCGTTTTGCTTCACTAATTTTACAACTCTATACCTTAATTATACTAAATTCACACATAAGTTGGGCTTCGTACTATCCCTACTAATATTATAAATGTGAGTTTGTTCGTTACGTTTTCACGCAACAACTACTTAACCGATCATCAAGAAACTTTGTACACATATTTTTGGAGGTACTAGAAGTAACATAGGATACTTTTTATTAATTTTTTACTATAGTTTCCATTTGACTATAGTAAAATATTGAGTATAGTTCTATTGAAATGATCTCTGATACTTATTTAATGACTTAAATGCGAGGGAAGCCGCGGGTAAAAGCTAGTATATTTATAAAGTTATAACAGACTGAGGCATGTATTCAGAAATAACGTTTGAGTGTAGTTTTATCTGTGATCACCTGATCAGCACTTAAATGTATTTTATTACATTTTATGCAGTAATAATTCTTTACTAATTACCATTAGACAGTAATCAAAATAAAATAGTAATATGTTGCATATACTTATATATCAAATATCCAATTTAAAAATTGAAATTAATTGAAACGATTTCTTATAAATGCGTGTAACAGAACGTAATGACAGCTAAGTGACAGTAGACAGTGCCAATGGATTATTGTCATTGGTTAAAAATTACGTTAACAATCAAGTGTGTGATTGGTCTATTTTGTTTTGAACTTTAGACAGTGAATCTATGCTTGAATACGGGCCTAATTGGACTGTATTTTTTATTAATTAAATCAGTAAGGATTCACTGGCAGAATAAAGTACTATCTTTATTTAAAATAGCAACGAAAGTATAGTAGGTAATGAAAACTACTAAATAAATTCGAGACACTATCGCGTATATTTAATTCATTTCATAGTATTCTTATAGTATATTTTTATGTAAGAAATAACTAATTTTAAAGATCTTGACGGATGTAATGCTTTCAAAAATGTCGATAATCAAAATAAAAACGATAATAAGTAGCAAACAAAGCCTTTTACATAACATTTTAATAGCTACCAAGAGTGATATTTTCGGTCCTAAAATATTTATATTTTATCTAGAAAATTGTGAACTAGTTTTCGCGCTAAAGTGTGTCTAGTAGTCAAAGAAGCGAAAAAGAAGATTACTACATATTTTGGGTATACTTTTGATTCACGCGACGGACACAAAAAAGTCGAGCTATATTACCTACATATAAAATTTGTAATCTTTAAAAATCGAATAATTTAAAATATTTAATAAGTTTTACATACATACATTAGTTTTTAAACATATTGAGCGTTTAAATCGTATGAAAATTCCAACTTAGAACCAACTAAGCGATTTATATTTTTTTTTATCAAATTTATTATTCGGGACCTTAGTAGTGGACGTTTATGTCGGTCCCATAAGCGATTTATACAATTATATATTTTGTTCGTGACTTTCTTGTTCTTAAACAACTTTCGACAAATGACGTCTTAAACTTTGTTTACATTGAATTTAATATTAGAGGTAGAAGTGACTCGCATTAAATACTTAATTAAGGTAAATGGCAGAAATTATTTTTGTGTGGAGCGGTTTTAGTTCAGCATGCCACCGATAGGTTCGTTTTAAATTCTCAATCTTCTGTCTTTTATAATTACGAAATGGCTTTTTCTACGCTAAAATCGGCACTCGACTCTTAAACTTTGCTCACCGTATCACGTTATAGTTATTTTTTACTATGTACCTACATATATTTATATTTCTATCGCTAAATTCAGAAGTGCGCCTCAAAGATACACCGAGACGTCACGACCGTAAGCTTTTCAGACATACTTACATATTACGAAATAAATAAATATTGAAAAGAAAATACATTTTACTTTAACTTTTTTTTAAATTTTATTTTACTTTGAAAATTGATAAAATAGTTATTTTGATTAATACTTACAAAAATTCAACTCGCTTTTTTTATATTTCCAAAATGTGTATATAATATTCACCTAAAAATGGGCCCTCAGATTCGAGGATTGTTCGTTCGCCGCGAATATTTTGAATAAATATATTTTATAATTCCCCTTTACAATACTGCGATTGCGGTTAAAATTATCTCCCAGTTCGTTATGTAAATGAGCCCCCGTTAATTAAATATGTAATTGTATATTTTCGCAGAACCAAATGATATTCTATATTTTAATTTTAAAAAGGATTATTTTAATCATATTATCATTGTTTATATTTAATTTTGCTTTTATATATCTTTAGAGATACTTGTGTGAAATAATATTGTTGATTAAAATTGATTAAAAATATAATTATCACAATGCATTGTGGCAACAGAAAGACCAGAAGAAAACAAGAAAGATGACACTGACAGACTAAACGTCAAAACTTCAAATTTTCTTAAATAAGTATGTTCGGGTTGCAAAATCGACTCGAAACTCATTAAAAACATTTATTATTGAATTAAAATTTAAAAAAAAAATTCACGAAAAATAAGGCTTTTTATTCTAAATTTTAGCAGTCGTATGTCGGAAATTTTCATGAAATGAGAGAGTTTTATAGTATATTTAGCGGTATAAAGAAGCCTTATATGGACCGCTTTTGTTATACAATATGTATATCAGAAACAAAGGAAAATGAATACCGACTGAGATTCAAATACAATAATCGATTGAAAGTTCACGTTAACGCAGTCGTTTTAAACCGACTGACCAACGATACAATAATTAATGCGAAATCCCCGTTTTAATCTAAGAATTTAATCGATAAATAATAGAATTTATAGGCCAATTAATATTATATCGTCTAATCCACTCAAGATGTTTCAAGATATCCGCAATTTACTTACAAAGTTATGTTTATCTTACGTGGGCGTTTATTGATACAAATTTACTATAAGTATACTAAGATAAACAACTGAATATTAAATAACAAATGAAATAAGAACGCGATCAGAATTCTTCTCCTTCGAGTAATATCTCTAAGTCCCCCTTTGCGACGACAGCTGTCTCCGCTCAGTTGCATTTCAGATTATCATCAGTGTCGTGGAAAGAAACGAATTAGTCTAGATTGTAATATTTAGAAAAAAAAACTATCAATGTAATCTACTTAGGGGACATTCATAAATTACGTCTCACGTTAAGAAAGAGAGAAGTCCGCTTAAGCGACATGCGTAACAGAAAAATGTGACGCGTAACAAAAAAATGTGACGGCAAATTTCTCTCATACCTCGATAAAGAAGTTTCACTACAATAACTTAAATGGAAAAGAAATTTAATAATTTCTAGATGTAAAATTGCAAAATATGTGACGTCACACTAGGTAGGGTAGGTCTCAAAAAGGGGATCAAAAAATCAAGAAATTCGTGTGACGTAATTTATGGAAGGCCCCTTATTTTATATAACTGACCAATAAACATTTGTATTTAAAAAGCGTTCATGTAAGACAAGAAGTTGAATTTCAAATTTAAATATTTAAGTGAATGTTCATATCTAGCCATAATTAATTGTATAAGGTACTATACAATTTTAGTACTAACTCATAATGTTGTTTACATCCTTATTGGCGCACGTTTACACCGTTCAAGTGAGCGTTCAAGTGTAGGTACTTATAAATTTGTCTCAACAAGCCGGTATAATTGAGGCGAGTGTCTGCACAGAGTAGACACCCTTACTAGCCCAGCTTTATATATATATCCCTACTAATATTATAAATATGAATGTGAGTTTGTTTGTTACGTTTTCACGCAACAACTACTTAACCGATCATCATGAAACTTTGTACACATATTTTTGGAGGTACTAGAAGTAACATAGAATACTTTTTATTTAAAAAAATATATATATTTTTTACTATAGTTTCCAATTGACTATAGTTTCAGCTGTTTAGAATCATATTGATTCATTTCTATTGAAATGATCTCTGATACTTGTTTAATGACTTAAATGCGAGCGAAGCCGCGGGTAAAAGCTAGTATTTTTATATTTTAAAGTGTATATATAAAAAAATCATTGATGATTCCCACACTAGGTTAGGTAGAAAAGGTGGATATTTTGCTTGGCGACATATTTCTTCGCATTTTAAGAGATAGCTGCTTTGATTCAAGTTTTCATGTTACTTATACATATAAGCCTATTGTGATTTTTATCGAAGAAACTAATTATTAAGATTACTATAAGAAATAATAATAATAAATGTAAACCGTTAATAACGAATATAACTTTTTAGTTATTGATAACAAAATGCATATTTCCAGTATAATAATGTGAGAAGCAAATGCACTAATAAACAGTAAAATTATTAAACACCAATAGTTTTATATCATTGATGAAATAATATTTCTATCGATACCTTTCTTAATTTGTCTCTCAGAGTCATTAATTTTTTTATGACAGTTATTCTTTTCTTTTTCCCTTACTTTCTTCTATCATAATGTAAATTTAATTTAACTTTACATCTTACATTACGATAGCAGCTATTAGGGCTAGCTAATAATCATTAAAATATTTTATGCGGCTACGAAACGACCCGATACTACAACGATTGGTTGTAAAACTATAGAAACGTCAGATTACTATAGTGAAAATAAACGAAGGAATAAGCGGCATGTTTTTTATATGCATTCAAAACATGCATTAAGCATTTTTAAAATACAGTGCAACCTTAATATAACGATACTGAAGGGAATCCGAAAATAATTCGTTATATCAAGTAATTTGTTACAATGAGGTTCGTTATACTGAGGTTAGGTTGGTCTATGATTCGTTTTAACAAGGTTAAAAACAATTATTAATCTCAGCTTTACGTAGGTACTAATCTGCTTTCCCTGTTATAGCGAACGATTTCGTTAAATAGAGGTAAATAATACTTTCTTTTTGTATCTTGCAAAGATTGAAAATTCGTTATAAAAAGGTTTTTAACATATGTGTGGCGGTCGATTCTACAAGCCGAAAATACTTATTTAAGAAGATTTGAGGTTTTGACGTTTAGTCTGTCAGTGTCATCTCTCTTGTTTCTTCTGGTCTTTTTATTGCCACAATGCATTGTGATAATTATATTTTTAATCCATTTTAATCAGCAATATTATTTCACATAAGTTTCTTTAAATATGTATTCGTAATGTAAAGGTATATTTTGCATTAGCTCTTACGGGCAGTTCTAGGGGATTTCGAAAAATTCGTTAAATCGAGGAAATCGTTTTATTGAGGGTCGTTACATTAAGGTTACAGTACAATGTTACAGATTTGGGTCAATCATTATATCGTCTAGTGTAAGCACTTCAAAGTCAAGATTCTTATACAAACTTCGTGCAGAAACGTACTTTATTCAAATATCAAATGTCAACCAAATCGATTCAAGCGTAATTGAGTAAACACCGGTACCTAATGTCTCATCTGTATTCATACTGCTCAATGAGTATCGCATTACAACTTTGATAACTCGCAATGAATATTCTCCGCCGATTTCGAATACAAACTCGATTAATAAATTCCCGATACTTGTGTTTTCTATTTAATTCAAACTCAACGGGGGTCTTGATGTACCGCGGTAAATTATAATGCTAAATTGGCTAGGATAACCTTACAGTTTCTAGGTTATAATATTCTTTCATATGATAATTTAGAACAGCGGTTCTCAAACTTTTTTGGCGAAGAAAAAAGCCTTAATATAATTATTAAAAACTGATTTATATGTATTTATGAATAATCATATTGCAATGTAATATTTAGTTGGAATATTTAGATGTAACCTTATAATCTCCCTTTGGTAGGTATTTTTTGCAGTATTTTAGCCCTAGGGGTCCGCGGAACACCACTTTGAGAATGGCTGATTTAGAATATTAGAGTTCAACTGTGGGTAGATAATAATAATAATAATAAATGCTTTATTGCTTTAAAATAATAATGCTAATACAATTTAATACATACTAATAAGAAAAAAAATTAGACTAATTGGCGACCTTATCACTAAAAGTAATTTCTTCCAGATAACCAATTGTCATGGGAGAAACAGTGTTAGTATCGGGCAATGCAATTTAGATAAATAAAATACATAAATATAAGCAAACTAAATACATAATGAACATACACATATATAATTTCATTTCAACATATACAAATATTATTCGGAAAGAGAGAGGTTAAAGAGAAATAGATTTAAGTATTAAAAAACATCACACGGCAGTCTTTTAAGTTGAGGTCCAAAGTTCAGTTCCTTGACACATATTTATATATATTTTTATAAATAATATATAGAAAAAAATATATAAATCATATATCCATTCGTAATAACGTCTTATAAAGTATACACACATATAAAAATACATATCAATCTTTTATTTTTATTGATAGCCCAGCATATGACCACACTCCACCTGATGTTAAGCTAGAGTACGGTCCATGAGCATAGACAACTGTGCCGGCTTGAGGAGACGAATGTGCTCTGTCTAAACTGACAGGGCACACTCCTCTCGTTATCCCGGCTACTTCCAAGCTGATTCTGAAACGCGACTAGGTCACTTCACGGGTGTTCCGCTTGAAAGTGGTGGTACTTCCCCAGGACGGCATACTGGGCTAATGCCATCATCAGTCTGCCTACCACTCTTTCAATATTATATCGATATTCGATTGTTTTTCTGTAACTTTATACGATATTGACACGTGATACTATTATATAAAATGACGCATGACGTTTATGCTCCAATTGGTTAGGTGTACGCTCTTTATGAGGTCAAAAAATAGCTTCTCCTTGTCTTGATATTCCAATGTAGAGTACGTTTAAATTAAAAAAAAATGTATCAGATTTAGTGGGATATATTTTTTATTACTAAATGTTTAAGATGAAAATGTTAGAAATAGTCAACAATAATATAAGGACGTCTAATTAGCCAGTAATCAATGGCCTTACATCCTCTTTTAAAAAGCTGAGAGCGGGGAGGAGTGAACGTGTTTAATAAATGCAAGACTAAAGAAATAAAGGCGCGACAAATGCACTAGTACTAGAAAAAGAAAGTGAAATGGTTTTCAGTTTTAGTTCCTGGAGAGCTACTCAGGCATATCCGAAGTTTTGTGATACGGCCGTCACTTCTGTAGCTTACGTGAATTTTGACATATAAGCCCGTAAAAATATCCGTAAAATAAGCATTGTGTGGCCTATCCGTCGTGACGTCGCTGTCAAATCCGTAATTTCGTGAATGATTACGTAAGTGTTCCTGAGTAGGAAACGTCCGTATTTTCGTCCGAAGTGCGCCTGAGTAGCCCCCCAGATACAAGATTGCGTTGTAGTACAATGTTAAATTGTTATTTATTTATTTATTTGAACATACACAATAAACAGTTAGCAAATACATAGAAGAAAAGTTAAGTTTGCTAACCTAGCAGTTGTGTTCAACATATATTGGAAGAAAAGTTATACATTAAAAGGAATACTATTAAGTAACAGTGGGCTTATCACGAATTTTAGTCTGGCTTTCGAAACGAGTTCGCTTCAAGCGATTTGTATGGAAATTTGAGCAGCGCCACCGCGTGCGGATTTGGAACTACAATATTTTAGATACTTTTTGTTAATTTTCCAACATCTCGATCTTTCGTTTATTTGATAGAATGCTGGTGCTCGTTAGTCGTTAGTAAAAATTCATGATCTCGATTGCTAACGGATCCGTTTTACTTGTGACAGCTCGATTCGAAAGCCAGACTAAATTCGTGATAAGCCCACTGTAATACGGATGCTAGTCTGTTACTCACAAATTTTGAACACTACTAAAAAGCCAAGTGCAAAATAGACTTGAGCGCTTTAGGCTTCAAGTAGAATAAATCAATATCAGTGACATGTTTGTGTATTTCATTTTCTAAAACTTTGGGAACCTTATTTAAAAATAAAGGCTTAGTTATAATAACAAAATTAATTTATTTAAAACAGCAATTTAAAACTTTAATCAGTTACATTGTTTGTTTAGTAAAACTTTTTATAATATAATAATAAAAAGTTTAAATTAAATACATATTTTGGTGACGTGGCTCGAAACGAACAAACGCCTCTGTGTTGCCACTTCAAAAAGTCATTTAAGTTATTGCCCACTGTTTTTTTAAAATAGAAGCAGAAGCAGACGTTTCGAGAAATTCATTCAATTTTACGTTCACGCTTTTTGCCTTACCTTTCTCAATTACGTAAATAAGTGTCTGGGGTTTGTTATGACCGATTTTTTAACGATTTTAAAGTACTACTACTCTATAACTTCTGTGAATAACAATTTTATTCATATTTGATATAATTTGTACATTGTATTGTTTACAGCAGCCATTCTTAAAATTCTAGGGCTAAAATACTACAAAAAATATCTACCAAAAGGAAGATTATAAGGTTACATCTAAATATTACGTAATATTACATTGCAATATGATTATTCATAAATACATATAAATCAGTTTTTTATAATTATATTAAGGCTTTTTTCTTCGCCAAAAAAGTTTGAGAACCGCTGGTTTAAGCTTTTGATAGTTATTGATACCAGGACGAGGTATATATAAACATATATATCATCACACAGACCTTGTATTAAACGTAACCTATTACAATATAAACACTATAATGGATTTTATATAAACAAAAGAAAGAAAGAAGTAGAAGAATAGAAAAAAACTTGATATGAATGCAATATTCCACAACCAGATTAACACTAGATTTACCAGACCAGTCAAAATGACTGGTCTTGCAAGATCAAATTAAAATTCCTACTGCGTGTAACATTTTCTTTAATTCTTCTAATCTTCTTTAATTTATAACAGAAGAATTAGTTTTATGAATTTTATATTATTTTATATATATTTGTAACAAATATATACTTTTTGGTTTTGGTAGAAATAGGTGTATTTAAGCTGGTAAATCTAGTGTTAACTGTTAGATAACAGACATCTCAAGAATGCTTGCACCCTAATCAAACTTTTGTTAAACCTAGTGATTTTTTACAAGTAATTTTATTAGTATTATGATTTTTTTGTTGTATTTATTTATTTTAGTAAACTAGCTCCGATGTACTGCTTTTACTCGTCATATAAATGTAAATTAAATAATTTATCATAAACAAATAAAATTTCAATACAAGTACACTTTGTGTTAGGTGCCTTGATACTAACAATCGTTCATTGTACACCCCCAAAAGGGCAAGGTTCGTAGAGTAGAGAATTAACTTGATAAATAAATTAATATCCGAAAGTGTTCCAGGCAGATGCTATTAGAGATGGTTCCTTCACAAAATGGAAGTTTCTGTACGCCTCAGATTCTCGCAAATTACATACAATTATTTCAGATTTTGAGTGTCAAAATTATGATACCTACGAAGCAGACAGTAATGTTGTGTCTCGTTCTAACAAAGGCTTTTTTGTGATTTAATATCTCTTTTTTTTATTTCTTTAACAAAAAAAAAAAATGGTAATATTTAGTGAATCAGGCTTTTCAGTTATGTCAATATTCTATTATAGTAAGGATTTAAGGCGTTGTATATTCAATAAAATAACAAATATGTATTAGTACATAAACACAAGTAAGCAAGTATACACAAGTAACCGAGAAACATAATAAATTCAAATAAAAACTCATAAGAGTATGATAAAAAGAAATATTGAAAGTAAAAGGGCTTTTAAGCTTCCCCATTTCCCTTTCAAAAGCTTTATTGTATTTATATCACATAAATCGATAGGTTTCAATAAAACAAAATGACAGATGAAATTTAAAATTGGAACATGTCGTCAACTAGATTACAAATCAGGACATCCTGTACTAGAGCCAAGGATAACATATAAATTCTAAATTTGAAATATGCATTTCCCACTATTACTAATGACTAATTCAAATAAAGAACAAATACGTCAGCAATTAAACAATAGTTCATCTACAATGTACTCAAAAAGATAAATATCATACTAGATTATATAGGAGATTAAATATCTAATAAATAATAACATCATTATAGAGACCCCATGGGGACGCCGCAGGATACGGGATTAAGGATAGTGGGATGACCAAACCGCAATAACAGTTTAACTGTACTATGGGATATGTTTTATTGGAATTTTACCAGAGTTATTATTATTATTACATGAAATAATTTTGAAGCGAATTTTACTCTTTGAAGGAAACTCCTAAATTTGTCTAGTTTATTAGGTTATGATTACGTCACTTTCTTTGTTTTGGAGGTAGACATCTAAGCAGCATATTTTTGAATGGAATTTGGAATTTTCATGGGTCAAAGTTCAGTCCAAGTTTCAGGTAGACTCGAATTTTGGATTTGTTAGATAGATCTTCTTCTATCTGAAGGAGGTAGCGGTTCAGCTAAAGTTGGTCTTCAATTCGTATAAAATTCGACTTGACAAATTAACCGTCTGGAATATCCCGTAAAAATAAGTGACGTCTAATAATAAAATGATCAATCGATACATTTATTGTGGCATTAACAAGATGCTCCTAAAATCATTTATCACTTACAATAATTTGTTTTGATTGTAATAAACCTTCGATTCGGTCAAGGTTCTCTATACACTCATACCTAGATATACACTAACAAAAATTTCCTTATTTACATAAAAATAAAAATGAAATTAGTGTGATAGATTTGGAGTTGTATAGCTGGTTTTGTGTATGCACATTGTTTCCTTTTGTTATTATAATTTCTTTTCATAGTATCTAAAGCATTGTTGATTGGTTCTTAACAATCTGGTCGATTTTACCTTGGACAATGAATGTACAATCTGCCTAAGTTATTAGAAGCTCTTATATGTATGCGTATCTTAATAATTTCAACTTCTTTATTTCTTATATACTTTATTAATTATATTTTAAGAATTAAATATCTTTTACAATGTGAAAATGTAATATTTCTACCAAAAAAAAAACATTCCAAAACAAATGAACTGATAGCCCATTGGAGCGCCAAAATTAGGCTTAGATATCGAATTCCATCCAAACACTATATTTTTTAATAAGAAATATTTTAACCATAGCTTTCTTATTTAATTTTTTTTTCAAATCGAGTTTATATTTCGCTAAAAATTATTTTTCACGAATTTTTTAAAGTACTAAAATTTTGGCGATTAAAATATTATGGAAATTAGTAATTAAAATGAACCAAGAAACATTTGCAACAATTATACCGGAACCTATTTTTAAACTAATAAAAATATACCCATAACAACATATAATTTAATTTAATTGGATGTGTCTAGGATATTGAATCAAAGTATTTTTTTATTTTATTAATAGCCCAGCATATGACCACACTCCTCCTGATGTTAATGTTAACAGTCGACTCCACTATGCCGGCTTGAGGAGACGAATGTGCTCTGTCCAAATTGACAGGGCACACTCCTCTCGTTATCCCGGCTACGTCCAAGATGATTCCGAAACGCGACTAGGTAACTTCACGGGTTATATTACGTCACACGTTAAGAGAGGGGAGGGGGTCGACGAAGTGTGACATTGTGTGACAAGGGGAGCATTCGTAACATTACATTTCAAAATATATTACATCCAAGTATTAAAACATTATTTTGCTAATTATCATACCTATGTTTGATTTCATGTTAATTTTACTGAAAAAAAAAAAAACTTAAATGGAAATGAAATTTAATACTTTTTAGATGTAAAGGCGTAAAAAAATCATTAAATTCCTGTGACGTATTTTATGAATGGCTCCTTAGCAGTATATTCGTTTTTAATACTTCAGAGTACGGAGTAAATATTTCACTCAGAGCATTTGTTGCTGGATTCGTACAAAATGTTTTTATTATTTTTATACGGAAAGTAAAAAAACAAACCTATTGGTGTCTCGAACAAGCTAGCATAGATTGCTTACTATTGCCTAAAAATATTTCTGTAGTAACAGTCGACTTCTTTTATTGACCGCGCTTTAGTTTAATCAGTGGGCTTATTACGAATTTTAGTCTGGCATTTGTATGGAAATTTGAGCAGCGCCACCGCGTGCGGATTTGGAACTACAATATTTTAGATACTTTTTGTTAATTTTCGAACGTCTCGATCTTTCGTTTATTTGATAGATTGCCGGTGCTCGTTAGTCGTTAGTAAAAATTCATGATCCCGATTGCTAACGGATCCGTTTTACTTGTGACAGCTCGATTCGAAAGCCAGACTAAATTCGTGATAAGCCCACAGGTTAAGTAAAATAAATAATATTGCAGTTTAAAAAAATACGTTCTAAATGAAATATCTTCTCTGTGTTTTTAAAAACTTAGGTATTAAAGTTCTTAGTGTTTTATATATGAAGTTTATTTACATAATCGTCTAAAAGTTACGTCTTTTTGTAACTAGATCGTCGCGTCTTAAGAAAGTTAGTTCATCTTAAAGTATAAACTTTTGTTACTTAATTTTCCTGCTTAATGATCTTTCTGTTTTGGAGACATACAGTGTCGCGCAGATAGAAGGACTCTGCTAGAAAGAACTGCAGTCAATTGTTTCTGCTCATAGAACACTCTAGTGTAGTATTGACGGACTAATTCAGTGGAACCTCGCAACCCAGTAGGACAGGTTTCCGAACCTAGTACAGGGGCCCTTGCTATTTTATGTACAAAAATTATCTATTAGTAAACTTTTTTTTTATAATGAGCACCTCGCATAACGAGCACCTCTCATAACGAGTAAAATAAATAGTAAAATATTAGCTCGCTTAAGTTAAGATTATTTCGCTTAGCGAGTAAGACTCTGAACGAATTATGCTCGTTATGCGAGGTTCGATTGTATCTGTATAAAAGAGAGAAACAAATGAATGAAATGCTGCAAATATTTTAATAAAATAGTAAATAATGATAGTTAAAAATTTAATTTAAATTAATTGGAGGGACCACGTGACCCACATTCTGTAGTGAGTTTAGTAAGTTTAAGTCAAAATGTAATAACTACCCACACTGTCAAATCTATTTTAAAGGATACGCATAGGGGTCTAATTAAAACTTCAATAGTACGTGTACTTTCAATTTAAAAACGCCTAAGTCTATAATTAAAATTTTAAAACAATTTATTTTTTGAATAATTTCCGGTATGTATCTATATGTAATGTTCATACTTCATAAGGCGAAAAGATCAATGCCACAAGATGCGTGCGTTCGCGAACAACGTGCGGGTAATCCCCAAGGGGACGACCATCTTTCGCGTGTTTGCAAAAGGCATGGTCTAGTAGTTTCCTTTTTTAACACTAGAACTACCAGCCCGTCAATATGACCTATTTTTACTAACTGGTCAAAATGACCGGATGACTTGTGCTTGCAAAGTGTTAAATATAATTCGATAAATTTATTGTAGAATTGTAAAAAATAGAATCGTTTACAAAAAATATGAGTAAGGTTTTACGTAAAAGTCTTGTGAAGAATTTTTAAAACCGGTCATATTGACAGGTTGGTAGTTCTAGTGTTGAAATCACAGATCATTTGCACTGTATCTAAAAAAATCCAAAAAGATTTATTTTGGACATATATCCTTTCGACCTATGAAGATTTATATGACCAACGCGTTTGTGATTATGTTGTAGGCACGCGTATATTGGAATAAGTTATCGAATTTCTTATTGACATATGCGACGGAAATATTCGTGAAGTCCCCTAACAAATTAATTTTATGGCTTCGGATGCAATGAATTGATTCTGGGGGGCTACTCAGGCGGACGAAAATACGGACGTTTCCTACCCAGGAACACTTAAGGACCCATATTTATTCACGAAATTACGGATTTGACAGCGATGACACGACGGACGGTCTTACGGAAATTTGACAGGGCTTATATATCAAAATTCACGTAAGCTACAGAGGTGACAGCCGTATCACAAAACTTCGGATATGCCTGAGTAGTCCCCCTGGTACGGTATAAATTAAAATTATGGATTGGTTTTTATTATATAGGGGCATTTATTATACGTTATAAATATTCAGTTATCATATATATTTATGTTTAATATAAGGATTCAAAAACTGCAAATTACTTTTTATGCATACTATGAAAACTACCCGACTTAATCAACGGTGGCTCCATCTAGTGGTGTATTTAGGAACTATTGTAAAATTAGTTCTTTTTTTAAATAAAAATATTGTTTTGTTTTTATATGTACAATCAATAAAGTAGATAATATGAATTGGTTGCTATTAGGTTAGTTGTCCATAATGTTAATTGTATAAAATAAATTAACCACAAACAATAATCAAATTCATTACCTCATATCAAATTCAATTAATTAATATAATTACAGATAATCAATCAAGAAGAGTGTAGTCTCATAGAAGTTTCAGCGCACAACGATTCACTCATTTGTTTATACTCCGGCTTCATGGAACTTGTAATACACTTAAAACTAGTTCTGCATAGCGATACTGAATATATAGTTTCTAAATGTAAATAAAAGAAAACGATCGAGTCATTGATTTGAAAAAACCTAACGTAAACCCCTTCGTTTAAGTAAAATTAATTAATAATGATCTCAAACCTGCAATCAGGAATCCCAAAATTAAACAACACTCTCTCATTATGTATTGAAAAACTAACTACTGATTTTTTACTACCACATTTTAATGACTAAAATAAATAAATTGGTCAAGATTACTGATAATGATATCAATTAATGATAATAAGAAATGATGAAACTAGACGGTACTATAGGTACAGCGCGGTCGAACTTAATCCAGGATACAGTGGGCTTATCACGAATTTAGTCTGGCTTTCGAATCGAGCTGTCACAAGTAAAACGGATCCGTTAGCAATCGGGATTATGAATTTTTACTAACGACTAACGAGCACCAGCAATCTATCAAATGAACGAAAGATCGAGACGTTCGAAAATTAACAAAAAGTATCTAAAATATTGTAGTTCCAAATCCGCACGCGGTGGCGCTGCTCAAATTTTCATACAAATCGCTTGAAGCGAACTCGGTTCGAAAGCCAGACTAAAATTCGTGATAAGCCCACAGATTTCTAGCGTGTCACTTTGGCAACAATAACAGGGATATCGCGTAAAATAATCAAGCGTCTTTTGTTTATATGTTGCGACTTTGACTGCCTTAGGTGATATTCTTCAAATTCGCGAATACAATCTCACTTACAAAAAATATGTATTATATTAAGATATGATATAAAATAAACATGTAATAATTTAAATATATTCCAATAAAATATAGTGTAACTTGAATTAATTAAAACAAAAAAAAAAAAGATTAGACAAAATCTTTAAAAAATGAAAAGATTACTAAAAATTATGTTAATTTAAATCAACGGAACCCAATGAAGATTCTAAAACGGATACAGTTCCGCATAATGTTCTATTAATGATCGGAGGTTTCTTATTATCAATATTTATCTTTTTACGTGACTTGATTAATGTACTAGAAAAGCCAAACTCGAAGGCGAACTTATCTATGTTATTGTCTTTTAAAATTCTATTTAATCAAGTCAAGTACAATTGCCTAATCAATCACTCAATAATGTTAATTAATATAAACACTAGGACGGCCATTTCAACAAAACTAAGGCTAAAAATTCAAATTAGAATTTATTTATTTGCTGTAAATATGGTTAGTAACATAGGTCTTAAAACAACATTAGTAGTATCACATATTTTATACATTGTATATGTCATATCAGTACAATTTAACGTTCGCTTTTTATTATTATTAAATTTTATATTTTTTTACAAATATAAGTACATTAAAAATTATGCTATAGGCCATCTACATGAATAACGTGTCAATGCAGAATTTTATAACGCCTATTATTATACTGGTAGCAATAACTATATATTATTGCCGCTAACTTCAGGCGTTATAAATTACTAAAATAAATAATACATATAGGTAGGTAATAATATTCTGACTTCAAACTGGGATACAACAAGACAAACAAACACCTAAATATACTATAAAATCATGCACCATCAAATTGTAGGGACTACGTTTTTATATTTTCCCATATAGAAGAAAAAAACAGACCACCCGAGGTTTAATATTTTCCAAGTAAATGAATTTTAAAATCAGCGTTCGAGTAAATGAAGTCATTAGCTGTGTAAATATTGTTCAGTGGAAAGAAAATGTTGTACCTTCATACTTGACTTCAAAATATACTCTTGTTTTTATTTACACACTAGTGATGTTCAATTTGTAGTATCTAGTAATTTATTTATTTATTAATGTAGAAGTTTTGCTGATTAAAAGAATATACAAGTAACTAACAATAGCGATTAATATCATTCCTTTTTTGTTGTCCTTTTTATTTTTAGGTTATGTTGTTGCACTGAGCGCCCGACACAGCGCGCGCAATCCCTCGCGCGGCCTCAGTCGAATTTAAACCGCGTGGGGGTTGCGCGCGTTTTGTCTTGTTCAATACGATTTTATACCACTGTATTTACACTTAAAACCACAAGTAAAATCCGTGTGGTGTGCCAAACTTAAATATTTGTGTTACAACTCGCTATAAAGTGCTACAAAAAAGTGATTAATAATTAGTAAATTTTATTGTTTTATAAAGGATTTATCCTTAAACATGTGAGTAATTAATATTTTAAATATAATACAATTTTTTTTAATGATTTGTTTAGTGATATTGTGTGAAAGTGTACATTGGCTGGGCCACGGTTCCGTTACATGTATCGCCATGAACCCGTCCGACTGCTATAAGTTTATCAATGTTTAATTCGCCATTTCTTGCCATACAAGACCAAGTCGACCGTGATCTCATGCGAAGACAACACTCCAATTTCTATTTTTGCATTAATATGTATGATAAAGTAATTGTAGGTATATGGACATATAGTATATATGGTAACTTCGCCGGTTCGCACCAATTTGTTACACATTGGCACATATTAAACATCTAAAATAATGTAAGAAATATTAAAATTTAATTGATCGCGAATCAGTAATGGCCGGGAAACTATTAACCCGGACTACACCTATATGCATTTTGAAATTACTGTCTGTCATTAAAACTTAGTGCGGTTTATTTTAAAATTACTATTAAATGAACTTAAGTATGGGTAATTATAGTAATTATAAATAAGTCCTACTTTCTTGGCTAACCATTTATGTTAAGAATTTAGTCTTATCTATGAGGTTCCGTTTATCTCTTTTTTTTCCTATTTACCTCTAATTTACTAAAAGCAAAGTGCACTTTTTTAGAACACAACATTACGAAGTTATTAAATGTAAATATGAGTATTGTATAAAAGCTCTAGATCCATTGTTATTTAGTTGCTCGCATACTTATTCCTAACATGTCGGCCTTGCGTCTGCGCAGAATGTCAACAAAACAAGATGGCTGGCCGTGCTATGTGAACGTTGAAACCGCAGCTGTAATTACACACAAGACATCAGACAAATAAACAACTTATACTAAGCACTTAAGAGCTATATTTGAATGTAGAATAGTCGGTAATGATAAGCATGAGTCATATTAAAACTAAAAAGTAATCACAGAATAATAGACACAATAATGTTAAAATTTCTTGAAATTTAAATATATAGTATTGACTTTGTTTCTGTTATCAATATAAACTAAATTATTTGCTTTTAAATGTACTGTATATTCAAATATGTAATCACGATAAAGTGGTTGGTGAATAGTCTTCATGCAATAATATTCTTACAGATTCTGAGATGGTAAGTCATCTCAGAACTATTAAAAAAAATGTATTGTATTTTGTTATAGAGTAGGTACTTTCTAATGACAAACTTAATATGAATTGTTAGGAATCTAGTGGTTTGGCCTGAATGTTATGAAATAACTGTTTAATCGTTTTTAATATTGCATGCATTAATATTAATGATTTAGCTAGTTTGACAATTTGACCCGGAAATTCGGAAATACTTGAACTGATTTCTTTCGTCAAACAGTACGAGTACTTACATATACTAAAGTTTTGTACAACTGTAATAATAACTACAGTTTTCAATTACAATGATTTTTAAAGATTTCTGCATACAATTTTTAACAAATATTCTAAAAGGTAATTATCCCCAAAAACTCCAGACTTAGTTCATTAGACGTCGTCGTCTGCAACTCGCGGTGAAGACACACTCAATAAACAAACTAAATTTAACCTCATTCGGAAACATTCCAGGCGAATGGGGACGGGAGATGGTTGCCATGACGACGAGATCGAACGAAAAGTTATTTTGATACGATCAACATTACTGCTGTATAACTATTTCTTACATTTCTTTGCAATTTCGAACTTTAGCATCGTTTCTATAGGGTTTGGATTGATTTTTTTATATCTATGGTTGTAGATGCGTGTTAGATCTAACATTTCTTGTTAAATCGCGTAATGTATTGAGACGATGAACGTAGACGAAAATTCATAATAACTCAATACCAAGTAATAAAAGAACGAACGAATTTTGTTTCAAAAATTGTCGAAATAATTAGACCAAATGCGGCATATTCTACAGTATTTTGCCAAGTATTTATCATTGTATCATTGAACAAGGAACATTACTCGTACATTTGGTATTTAGTATATCATTTATGTGGTCACGTTAAGCTAGTGTGGTCCATGAGTGGAGACGACTGATAGTGATACCACAAATATAAATACACCGTTCAGATTGATAAGACACACCCGGGTGAGTTATGGTATGGTTATTGCCACCAATAACCCAACATCAGTCCGCATACAACTCTTTTAATGAATAACTTATTTAAAACATTTTTAAGGAGTTTCCTAAAGAACCATAAAGAACAGAATGCTCTCAGTAGTAATGAATTATATTATATTTAAAATAAGTCTAAGGCCTGTATCTTGTTCTTATACGATTTCTTACAAATGCATGTAACAGAATGAAATGACAGCTAGGTAGTAGACAGGTGCAATTGATTATTATCATTGGTCAAAAATCACGTCAACAGTTTTACAAGCGTGCGATTGGTCGATTTTGTTTCGTACGAGTGAGTGATGTTTGAAGTTTGGAACTCTACTCAATGGATCTATGCTCGAAGCTTATCAAAATTGACGATAACATAGCAACAAAACTGAAAATATAAATAAACTGGATTTACACCAATAATCCCTAACTTATTATTTGCTGTTTAATGTTAGTTGTAGATACGAAGCCTAGTTAATATGTCTAATAATTTGTTTAAACTCACCTAATGACTTTTTATTCCACTTATGGTTGAAATGTAGTAACAGTGTCCAATACAGTTACTACAATTGTTTTATCTTCCCAGCCTTAACTAAGCAACCACATTTCAATTATACATAGAATATAATCTAGGCTCTATTTTCATAGTCATAAAAAATATTTTTAATTCAATGTTTAACCGATTGAGTTTTCACACGAGAACAATTAAATGGGAGAACATAAAACGAGTGAATTATGTATGCTTTTTTCTAAGTATTGTTCTTTACTATATTTATGTGAACGTTATTCAGTTGTTTTTAAAATTGCCTTTTACAAAATTTATATTGCAAGTACGCGCTACAATCAACTAATGTAGTTTTCGTTAGGGTAAAGTATGTATCGAGTGTGATATACGCCTATTTCCTTGCTTGGCATAGACATTCTCAACCACTTTGTGTGCTACGAAATTGTAAAAGTGGGCCTCAAAGTTTTAGATATATAATAATGTTAATATTATTAATATAAAATAATAAATATATTTATCTTTGTGTGCCGCAACAAAAAAAGGTTGGGAATCATTGGTATAAACTATTATAATTCAGAATAGTACAATTTCAAGGACTGACTTCATAATTCTACGTCTTTGGATCAAACATTGGTTCTTAATCCCTTTTAACACGGGCACTTGATCAAGTTAAATCATGATGAAAATTGATAGACATCAAATGGTGGTAAAATTGGGGCGTTCTATTTATTGAATGACGTAACCTATTACTCAGGGGCCCCAAGTTCGAGCCCTAAACGGAAGCATTACTGGCACGCACTATGTTAGTTCGTACATCGATTTTTGCACCCGCATTTATCAAACATACTTAATTTACTAAAAAAATATTTTGTTTAGGATGTACTCTTGAATAATTATGAAAACTAAATCGTTGAAAAGTTAAACACAGAAATAAAAATCGGTGTTACCAGTAAATGTTCCGTCTTCCTGTATTATGAGGAAATAATAGCATGATTATTATTTATTATTTTAAAAATGTGAGGAAAATTTTCAGTTATTGGCAACATTAAGATTGAGACTGTCAAATGACTTTAAACTGCTCTAGCTGTTGGTTTATTTGTGTATATATTAGTTTAAACATAAATTACAACAAACGCATGTCTTTCTACGTTTACTTAGTTACTTATCTTTGGTTGACTTTATTATCCTTCCTAAAGACAGTCTACATCCTCAATGATTTGATTTATTATGTTTTCGTGATAAAGTAACTAAGGGGAGATTTCTATACCGAACTTGTTCCCTAACAATAAAAGCATGGAAACTTTTGCTAGAGCTTTAGATAAGATAAAAACTGCTTTAGTTTATAATGTATCAAATATATAATAATATATTTTCATCGAATGAAAAATTATCAATCAATGAATTCAATTATTGTAATGAACATAAAAAAGACATGCAAGGAATTGAATATCGAATAATTTGTATTATTGCAATCAAATTATTCGATTGTTTTTTAACGAACTGCCCATCGCTGACTCTTGAAGACGAAACATTTTCATTGAATAAAATTGTTTTTATTTTAAAACCGCTTCTTAAATATAGATTTATGCGCATGAATTTCACGAATCGTCTTTTCGAGGGGTGAACGTTCGTTTTCTTCTTTTACCATAAGCAAAATGCTGTGAATAAATAAGTATGACACATTTAAAACTTCCACTTACATTACTCATTGAAGTTTTGTCACTGTTTTTGTACAGTTTGCATTAACATTGAACAAGGCTTGTTTTTCCGAAACAAAAGAAATAATACAGATTTTGTTTTTCTATGAATCATAACCTTGAGTACATACGCATTACATAAATACATTTCCAGTAAAACCGTGTTGGCATTCGATACATAAATCTAATGATACTAAAAGCGAGTACTTTGAACATTTCTGCTAGTCAATGAACCCATAAATTGAGCAAAATCTTCCCATACATAGTTGGCAAACAGTGTATTCTCTCACAAGCCATGTCGGCAACATGTGATACTTAAAACTGGACACTCACATGCGAGTCACACTACAACACGTCCATAGTGTACTCTTAAAAAATCATAGTAAGTAGATGTCCACGAATCTGCTACGAGCGGAAGCATATTGCAGTGGAATTTTGTTTTTGCCAATTTTAGCAATGTCTAAATCGTAACTATTTATAGTAATAAATACCAATGTTCTTCCTAAAGTGTGGCATAGTGGTAAACGCAATAGTCTATGACTGCTTTGATACCTAGTTAAAAAAAATTGTTTTGGGTATAGGTGTTAAATATTTCGTTATTTTTAAATGCCCATAGCGTAGGAAATCCTAGTTTGCGGTCAGGTCATTGTATATACTCGCATTTATTATTATTAAAATTGTGAGACTCACTTAGAGATTACTATATAAAGTAAATCGTAACACTACTACTGGTTGAAAAGGCATTCGTGAAATATTATAGAAAGGGACATGTCCATGTTATTGAGCAAATTGGTGATTCCGTATGTAACAATCCTCAAATAATAATGGAAAAGAGTATTGTGAAGAAGCTTTTAAATTCAAGTGAAATTCGGGTTTGTTGTTAACCCAAATAACAAATTGATTGTGCTCAATTGTTCCGCGATATTTCATGTTCTACAGCATTCCTGTGCTTAACCAAAATCTGAATGAGGTTTTTGTACCCCTCATTTTGTTCTTTCAATTCTCTGAAGAAGAATCTCATAACCCTTGGGTTCGATCCTTGTTACTAGTAATAGAGCTGTAATTTAGAGGCTAGACCGATCCTGCGTACTGTGGGCTTATCACGAATTTTAGTCTGGCTTTCGACTGAGTTCGCTTCAAGCGATTTGTATGGAAATTTGAGCAGCGCCACCGCGTGCGGATTTGGAAATACAATATTTTAGATACTTTTTGTTAATTTTCGAACGTCTCGATCTTTCGTTCATTTGATAGATTGCTGGTGCTCGTTAGTTGTTAGTAAAAATTCATGATCCCGATTGCTAACGGATACGTTTTACTTGTGACAGCTCGATTCGAAAGCGAGACTACATTCGTGATAAGCCCACTGGTCATGTCAACGTTATTCTTAAAAAGATTATAAACTCTTTCAAACAGATTTGAATGCTAAAATATCGTCGATCGATGTAGCTAATCTAAATAGTATGTGGTTATATTGGCTTCGTTAACAATGAAGGTAAATAAATAGTCTAGATCAGCGGTTCTCAAACTTTTTTAGCGAAGGAAAAAGCCTTAATATAATTATAAAAAACTGATTTATATATTTTTATGAATAATCATATTGCAATGTAATATTACGTAATATTTAGTTGGAATATTTAGATGATTGAAGATTTAGATTTAACCTTATAATCTCCCTTTGGTAGGTATTTTTTGCAGTATTTTAGCCCTAGGGTTCCGCGGAACACCACTTTGAGAATGGCTGGACTAGAAATATATTGTATGAATATATGAAAGCTAATAGAATTTTATTAATATAGTTAAACAAGCCAAAATAAAAAAAAAAACAAAATATATATAGTTTTTTTTTAAATTAAAATATATATATAAGTAGCCAGTAATGTTGTTATAGTATACATTCGAACGAAATATGTCTTTGTCTTTGCGGGAGATGTCCTTATCCCTTTATCCTTAAAGAAACAAGTCTATTTATAAACTGGAATATGTTGACAGCTTTGGTTTATGTGTCTGTGTCATTTTATAACAGATAAGGTTAATAAGCCGGAAACAAAGTAGTACTTTACTTAAAACAATGTAAAGCAGCTTTGAATATTATTGGTGGAATATATTTTTAAATTAATATTGTTTGTTATGCCCTAAACTAAAAGTAGTATAATAGTATAGTTTCAAACATTTAGGCATTATTTATTTACGTAAAGAATAATAAATGTTTTGTAACAAAATGATTGTTTTTGTGATTGGTCAATGGTTACCAATAAACTTTCGCTTGTTCGTTGAGACAAGACATTTCAATGGTATTTGCTTAATCAATACAAACTCTTAATTGGCTCCAAGTGTTGTAAGAGGAAATTGAAGCTCCAAGAATATTTTGACAGATGTTAAACAAGCATGTGCGATTATTTAAATCAGCCATTCTCAAAGTGCGCACCGCGGAGCCCTAGAGTTACATCTAAATATTCCAACATAAAATTTAAATGCAAGTAATACGTACATAATTATATAATATGTATAAATATTACGTAATATTACACTGCATTATGATTATCAATATAATACATATAATTCATGTTTTTTAAAAAAATATTCTAAGGCTTCCTTCGTCAAAAAGTTTGAGAACCGCTGATTTAAATAAATTGCATACGGGTAATTTTATGTGTATTCGGGCAACGGCTCAAGCATTAGCATATCTTTTTCGGTATATTGCATAAAATCCTATTTATTATTTAGTTAGTTGCTTGGTTACGCGGTTTTCAAAAACAATTGAATCTTCGGAAAACAGTCCGTCCAATGTCTTCTTCAGAATAATGCAAATGATTCGTGGAAATTTGTGAAATTGTATTTACTTTTTATAACATTACATTACAATATATTGCCAATGTCAAAATGAATGTTTGTTCCAGACCAGGTTTCGAGTCCAATAGTAAGAATCTTTATAAAAACTTTCAAGAGGGTTTTGGTGGGAAATGGAATCACGGTCTTCTATTTCATTATATTACGAAAACATCTCCAAAAGTCCAAAAACAATCATTAAATTTGATTTCATATTTTTCTTTCAAATACAATTCTAGGGGAATTATTGTTAGAAAGCGATTTATGTGTTTTGCTCCAATAGTGAACTCGGCGTCTATTGTATTTTCTAATTAGTTTTTTTCCTCTTTAATACCATTGATTACGTGTAATATAATACAAATAAGTGAGAGTTTATCATTTTATATTTACTCGTCACTATTCAATAACCATTCACTTGAACAGATTGCCATCAATACACGGATTGTACGTTTTCTCGTTTAGTCAATTGGCTTTATTATACACAAAACGTGAAACCAATGAATCTTACTGGAATACTGCTCCAATTTTGTCTGTTGTTTCAATAGACGTAGCTAGATTACTGGACTATGTAGTTAGAGTTTTTAGAGTTTGTGGTTCGCTTGAGTGGATGAGGTTAATGTGCATCAGCACTCAGTAAACAACATATTCGCTTTTTTCTATGCTAATATTAAAAAAAGGAAAGATTTGTATTTTTGTATGTTTGTAACGAATTAGCTCAAAAACTACTGGACCGATTTCAAAAATTCTTTCATCATTTGGATTGCTATATTATCACTGATTAATACAGGCTATATTAATTACAGGAAAAAAGTAAGGATCCTTACAAAAACTACAATAATGTAACTCAAGGCTGCCAGAAATTGCCATAAAATTGATTTTATTGCTTTTTCTAAAATCCTAAATGTCCACCCGTGCGAAGCCAGAACGAGTCGCTAGTCTTTATTAAAAAGTAAACATTATAATTAATTAAACCTATAAGCAAGTTATATGATAGCAATTGTACCATATACGAGTATGTTATTAAACAAAACCATTGTTTAATAACGATGTTTCTTTCATTTGTTTTTAGAAGTACTTTTAAAATTAAAAAGCCACACGCTATTATCATCTAGACGACAGCATGATCATTTAAATGGTGTGACTGGTGTTGATAGCAGTTGCAAATGCCCTGAGATAAATTTGAAGACTTCAGGAATGAAATTTATGATCTTTGTGGTTATCACGTCTGTTGCAAAGACGTATTTTCAATTCCCAAAAGAATTTCGGTATATTAGTCAGTGTCTAAGCCGCCTCTGCTCCTCCCATTTGAGAAGGGCATGAAGTACCTGCATGATATCCGTTCACGGTTTCCCATTAATCACAGATCAAACTGTCTGCACTTATCAGCAAAGACTTGAGATGTCAGTTCCAGTGTTACAAAAGACAATGTTATAAAGATAATGTGATAACCTATTTCATTAGATTAAAAAGGCATCTTTGAAGTTACCAAGAAAGCTATTTTGTTTTAAATGTGCATCTCAAAATTTATATAATTTTGTTTTTTTTTTTACATGGCAACATTGTTTAAAAAATTGGTTTTTGAAAATTTTCATTATAAGTAAAAAAAACGTAAATTCAATCTCAAAAAATATAAATTAAATTAACCTAAGTCAATTAAAATACATAAACACATGCACCTTAAACAGTAAAAAGTGAAATTTGAAAAAAAGTGAAACAGTTGTTTTAGGGTTTTTTATTGACAGTACATTTAAATTGAGTTTAATGGTTCCTATTTTTCCTCTATTTTGTGTCACTTATTTTAAAATCTCCAACTTCTCAATGACGTCACAAAATAAATTTTAAAAATAGAATAAGCAAAGATTTACTGTTACGACCAACCCAAAGTTATTTTGAAAATAACGCATTCTTTTGCGCTACAATTCGTTTATTTACTAATAAGATACGTTATATAATGCTACAATATGCTATTTGCCTTTTATTAGTGATTTTTTATTAAACTTATATTTAGGAATTTTTGAAGTATAATTTATGGAGTATGAAGAAAATGTGTTTAATCAATTAATATTTAATTTAGTGTTGTCTGTCTGGAGTTATTCGCCAACATAATTTGAAAAACACCCGGCTTCATGCCACTAACGCGTTTTGTAAACTTTGCAGATGTCGTGGTAGTTAACCCAATGAATTATATTTAAAAAGTTATAATATTTTAATGTAAAAACTTTTCCCTTTGCAGATTATAGAAATAAGAAGAATCATGCAGTTATCTCGAGCTGACGCGCGATCAACAACAGCCTCCTATCTTTAGATAAGCAACTATTAAAAAAACAAAAATAACAGAAATAATCTCCAGTTATTAGCGACTTCATAAATCGAGTATATCTCGAGAAGTGTTCACAAAGACTGATAGAGTTTAAGAAATGGCCAGCGCTGGCAGTGAGATTTGGCTGCAGTGGTTCGCGTGTTGCTATCAGCCCGCAGCTCAGGTGCAGCGCTCCAGGAGAAGAATAGACAGATCCATGATCGGTGCACCAACTAATTTTCAGCATACGGGACATATAGGTTCGTTTTTTATTATTACGTGTTCACACTCAAATCAGCCTTACTTAGCTGTAGGATCAGTTAGAAATTTACGTCTTGAAAATGGTAACCTTTTTTAGTGTGTTGTGTTTTGTTTAATTTTTCTATCTGAAGTCAATAGAGCTGTTAAATTTAATTATAAAAAGACCATATGAGGGTGTTTAATTGTTTTTATAAGTATTATCTCTCTCTTGCATTCGGTTACATATTATTATATAATATATCAATTGTTTTAGTTTGGTTCATAATTTTCATCTGCGGAATGTTGTGGTTTCTATAACAAAAACCACGAGTGTCAATTGTTTTTTTTTTTAATTAAAAATGAGTACAGTATCGCAAATAATTCATTTCATTGAAAGAAAAAAGAAAAAATAAGTAATTACAACCCTATCTTATTTTAAAATTTCATCTCAAAACACACCGCAAAGCTATCGATAGATTAACTTTATCGATATCAAACACTGTAGAGATGGTTATTGATATGATACGTCACTCATTGTTAAGTGGTATTTTGACCTTTTTAAAAAATAAAGGTGGACGACCTGTGTTGCGTGGCGTGGTGTGGCGTGTGGACTTAAATGTAGACACAATTTAACATAAAACCCTTAGTAACTGAAAGCAGGAAGAACAACCGCATGAACTATATCCTCCGGTGCACTTCCAATAATTAAAGTTAATTTATATGTGCGGTCATATGCCCATACATGGTGAGTCTCGTTCAAAGCCGGTTGGCCACATTTGGTTAGCATCACGTTGTCGTGTTGAATATTAAATAACTTTTTATGTAATCTTTGCTTTCGTCTTAATATTTAAATAAGTTTATTAACCGTTTTACATTCTATTGTTGGTGTTTTTTCTTTACTGAGTTAATGAGAGAAGGAATTTTCATCTAAATAATTGTTAAAGTAAACTAAATTACTTCGTAAATGTCTAGGTTTTTTAGAACGAATTAACGCGTGTCAACTTATCGATGACGCTCAGAACCCCATAATACCCATTTAAAAAAAACTATTGACATTTGTGAAACTGATAAAACCCAATGGTATTTGTTTTACTTTTTCTATAACAAAATTAATATCATAATGGAGGTATTTGCAGGTAGTTATAGTAAAAGTATCTTGGTAGGTAATTGTTTAATTTTTTATTAAGAATTCCAAATTTGAATAAACGTTGCAAAATATTTTGCTGTTAGAGGTCAACCACATATGAATAACGGCAAACGAAAATTAAACACTCCATGGCAATCTATCATAGACATTTTGAGAGGTCAAAAGAGTGTTTGTAACATTTACTAGCGGTATTATTACTATGGCAATGTTTTCGTGTGTTAGTTTGGTCTTTAAGAGTTTCAGAGTATCGTTGCTATCAGTAAGGCAACCTTTTTTTATCACCTGGTTTAATTCAAAATTGACTCTCAACTATAGCAAAAATAATAGCACGTGTTTCGTAAATTCACATTTAGATAGTTTTATATTTGTTAAGTAAATTCGCTATTTAAAACTTATGGGATTGAATAATATAAAAATAGTCGTTCTTATAAATTAGATGCATTAATTTCGTACACACAAAAGGTCTTGAAATGAGCGCGTTAAAAGTGTGCTCGCCGTTCACTTTACCTCTTTAAGTAGATAAAAATCAATGACAGAACCCTCTGTGAATATTGTTATTTTAAGAGTATAATAGTAGCTATGTGTGAGATTTACGAGTTATTAACGCTCTGACTTTCGCGATTTATAGACGTTAATATTAAATTTCAATTCCATATAATAATAGTTTTTTTTTAAATTCTTTTCACACAAGCAACGCCGCGTTTACTTTACATTGTTTACTGGAATGCGGTGTGCGGGAGATTTCTGAAATGCAGCCATAATGCTTTGCACTTGTAGATAACATTAATAGATAGTTTACCAATTGCTAAAATATGCAACTAAACTAACTAAAAGAAGGTGCGGCAGAGATCCCGCATGCGGGTTATTGGCCGGCGAGTTTTATAAGTTGTTATTATAAATACAAAAATATGGAAATACTAGAATAAAGAATATTATTATTATAAAAATAAATAAAAGAAGATCAAGTCCCCGCCCGAGTAAATTCAAATAAATAATATTTTAACTTAGATAATAATTAATTTGAATATCATATGTATTCTATTACAGGTAGTCGGTTTTATGTCATGTTAGGTTTCAGAGAATAGTGACGCAAAACGAAACGACGTAAAACGAACCTTAGACCGTTAAAACGAGGAATGCGGGGAACGAGGAAAACGAAATGCACAAAAACCAGCAGATGTAGTCATATAAAAATCCATGCGTCTGCTCCCATGTATTCTTTTGTGTAACTACTATTTGTTAATAACCTTTCCCTATTGCTATTTGTTATGGAATTTATTGTTAACTGTTATTGTTAAAATTTACGTCCAAAATTTACAAATTTCTTCTATTATTAATGGCCTCAGATGTCTGATTAAGACAATTCTGCCAATGTCTAGTATTCGGATAAAAGCTCAATAAGAAATTACAATATTTTAATGCACACGTAAACCATCATGTCAAAAAAACCCGACCGTTTATAAATTTATTTAACTGGATTTAATTGACGCTTTATTTTGTTTTTTGTCGCTTTTATTTACATAGTTTGTTTTAAACAAAGTTCTAATGAAATAAGTTTCCATAACTCTATTAATATATCATTTAAGAAACATAAACATATGTTGTTAAGAATATAATATGTTCCTTCGTGTTAGAGTTAGATGTAGAAAACACACCAGGTACCAAGTATGCCATTGATTTACAAATATAAAAAAATAACAAATGAATACTTATTGTTAAATTCCCTTACACTGAAATGCCTGATAGCTATCTGGTTTGAGCATTACCCCATGAGTAAACGTAAACACGCGTTCCACTCGTGATATATTAGCTTTTGCATAAACTATTTCTTTATGATAGCAGTTATAAAGGAAGATTCATAATTTTTTACTTTAAATAGAAACTACCATTTTTCTGCGGGGTAATTAATGATAGAATGCCCTAAATCGATCTATTTCGTCCTATATCGAGTAAAACTCATATTTACATATTTATATGTTATATAAAATAAATTAGAATAAATGTTGTGACTTGTGCTTTATTTTTAACGATCTACGAAAAGCAAGGGGGATTCCTTCAAACTATGCGTGACTGGACTGAGTTTAAAATAGTTCCACACAAAGTTCGCTGACCAAACAGTCCATAGTAACTATACTTCGATGGAATCCGTAAACGCATACAAATAAGATTCATTTTTGATTAAGTAACACTCGCTCAGTTTTTACCATTATATCGTATGTGCGTGAATTTAAAGTTCATTTTTAAGTAAAGCAAAAGTTACAGTACTGGTTAGTCTCGTATGAGTCACATAAGACTCGCATATTGAAATAAGTCATTACAATAAGTTGTATGAAGCGAAACTTTTTATGTCTGTATATGTAAGTACGTATGCATACTTCTAAACAAATATACTCCAACGAGACTTCCTTTTTTGAAATTTTAATAAAGAACTCAAAACCTAAGTTCATTTGTTTTATTGGTTTTTCCACAAACACAAAAAAAAAAACAAAAACACATTTACAAGTTTCATTCAAAATATATTTACTAAATATAATAATATATATCGTAGGATCTATTTTAGTTATTTTCATTATTTTTAAACTTCGATTTTCTTTTGACTAACTTTGCCAATGATGGAGAGTAGAGAAGACGAAATGCCTGAAGAAACATTATGCCAAAATTTAATCGCCACAGCAGTTTTATTAAGTCATTTATTAACAACGTCGCAACGTAACTGCTTCATTACAGCTTTTTATTACGTCACTATAAACTTGTGAAATTCGTCCACATGTGTTTTATTAATTTTCTGTTCATAACTCATTGAAATTCATTTATTATACAATGTTTTTATAACGGGATATGAAACCATATTTTGTAGTAAGACGCCCCGCATACGGCATTCTTTATGAATATTTTTATGAAATTACGAAAGCTTTACAGTCATTGTGATCGCAGCGAGACTGATTATAACCTAGAAATAATAAACAATTAAACGCGATAATAAGCCACAAAAAGACTAAATTATTTACACCCTATAAACACAATATTATTATTTACGACTTCATGTTGACATAAATACACGGGTGAGGCATGGGAACCTCCCACATTCAAAAAAATCGCGTATAGTTTTCCTTTACCAGCCTTTTGAAATGTGGGAAGTTCCCGTGCCCCACCCTGCAAAAATGCATTTATACTTCACTAATTCTTCAATTAGTTAAATAGAAACGTCTCAAACCCTATATACAACGGGAACCGTGTATGACTACTTTGACTTATAAAGTTGCGAGTGAACCAGAGGAAGACTTTATTTACAATTAGACTAGACTGAAAGATTGGTAGTATGACAGCTTTAAAAATTAAAAATATTTATATCCGATTTACATGATACAGCAATTGTACAATGTCAAATGCTTAGATCCGTTTTGTAAAGGTTAACTTACTAATACTTTTTTAATGGCTGTAATAAAAATCTTGATCCTGTAGTAACAGGTGTTATTCATGTTAGACCCTTCAATTTAGACCCGTTTTTTAAGATTAAATAGATATTATAATTAGTGTGACAGATTATCGCATAGAAATGCCGTCATTAATTCCAATGACTTCCAAGGTGATTCCAAAACGCGACTTGATTGTGGTGTTATTGTCAAGTCAAAACTTGTTACTACAAGTAGCTTCCAAATTTCTTGATCATAACTAAAATATCTAAGGCCGGTTGTCATAAATTAAGATAAAACTAATTGAAAATAGTTCCAAAATACAGGTTGCAACAAAATTATGAGTCTAATTCTCCATATCAAATTGGGATTAACCTGCATTATGTAGTATCGACCTTAGCGTGAAACGTGACCAATGGTTGTCAAAAGCAATATTACCAGTGAGCCAGGGTTACTATTATGCGCGTACCACCTTTCTATCTAATCTCCTCTCTTACGGTTACGATAAATATAACGCATTTTGAGTTTTTTTGAAAGTGAAACTTATATTTATTTTTTAAATTTGCTAATCCAACCTTGTAAATCACAGGGTCTACCCTATACAGCATAATATAATTTCCTTTAATTATATTAATATTACCGGTGTTTTTCTCTATTGCAGGTTCAACAGATGTCGACATGCCATCCTCGTTGCTTCACTCAATACAAAATCAAATGCAAAGTAAAGGAGGTTATGAAGTCGCCTATGGGGTCAAGGTGATTAACAATTTACTATGAAATAACCTATCCCCTATCTAAAAAATAATATAAATTACTGCGTTATGGGCTTTGTATTCTACATATGTTAAGGGAAAGGCTTTATTTAGTATTTCGCGTACTAAGGATCTATTATGTTAAGCTTACAAAAGCACTTGAAGTTTGTGTGTATAGGCGACTGACTAAAATTTTCTCTTTCTGGTCTGGTAAATTAATTGTATCGCTACAAAAAAAAGCGAGTCTTCCTAACAGTCCTGAGAGCGTATAAAACGACTCAAAATATTATTCAATTTATTTATGTATAAATTACACATAAAATTTGTGAGATGTATAAAAAATAATCGTTCCTTGTTTTATTTTTCAGGCTTACTGATGTGCCCACGTGGACTTTAGTGATAATGAGTGTAATGTGTGTTAAATACATATTATTTATTAAATTAAATAATCTTAAGTCTTTATTAGGTTTAGGCTTTGTTATCTGTGTACATTGTAAAGTACATGTCAAGTCATCTGAATGTTTAGTATTTTAGCCTATATTATTATTGTGCAACGTCATTTTAAATTTAAAAATATAAATGTCATTTATGATTTGGCGCGAACGAGTCTTTTTAAAATTGAAAATTAAACCATCATATTTCCAGTTATATTTTAACAGTATTTCGTGTTTGTGTAGTCTTTTATGTTTAATCCTGGTATAAAATTGATTAAATGACGGTACGTGGTAAATTGGTGATGTTTGAATTTTGTACGTTTTAGAAATTATTATTTGTTACCTATCAATGTTTTGAGATTAATTTTAAATAAGTTAAAAATATAAATTCTCCTATGTTTATGTAATATTTAGATATATCTTTCAATTATTTTTTATGTTTAATTTACTTTATAGGTACAAAAAAAGAATCGAATTTCGCCATTATAATATTATTTTTATGTGAAAAAGCATGCTTATCAAGAAGTTACGTGAGCCCTATTCATTCCCATATCCCTCCAGTCTCCTCGTCCCATGAATGTTGGACAGTGAATGACTAACTAAGAGGTTGATTTAAGACTGAAATGTGTACGTTTACTGTTTTATGTCCAAGTTGCTTATTAAACCTGTACAATGGAAGCTTTTTAACAATGACAAAATAAACTGTAAAATAAACGTCACGTGTTCATAAGCAATTATGAATAACCAGAAATTATATAACAAAATTTAAAAACGTATAAATATAAATGATAATTGTAAACTTTTCACTCGATACTCTGTGGGACAACAGAAGCACGAAGCGAAAAGTATTTTTGTCTCATGTAATATATTTTTTAAATAAGTATGTTTTGTGTTCCGTTTTATGCAAGTGTCATTCATATTGAAAAATTGTTGATCATTATAATTATGTGGAAATGATACCTAATGTGGTTTTATTTATGCGATCCTTCACGCACAGGAACTTCATACAAGAACATAAATCTTAAATTGTATTTAAAAAATTAACAAAGTTGAGTGTTGGCGGGAATCTTCAGAAAAAATTACTTAAGTTTTTCTAGCAATCATTGCTATCATATTCTCGACAGGATTTGAGAGTATTGCCGAAAATATTACAGAAATATTCAAAATACATCCAGTGTGTTTTTAAGATCCAAATTTCGTTGTGATGGTCGTCAGTGTTATAAATTATGTGAAACTGTATGCTTTCATTTCTCCTCCCCTAACTCCGTTCAAAGATTTATTATTTTTCTATCATTTACTTACTTTGAAGTAAAACCAGGCAATGTCTAGAAATAAAAATATAACGGAGTGATTAAGCTGCAGAGGTAGCAACCTCTTCGCCTTCAACAAACAAATTCCTTTATGTCAGAGCAGATTAAAAAAAAATCTGTCGGCGGTGTGATGTCCGAGGTGATTTTCATGTTTTTGTCAATTTATTATTATTGTGGTTAAGATTTCCGATGAGATTGGAAAATAGCTTTTTGACATGCGAATTAATCGTGTGAATTAAAATTTTATAATATCTTGCGTTGGATTGTACTCGACGTTGGCAGAATTGTCTTCTTAGACATCTGAAATCATACATAAAAGAGTATTACTGCGAGCCATGATTTATTTATATATTATTCTTGCATTGTTGATATTTAAACTGTATTCTAAAATGACATGTGGAAAGTGCACTGTGGAAAAGAGGCTTGATAATAAAGTGGCCATTGTGACTGGAGCTAACACTGGAATCGGGTATGAGACGGCTGCAGATTTAGCTTTGAGAGGTGCTCGCGTAATATTAGCATGTCGCGATCTGAACAAGGCACGCCTCGCCAAGGACAGAATCGTATATGAAACCGGCTGCACCAATGTAATTTACAAATACTTGGATTTGTCGTCTCTTCGGTCTGTACGTTCATTCGCGGCAGATATCCTCGAAAGCGAGTCCAGATTGGATATCCTAATAAATAACGCCGGCACTGGTAAGCTGAACAACGCTTTAACTGAAGATGGTATTGTGGAGGAAATGCAGATAAATCATTTTGGTCCATTTTTGTTAACAACATTACTGTTGCCATTGTTAAAGTCGTCTGCTCCAAGCAGAATCATTGTAGTGTCATCGATTATGCATTTCCTTGGGAGTGTCAACCCAGAAACAATACACAAACCTGCTACATCTATGTTGAGACATTCACAATCATATTCAACAAGCAAACTTTGTAATATTCTCTTCACTAAGGGATTGAATGAGCGTCTCAAAGGTACAGGCGTGACGGCTAACTGTTTACATCCAGGGGGAGTGGATACAGATATATTCCAGAACAAACCAGTTCTGATGAGGTTGTTTATAAGATATTTCTTTAAAAGTCCATGGGAAGGTGCACAAACATCAATATATTTGGCAGTGGCTGATGAGGTCGCTGACGTGTCTGGGAAGTACTTTGTGGATTGTAAACCCAGCACCGTGAGTGCCACAGCTGATGACCCCATATTGGCAGAACGTTTATGGCATGTGTCTATGAGAATTGTGGGGGATCCTATTGAGGGTACTCAATAATTTATTTAAAATTTAGTAATTAGGTGATAGGGAATCTTGAGAACTAAAATTATTTGAGATGTATAGGTGACAGTAACAAAAAATCATCGGGGAATCTTAGTCTGGCCATATATTCTATTAGCAATAATACATTGTTATAAATTAGTTAAGATGTTTGCAGTTTTTAATAGCTTGTTAAGTTTGTTGAGTAGTAAAGATAATTGTTGATATTATATAAAAACATGTAAAATTATGAGGAAAAACTTGTACTGAATACAAACGTGATTGTAGTTATGTTGTTGTTATTATTTGTATTATTGACTGAAAATACCTAAGATTGTGTATAATATTTGTTTAAGTTTCATGCTTTTATTTATATTGTTGTTTTATCATGAATTTTAGCATTGTATATCTAAACACTACAAGAATAATCTAGCTTTTTCAAATTCAAGACCATTTTAATGAAAACTTACATTTCAATTTTAAATAATTGTTATTATTATTTGTTATAGTACTTAATATGTATGTTTTATTGTTTGTTTCTTGGGAAATGGTTTTATTCATTGACGGAAGACATTGGAAGGCTTTTTTGTATCATGTTGTTTTTTTAATAACTATCGTCTAGAAATAATACAGTAGGCTTTATCTTTTTAAGTCATTAAAATTTTTGATGTTAGAAGTTAGAAATTATCTTAATTCATATTTTAGTCTTAAATTTGAAGATATTTTATTTGGCTATGTCTTAGGTAGTTAACAAAAAGTCAAGATAATATTAAGTGGAGATAAGTTTGCGTTACCAAATAACTTATTGAATATACTATGTATTTATTAAATAAGACATTTTTTTTCTGAAATTTGTTTTTATTATCATAAAGTAATGTTAACATCGTTTTTTGTGTCTATGTTCAGAACGGGCCGCGGTTGGTTTAGATTTTTCTTTGTATCTCGTATCGTCTGAAAGTTGCAAATACAGCAAATCATTAATGAAACACATCTATTCAAAGCTATTGTAAATCATTTCTAATCAATATTGATTCAGTCGACATTCAATCTTTATATCGAATTTAATGTATTTGTTACCTCTATCTCTCTCCCTGTGTTTGCGTCGTTCTCTAGAGCCTCTTGAATCTGGCGATGATCTTCGTCGTCCCGGTGACATTATTCTTGGTATTTGTTCCTGACCGTACCACCACCAGTTGGGTGGCGCTGACGCACGCGGACGCATTGGTGGTATCATGTTTTGATAATGTGGGGGTGTTTGTGGTGGCGGCGGAGGTGGTTGGGGTGTCTGTAGGAGATATAAACATAAATAATTTCATTCCGGTGTTCCTCCCTATAGTTTTAAGCGTAAATTTTACTCACATGTCCGTATGTAGGTGGCAAACGGTAAGATGCTGTTGCTTGCATGGATTCTCCATCCATTGGATTTACTAATGGTGCGGGCGGGATGCGAGTCGGAGTCTCGTTGATGGCCAACTAAATAATTTCATAGTTATTTTTTAGTATTTAAACAATTATTCAACATTCATATTACCTGTTGTTTAAGATTATTAAAATCTTTACTAATGTCTCTATAGCGCTGCAGACACTCCTGCCACATCGTAGACATCTCCATCATTTCAGAGCGCTGCTTGTTTATTTCCTCCTAAAGAACAAACGAAAACACACGTTAGTTGTAACAGTTCAACAAATATTTCAGATAATAATGGAATAACACAAAATCACCATAAGTCTCGCATCCGTATCACCGACATCTCTCGCCACAGTTTCATATCTTCGCATACATTCTTGCCACAAGCGCAGTTGTTCTTCGGCGGAATCTCTTGCGTTCTTCGCAGTTTCCTATTACATTAAAAAAATTATTTATTTAAATTTAATCGATAACATTCTACGAACAATATCAGCACAACACGGGTAATATGCTTTCGGAAGTTCACACGAAATTTTTGAATTTAGGATTTGAATTTTTTTATTATGCCCACATTACCTGCACATTATTATTTTTGTCTTCGGATTTCTCATTCTGTGACATTCCTTTAACACAACGCATCAACTCTTTCCATAGAACCATCATCTTGTCCATAGCTTCTCTTTGTTGGGATATTTCTTGCTGCAATTTTAGTAATTAATTTTTAAAACGATTGATAACATTTAAAAGACATATTTGTGTTTAAATTCAAAAATTAAAGTACATGAACTCACTTTCATAGATCTAAAATTATTACTTCTGACACTATTCAAACTCGCATTATCGGCAATACTGAGCCCAGAATCGTGTTCTCTGGCAGAAAGTCTCTCCTTATAATCATCGTCCCTAGAAGCTATAGAAGTTCTCTCAAAGCGCGAATCTAAATTCCTTCTCGACATATGTTCTTTATGTAACATATCATAATTCCTATAATTATGGCCAATTTTATCAAAATATTTACTCTTCTCGGAGTGTACTTTTTCAGCACATCTGTTGCTATATAAATCATCGTATCGCCGCTCACATTGGTCATTCAATCGTCTGCTACTCCGCTTATATTCGTGCGTTTCGGGAATATTGTATTGCCTTTTGTCGTAATATTGCCGTTGTCTGTCATAATCGTAACTTTTAGAATTCCTTTGTTCGATGTCTTTGTAGTAATGTTGTTCATGTTCACGGTCTTTCTTAGTAATCGTACGACTCCGTGTTGTGTCCACGTAGTCCCTATAGCGCGGGGATTCACTTTTGTATCTATTACTGTCTGAATATTGATTTTTATCTTCAGGATAAACAAATGAATATTTTTCCATATTTCTGTATTCATTATTCTTGTCATAGGGGTCGCACGCGCACATATGTTGGGATATGTGTTCCATGCTGCGTATTTTAGGTGTGAGGTCGTCTTTAGAATGAGTCTTACTGCTAATTTTCACTGGATGTACATTATCTTCGTATTGGAGGGACTTATGACTTTGTGTTCTTGGCTGGAAAGTTTTATTTAGTAATTATATACACATATATAATATTATTTGTTATAAAAAATTGAACTAACCAATTCAGTCGAGTTAGTTTTTTGTGTAAATTGTGAACATAATTTTGCGAATGTTTCGAATAAAACGCTGGGATCTACAGTTTTTGAAGGTTCATTCTCCTTTTCACATCTAAAAATCATAATTTATTATATTCTTAAACTACTTATTGTATATGTAAACCGAATCCAGTCGTAAAGCAAATTATAACAGTGACGTACTTTTCATTAGAATCACGTTTATGGCGATGTCGATGTTCTTTCGGTGTAACATCTCTTTCTCGGCTGCGGTGTCTCTCACCACTGTGGCGCGAATGTCGATGTCTTAAATTGATTAATTAATCAAATTTAATTAGTTTTATCAAAAGAGTGAAATTAGAAACATTTTTTAAATCTTACTTTTTCTTTTCCCTCTTAAGTGCATCCACTAAATATGCATAAACATAAGACTGATCTTCATCTCGTGGCAATGCATCGTTGCAATTCTAAAATATAATGATTTTTTTAAAACACTAATTTCAGGTTTTTTTTCGTAACAATTTTTAAGTTATTAGAATTGTATTCGTATATAGTTATGTCATACGACTAACCGGTGATTCTGAACGTGGTGACGTCATGCCAGCCTTCAACGCGAGAGAAATCCCATCACGTCTGAAAAATATTTTCTATTTGCAGGTCTTGTATGATATAGGTAATGTTATTTAAGTTAAAAAGCCGTCCACGAGGCAACTGCTACAGTCATTCATACACAAACAGTGTAAACATATACATTCGTTTTTAAATTCACTTACAATGATTTACCATGTCGCTTGGGTGATCTTGAGTGGTGGTGGTGTAACTGCGCTTGAGAACGCGATATGGATGGACTACTGAAATTGTTGATTGTGTTTAATTACACAGGTATATTTATTATTGTAATGTTTAAGTAGTTTAGACTCAATGTAAGTAATATATTTAAAAAAATCATGTTTTATTCTTAATTTATAATTACAGGAATGTTCTCAACAACTTCCAAACTCAGCTGTTGTATAACCGTTTTAACACTAGGTTAGCGGACAGTGGAGAAAATTAAATTTCAAAACAATTATGAATTGTTTTCAATCAAAATACATTTTACGCGGATTTTTTGAAATTACATTTAGTACAGACTACTAGACAGACACTTCTATTTTATTTGTTCGCATATTTGATAGCAATAAAATTGCAAATGAGTTCGAAACCGCTCCGACAATCTAGTGTCGAATCTTTTATACTACTAGATGGACCGTAGTTTAAGACCTCTAAGTCCCGTGACATTATTACGTAAACTATCGTAAAACCAAAAGGATCTGGTGTTATTATTGTTCAAATTAGTATTGAAATGAATTAAATTATAACTAATTTTAAAGTTTATAATAATTACGAATCAAAATACCGTTTTCCCAAATCGCCATCATCCCCATGGCCATCTGCGGCTGGTATTAAAGATTGTAAACTCGCTTTAGCAGACGATGACTTCAAAGGTGACCCGGGGAATCCCTAATGATTAAAAATATACTTTTTTCACTAATCATATTTTCAAGACTACCGCCGTTCTTATATCCGTATCTTAGCGGTTGTCAATAAATTTAGTATTAGATAGTTATTCAGTCGAAAACTAAAGATACTGGCATCGATTTTTTTAAAAATAATATTTCATATTATTTTTCTAGCAAGATCTATCTATGATTCGCAGGGACCTCTAAGTGCGGCTCATGGGCCAATTATAACCAAAGCTTGGGCTGTGTGGAATCTCAACTGCACTAAAACCAATGCCAGCCATTTTTGTTTAAAGGAAGGAACTTACGCTATTGGAGTCATCTGTAGCCAGGCTGTCGTCGAGTATAGGTTTTTTCCTAGTCCGTTTGCGCTGAGATGCATCGAAAACTCGAAATACTTTTTTATTATCATCTAATTGGTCATCCATTTAATTACTAGATTTAAATTGGTATAATTTTCATAACTGAATTAATTACATAAAAATACGACGAAATTTTGATCAAAATAAAGCTACAAATACACTGATAGAAGTAAAAATTAAAAACGGAATGACAACTGACTTTTGACTTCTAGCAATTTGTAGACCGGCAAAACTTTTTTGATTAGGCGCTGACGACACAGAGGCATTTGCTTTCAAGGTCTGCATGCTGTATTTACCTATATATTTCTGTTAGACGAACGTTGGCTTGAGGATTCTATATAGGAACATTAGGCCCCGTACACACGTTGGTGTTTCGAGATCGTTTTCAAGGCGTTTTGTAAGAAGTACCGCCTGTTCTGCAAACGTTCACAAAACACCGTATACATGTGTGCGCACGTGGCACAGGTTAATAGTCATTATAATGTTTAGAAAAGTTATTTTATTTGTAATGCCATTTGATCATACAGTTGTGGGTTAAGTTGGCAAATATCGGATCTAAGCTATCTCTATCATACACCCCTGGTAGAACTTATTAGTATTATTTGTAAATTACACATCTACAATAAATTAAAACTAGGTTTTCAGTCAGGTACATAGTACCTTTTTTACTTTATCTATCTTAATTTCATTTAACTATGAAAGGACCGTCGGCTACATCCCTATAGATTTAAAACACATAATGAGCCAATGAACCTTTGAGCCAATCAACAAAAACAAATAAATAAAATTTCAGCTTCAATTTCAATATATTATAGATTATTGTAATAATTCACATTAAACTTATTCAAATTAAAAATATAACCACACGCGCTTCATACGCTCGTATTCGTCGACGACGCACAGGTTCCTACATTACAGGTATTCGGTATTAAATTTACCACCATAAAACCAATAAACAAGATTCAAGTCCCATTTTATTATAAAAATCAAAATTACGAGTTATAATACATCTTTTCGACCGACAATAGGAGCCGACCACGGCGCGTCGACATCATCTCGTCAAATAAAATCATCAACATCATTATGGACATAAATAATAACGCACAGTCTAATGTCCCTTATTTACAGCATCATCACACTATACATAGTCCACACTAATAGTCATCCAGGTCTTCCGCCGCGTCCGACTGTCGCCCGCATTGGTACAGCACGTCCGCCAAGTCGTGCGCCACTCGTTGGTCCAGGATCTGAGACATCACCAGAGACAACAACCGGCGCTCGTGGCGACGCAGCAACGGCCGGTTGCGAGGATGTTCCGCCAGACGTAGCAGTGTGGCCGCCGCCCTACGCAACATGTCCAACGAAGTACCCATCGCGTCCGGATTGTCTCGCAATGCGCCCACACCATGCTGGTTGGCGACCGATAGCGCCGCTTGTTCCGCCCGCTCGATGAACGCCACCAACTGAGATACCGCCGGCGCATGCAGAGCGACCTCTCTAGCCGCCGCGGAACCGGCACCCGCCAAGTAATGCAGCAAGTTCACCGCGAACTCCCGTACGACGGGTCGCTCAGGACGACACAGGTCACGAGCGAGAGACGCGCACAGAGAAGCGATGCGAGCGCGAGGCGGAGTTGCCAGAACGAGATCTACGTTGGCGTCAGTTACGCACAATTTACATAAAGCCTCGAGTGCCAATCTACGGGGCGAAAGTGGTGATCCAGGCGGCGCACTAGGCGGGGCATCTGCGGCGACTGCGGCAGGACAAACGGCCCAGTGTAGCAGACCGTCCAATAGCGGCCGCGCAACCGCTTCGGGCTGTCCTGATAACTCCACACCGCCCGCCACGTTCGCGCATGCGACCAGGGCATCTTCACGTAACCGCGCAAGTGTGTCCCACCACCAGTCGGCCTGACCATGGGACTCGTCCCTCGCTGCGCGTTCATATGCTTTCGCTCGTGCTGCTCTAGGCGCATGTTCGTGATGCAGCAACAACAATCTTCCAGCGAGCGCCAGAAATGCCCCCGAGCGGCTGAATTCCACCTCGTTTCCGGGCACAAAGGTGAGTCCGCGCAATATGTTGGACAGCGCGACGCAACGTTTAGCGAGAGCGTCCCTCCCCTCGTCGACGAGGTTGAGACTGGGCTCGTCCCGTGTGTAACATTCGTCCTCGTAATCGGAGGGCCTCCGTCGTCCGAGCACTCCGGCAGGGTCCCTCACTTGCAATGGCCGCGGGGCCGGTTCATGATCGCGTTCGAGCTCCATGGGCTCCGATTCTAGGTTATCACAGTCCGCGTCGGGTTCCATTTTGAGTCGCGCCTCTGTTTCCATCCGCGCACTGTCTGTCCTTTCGGGCGCCCCGTCCGAGTCGGTTTCGGCCGCGGACGCCCGCGGTATGTCTCCATTGGGAGTGTGCACACGCGGCGAAGGCGCGAACGGCCGTTTAGAGTCCATGACGCGAACTATTGGTAAATGTATCGTTTCGCTTTGAAAACAGGGCATCACGTGACTGACGAAGGTTCCCTCTCCGCCGAACTGCCAGGCCTCTAAGACAGCGTCCTCCATCCGCTCCGTGTCTGAATCGCAGCCATCTTCTGGCGCAAACAACTCTTCGTATTTATAGGTGACGGGGCGCCGTCGTCTACTTTGTAATGTGTAGTTTTCGCCTGATAATAATCTGATTCTGTCGTCAGGGTCCGGGATCTCCTTCTTCTTCACCTCTTTGGGTGGGGGCTCACATTTTGCGGGCGGCGCATACCAAGGCTCGTCCTCGTCAGGCGGAGTGTCGAAAATGTCTGTGAGACTCTTTTGGAAATGTTCTAACAGCAGATCGAGAAGTCCGGGCATATGTTGTAGCCCAAAATACGCTATGCAGTTGTCGTCGAATAGTAGTATATTGAGTATATCCAGCGCCCAAGTCGTCTCAGCTAACAGTCCCGACTTCAGCGCCATCATAATCCGCCATGCATCTATCGGTCCCACATCCACTCTTGTCAGTCGACGTCGCTTCTCTCCGGACGGGACGGTCGCCTCTACACACTCCGGAGGGAACGTTAATTCTCTTTTTAGTTGACCGACGCCGCCGATAGAGGATACTGCACCCTGTAATGCCGAAAGGTTTTTGTTTTATTTGTTTATTTCTATACAGTAGATAAGCTACAAAGTTATAAAAGTAAAGACGCTTACAGGCGAAGCGGCCGACGCGGGAGGATATGGTTCGCCACCAGCAGGTCGCGGTGCACCAGGTCCGGGTCCCCAACCTGAACCAGGTTGCCCCTGAAAGACGAAACCAAGATGTATATAGAGAATAGCGCCAGGTGTACGTATTATTTTGTATGGTTACGTACCGGAGGCGGTTGTTGATACTGCGGCCAGGTAGGATGTGCAGGATGCGCCGGGTGCGTGGGTGGCGCTGGTGGTGGTCTCCATGGTTGTGCAGCTTGCGTTGGAGGACGAGGGAATCCAGACCACTGTTGTGGGAATTGAGGCCGCGCGCCGCCTGCAGGTACAGGAGCTCCTCCGGGCCCTCCCGGAGGTCCTGGTGGACCCACCGGTCCCGGTCCCGGGTACCCATCCTTGCCGGCGAAATCTGGATGTCGACGCGGCTGTCCGCCTGCGTTCGGCGGACCCATGCCTTTACCGCCGCCATACTGTTTTGGAATGAATATATATAATGCTTGAATAAAAGAGTGAGCGAGACCCGTGCTCTATTAGATGACGATGAAGGCGCCGCTCGATCGGATGCTGCCCCTCGACGGCGTGAGTGCGACAGAGATGTCCGATCGGCGGCGAATGAGAGTGATACAAATTAAATAAAAACAAAGCTAAAACCTAATATTAGCCAACGATTATGTGAAGCATGCAATGTATTAAGTGATCAAATATTTATAACGTAAGAAAGCCACCACCACACACTCTAAACCTTCCATCTTCTCATGTTGTTTGTTAATCAATTTTGAAACAACTAAACAATTTCGGCTCGACGTTGTTAAAGCGATGACATCTTTTCGAGGGTGAGCGAACCCGCGGTCTGGAAGCCGATCGCACCGCAAGCCAAGTTAACGACATAGGACGTTTGACGTAAATCTATTATTTTATTATTAAAGTGAAAATCAGTCAAACACCCTATAATTGTAAAAATAAAATAAAAACATTAAAACCAAGAGTGACAGAGCGGATAAATTTTGTTCAAGCAAGTGGGTATTATTCGAATAGTAGAAATGAAGCCAAAACCACGAGTGAGAAAGCCGCTCGACTCAACTGCCCACAGAAGTAACACTTTACACTAAGAGACTCTGCTGACATATTTGCTAAGTGTGTTTGGTAATAATTTATATTTTTAGTGCTATTCAAATGAAAAAAGATATGACTATGGATTTCAGTGTCAATATCAATAATATTTAATTTATACTCCTTTCAACGAATTATTTACTATTAAACGTTTAATTTTTATTTGTATTGAATCTCCCAAATATTTCAGTAGGTACCAATGAAAGTGGGTATTTAGAAAAAAAAAACCATAATTTCAACGTCACATAGTGAATAAATCTTTGAATGAAGCAATTATTGCAAGTATTTGTGGATGTTGTAGAAGAGGGCAGTCGAGAGCCGACGGGTAAATAATTAAAACACGATAAATTGCCAATAGTAATGGAAAGCGTGTCGAGTGCGTGGTACAAACGAGGCTCGTACGTAGGACTTGCCGGCGGCCGGCAGCGGCGCCACCAACTGACGGGCGAGCTGCGAGCTCAATAGGTTTCCCCCGCTCATCTAGAAACACCGCGACAAACTTCATACCGAACAATCCTCCTAACATTTTCAAATGCTTCAAAACATTTATTTATAATTTTAAAAACATCTTTGATTATTATTATTATTATGTTTATCAAAAATAAATAATACACATCACACGCTAATCCGATATAAGGTAGGCAGTGGTACTAAATAAGAACTCAGTATATAAAACAAAACTGGCATGGATAAAAACAGTAAAAGGAGCATAACGACGTGTGTAAGAGAAAATACAAGTATATATTATATACTTTCATCCTTCTAAATAAAACCGTCCAATGAGGCTATGTACTATATACTCATATGTATATATTTATTATTTAATATTACACATAATGCGCAATATTTATTATATATGTACAGAGAGCATCAAAAAGATCTAAAGAAAGCCAACGATATCTCGATATAACTCAGTGAGAGTTTCAAATTTTTAAAGCAATTACTGAAATATCAATAAAAAAATACACTATCTTACGAAAACCTATAACTGAAACTTAATTACGATATAATCTCAATATGACTCTAGTAGGAAAATTTGAAATACACCTTGCGTCTACTTCGAAACACTTTATGCGGTTTAAGATTTACGCATGTATTTTAAAATTAAAAGACCAAACATTTCTGATATTTTTAATGCTAGCTGCACTTCAATCGCGCTGCCTCTAATCGCCTCAGTGGACAGTCTGCCTAATTGGTCACTATTAAAAAGTGCATGCATATAAAAGCAGGCTGATAAACAACTATAAGATAAACTACATTATAATAATACAGCCTCTCTTTCGATAACCTAACATGCATGCGAATGCAAATTCAAGTCAAAAAAAGCTTTTTTCAATTCAATATCAACATTAGACCTAATTTTAAATAGTTCATCTAAAACATAAAAAATATGCCAATAGGTTTCATTTAAATTGCCAATTTTGTATTTATTATATTCACTTGTAACAATTTTGATAAATAAATTTTCCTATTCATAATTTTAGCATATATCATTTCTAAGGCAATCGCAAATCTGTTATTTGCATACTAATTTAAAGACATTATAATAAAACAAAGAAAACTTTAATTAACTTATTTATAGAAGAGTCTAGCCGCGTACTTTATCACCTCGATGTTTCGGCTATGTCACGAGATGATTGCATGTTGAAGCTACAATTTAGTTCAATACACACGAGTGTTTCTACCCACCCATACTTGGTCTTCATTATACTAACATAGCTGAACCACCAAGGCTATAAACTATATTTATTAACGCGTATACATTTACCGATATATTTAAAAAGACAATAAGATTTGCGATGACCTCAGAAGAGTAATGTTCAGATCAAATACTGCAACAGTTGTTAAGCTCACCTCGTGCGGAGGCTGTTGGGGCGTGTGCTGCGGCGGGTGCGGCTGTTGCGGGGGGTGCTGCTGAGGCGGCGGGTGTTGCGGCGCACGGTAGTAGTCCGAGTAGGGCGGCCCCGGAGGCGGAGGGGTCCCGCCGCCGGCACCAACTGCGCCCACCGCCCTGTATGCCCCGCCATAACCACCAGGACCGTAACGATACTGCTCACTGGGAGGATATCCTCTGTAACGCAAACTTGCATTTTAAACAGTCATAATAATTAATCTAAGCTATTAAAGTCAGTCCACCCATTTGTTATTTGATTGGATAATAAGTAAGTCGAATTCGAACTACTGACCTATCACCTTCGGGTCCATAAGGCGGATAAACTGTCCTATTTGCCTGATAAGGTGCACCGTACTCATAACCGCCGTAACCTTGTTGGTAACCTGAAATAAACATTTTGTATTAAATTAAACAATAATTATTTATACACATAATATATATGAATATATACATTTATAAGCTTAATAAAAAAACACATAAGGTTGCCACATGTCGAGATACAAATGTAAGAAACATCGGCGAATTACGCTTAAACAAGTAACAATTTTTTTTTCAATTCAAAGATTTCGTATAAAACAATCTTCAGAAATATGGCACCCCTAAAAGCATGCAATGCAAACGTTCCGCGTGAAACTTATTATGTACAATTATTAAACAAAAACTCGCGGGTACATATGTCTAATCTCTTTTTACAATTACGTACTAGAAAGCTACAAGGAAATAAAAGAAAAACACCTCGAAGCAACATATATATACATTGATAAAGAGCAACATAAAAAATACGATAATATCCCAGCATATTATTCACATACGAACACGTGAAAAGATTTAACAAAAATAAACAAAATAAATATTTCAACTGTCACTTTTAAACTCAAAGAGTCGCAAATTTTATAAAACGAATACCACGCTTTACTAAAAATATCGATAAAGGTGAATGTTTTATACAAATATATTAATTAAACGAAACAATTTAAATGCAATTTAAAAAATATACCTGGTGATGTATTTTAATATTATGAGACAAAAATGAGGTTACATTCATAAACTCGACTGAGCCGAGATTATAGCAAATTACTTTTTGTTCATAATTCCTGTAGCAATACTATTATTATACAATTTATGAATAAAAGCCAAAAACGCTATTATTGATATATGGAATATTGGTGCAGTGACGATTACAGGAAACAAAAGCGACAGTTGAAAGTCAATGTGATAGGGTCTGAATACCTGGTGGTCGGCGAGGAGGCTCGTCGAAGGGGTTAGAGGCGGCCAGGTTGTCGGCCGCGGGACCACCGGCGCCTACGTACAAACATTTGTACATCATTTACCAACCCCTAACATTTATCATCCCCGTTAAAGAGATACATTCATAAACTTATCAATCCTTTTATTAATTAGAAAATATATATTTTAAATAAGCTTAGTTTGTTTAAGGCGTTAAAACTTTTTTAGTTATATCTCTTTTATTTATCATTTAAAAGAAAGAGACAAAATAACGGCTTTAAACAGCGTTCTAGTGTTCGGTCGTATGACCGTACAAAATAGACAATCTAGTACTAATACTAATGTCTAATGAACATTTTTTTATAGTAGTAGCATATGTATATGATGACCACACTCAGTCAGGTATGGCTATCACAGACAGTCGCCCTCACTATACCAGCCCATACAGAATTGAACATGTGGTAACAATGGTACTTTAATATTAATACAGAAAAAACTAAGCTTAAAAATAAATTATATTAATTAAATTTAAAAATGTATCACTTTTACGACTTCTGCCACCATTTCAAGTTAAGCATTTATTATTATTTATTATCAGTGCAAATTCTTTAAACAACCCTCTTATTAACCTAATTAGCAATTAAATAAAATAGAAAATAAGCACCGTGAGAGAACACATTTTGTTGTGTCTTACTTTACGGGTCACATAGACCGATGTACTATATGTCATAATGTAATTGAACACGGAGCGTATTTACAACGCCTATAACAGCTGTGCCCGTTTTCATTTGCTACTACTGATTCATGTGTGTGTGTTTTATAAACATTATAATTACTAAGTTAAACCTCGGTTCAAATACGCGATGTATCTTGGGTATGTATATATAATTTTGTCTTGGGTGTACAGTAATGCCCCGCTTTACGCGAGGGATACGTTCCGGAAAAAATCGCGTAACTGAAATTCCCGCGGCCATAGAGAAGTTGATGATTACACTATGTTTATACGCACTCTTTCGCGTAATGCGGGGCAATTGAACGCGAAATTTAAATAGTGAAACCGCGCATAACGGGGTCTCGTAAAGCGGGGTATTACTGTATAAATTTAGGGCAACAGGCTTTACACTAAATGTGAATGTACATAACCTTTCTGGCATTTTTGTTTGATATCTCACATAGTTTTCTTTTACCAGCCTTTTGAAATGTGGGAGATTTCTGTGCCCCACACGGGTATATATACAGCATACCGGATTAAAATATTCACTATTAAATCCGATTGAAATTTTTTTAAATGGTTTATCTGTTCACCAAATAGATATAATCAACGTGTTCTTGATCTATACGCGCTCATGACCAATCGTAATGGACGCATTTAAAACTTGACACAATTACATTACAAAGAAAAAACGAGTTAATGTCTTTAGAATTTTTTAAAATTCAATTAGACTAGTAATAGTGTTATCGAAAAATTTGACTGCTATAATATGCCAACAGAATTTGAACCGAGAAACTATGTATGTAAATTCACTGAAACGTAACACAATCTTTTACACGACACATGAAACAGCAGTCGTCCCTTCCAGTGCCCCACTAACTGTCAACTCGTTCAACTAAACACAATTACGTGAAAGCAGATCTAATTTATTAATTTAAAATCACTATTAACATTAATCTCGCTGTTTAGGTTTTTTAACATTATCAATATGATAACAAGACTTACTGCTAAATGAGTTTATTATTAGTAAAAATTAATAAAAGCCATTTTTAGAGACACTTCCCAAAATCAAAGCAATTCAATGTCTCACCTTGTGACTGATTGGCTTGCGGCGGATAACCCGGATATTGTCCGCTGTATCCGTCCATTGGTGCGGCAGGTGGATTACCACCGCCGGGGAATGATTCTTGTGAATTAGATGAGCCTGAAAATTACATACAATATATTTAGTTTAAATTATAACGCATATTTTGTATTATTTTCATTTAAAGCACAATCGGAGACAATTGCTACCACTAAGAAATGTCAGCATATTAATCTCTTCCCTTTACACCAGACTTAAACTGATCCTAAAATCTGAGTGAACCACTTCAAAGTGTTGGTATTACCCTAAACGAGAGTATTAATATTAAGATTGATGGTACCATTTTGCCTATATTACACGATTCTCTAAATTGCGAGATTGGTGAGTTGACGCTCTCACTCCTAGATAACTCACCAGCGTTAGAATTGGCGTTGGATTTCCCACTCTTCTTTTTAGTCGACGCCTCTACTTGATTAATAATAGGTTGCGGATCGATACCGCCACGATCGAAATGACACTCGTATGCCAATAAATTCTTTGTATAGTGTTTGCGTAACGTGTAAGCGGCAGACGAGGACGCACCGATACCTAGCTGACCAGCAATGTCTTTCCAAGTCTTATTTTTTGTCACCTGCAAGCATAACAATTACATAAGAAACGATCATAATATGCATTTTAAACCAGATTCACATTACACTGACGCGCATTGTCAAAAACAACAACAATTCGTTGTCTTTGTGGCAGAAGACAACGAAATTTGTACCTTCTTTCATTTGTTACACAAATTTAGGGTAATTGCAATCATAAATATGCAACACAACGCGCATCAGCCTGTGACTCCAGAGAGCAAATCATCAAATAAAATACACATAATATTAGTACTTAGTTATAATATAACTTATAATATATAAAAACCCAACATAAAAAAGCTCCCCGTATATTTAAACCCACATAGACACGTTTTCGATTCAACCAAAAAAAAAGCCAATATATAATAATGACGTCACAATTTAGAGGGGGGGAAAAAACAAAAGCACAACGAAACACAACACTAATAGTTACAATAACTTTCAGGATCATACTGAAACATATTCATGATTTTACGCTTGTTGTACGTTTACAAAATAATGTAAAATTAATCGATAAAGCGTACAACAAGCCTAAAACGACAAAAAGTTTCGTTATTAACCCGCTAGATGTCGCCGTTCATAAACAGCAACACCGTTTCTTAAGAATTAAAATTTATCATCAAACGTTAAATAGTTTTTTACGATGCAACTATAGTTATGGTCGTAAAATATATGCACACATATTTATAATATAATAAAGTATAGTAACATTTTACGACCGTATTTGTGCTAACAGAATAAACTCACATAAAAGATGTGAAATTGAAAATCATATAACACAATAAGTTGAATCACTAATATATTTGCCAAAAATACGAGAGTCAATTCTTGCCCATAAGACACGCCAATACCTAACATACCTATATTTTATAATAACCAAGTTTAAGGAGTAATAAGGCAAGGCAATCATCCTTTCTTATAAACTTATAAGTGATTTTTTTTTAAATTCCTAGATGACGAATAAATAACGAATTTATTACCTTAATAAAAATATACAACCGCATAAAACAATTTTATAATACCTCATTTCTTCACACTTTCCATTCGAAAAAAAAACAACCTAATATCCTAAATAGAAACTTAAACTAACAGCATTATAGTTTAACCCTCTTAGAAAAGTTGCTAAAAACGAATTTGTCAAACCGAGTTTTATCTCTTTCCATCTTATATTATTAAGCATTAAATAGAAAGAAACAAAACATAAGTAAGAGGGAGACTACCTAACCTCGGAATGATGACAAACGTAGAAATTAAGCCAACATAAAACAAAAGCTTCAAATACTAATACAATTCATATTAAATATCTCTGTCTAACACATATTAAACGTAATAAGTGAAAAGAAGGAGAGCTATCTTTCTATGCTTGTCATTATTCCAAATAACATGAATATGCCGTCATTGCAAATTTAAAATCTCTTATGTGTCATTTTAAATTATCCATTCGGGTGAACTAAACATACGGAATAGTCAGAGCCGACGTCATCAATCAATTAACATATGAGATGGGCAAGTCGCAACGACGGTATATTGGTAAAATTCTTTAACGCAACTTAGCATAGCTCTCAGCCAGTGTCGCTTTGGATAGCCCAAGCCTCATTTATGCTATACTAATGTAAAGTAACGTTAATGAATCTCATGAATAGTGTCCCAAAAAGAGATTATTCTTGTCGAATGGAAGTAATTGTCTCTTTCCGGGGCACGTGTATAGGAGTGTGTGATAGAGACCTCGACGAAGCCGCCCCTGTCGCGCACGAGCAGATACAGCCGATAGAGGTCTAGCGGCTGCTTGGAGATGGTGGGACAGGCGGCGATGGGAGTGCGCCGCTCCTCCATGAAGGCCAGCAGCCTCTCCACCCAGCCGCGTCTCTCGGGCGCGTCATCCATCTCGTACAGCTTGCCCAGCGAGTCCGACTTCTGGCGCAACACACACATCAAACAACACCAGGACTGACACACGCTTTGCGAGTGAGACACGATTAGAGTTAATTTTGTTCACAGTAGCATGTGACTTCACTCCGCCTGATATTAAGCCAAGAGTGCTGTCCATGGGCGGAGACAATTGCTATCATGGAGAAATGCAGGCAGCAACTGCCTCTGCTATACCAATTTAAAACAAAGTTTATAGGACAGTGCAAATTAAACTTTACAAAAATCAAAAACAAAAAAGACAATCGAATAATTAAGGAATTCATCTCGCAAAGTGTGTTTTAAGAATGTGTAGGTAGGAAAACAATAATAATAATAAAACTAAAAATCAAAAAAAACTACCACAATAATAATAAAAGTTATTAATTAATCATAATGCCATGCAAATAAACTACTACCGAATGATCTAATGCAGAACAGTCTAGAAAACTCGAAACAAATTTTAAAAAAAGGATGCGATGAATTTTGACAGCCGAACAAAATGTAAATAAAAAATCCTACTTGAAAGAAAAAAAGTAGAACTAAATGACTACAGAGAGCTGCAAGGGGTAACAAGCCTTAATAACAAAACCAACACCAAAGAAATGGAATTTACGAAACGAATCTAAAATGATATAACGAAGTTAGTGAGTATGGCTCAGTAAGTACTGTCAATCCGGTACTACAATTGCGAACGTAACCTAGAACGAATCAGATCATATAAATCTTCGAAGCTTCCACGAAAATATATTAATACTGGTTTTCAGGTCATATAACTTCCAAGCTTTGAAATTATAATCCATATAAATTTATTTCCACTTTTATTGTAAGAATTGAACGCGATATATATTTATTTTTATTGTAGTCTTGGTATATAATCCCACTTCAACCAATATTATGACAATTGCTACCACTCAAATTAGCTTGTAGACTAATCGCCTACAAGCTAATTTCAATATACGGCTAGGTCATAAACGTGAATTATTAAGTATGGAAATTGTGAAGATTTGTATGACCTTCGAAGAGACAAGCGTACACAAATACGTGGTCTTTCTCATTTTTAAAAGTAGCATGCCAAATAGGAAAAGGAACACACAATCGCTTGTCGACGAATTTCGTCACGTGCTCAAGTCCTACATTCCTTTTACAAATGAAAACAAATGCACATGAATCAATGATAACTTCTAATGCTTATTTCACTAGCGTCTACCCCAACAGCACAAAGCGTAATGAACGTACATTTTTTCACATGCCTACTACTCTAAGCCAGTGCTTGTGTCATGGGAACAATGCGAACCGAGTACACATCCGTGCCTCTAGTGAAAAGAGATAGAGGTAAAAGCGAATAACTTCCCGCGTCGTAGAAAGAAATTGTTCTTTCATTCTTTCGTCATTTGTTATTTTATAAATACTCAAAAAAATAAAAAAATTCAAACTTATATTCCTTTTCACGTGAGTTATATGCACCACAGGGGTATGGCCCGATTGCGTACCCAGTCGATCCAGCAAGAGTTAAGAGTAAACAGTGGGACATAGTTAGAAGACATCCATGCGTAAAATGGCCGGCATAGCGTATATTAAAGCATGCTCTATAATGATATAAACCTTGGATCTGTAGGACTCCGGTGGTATGTGGCTGTTAAACACCTGAAAGACACCACAAAAACAAATTTGCTACACGAAAAATATATTAACTAATTGCCAGGGGACATATAAATAATTAATTACTTTAGTGTTCGATTATTAAATAACAAAAGCGGTGATTTGTCTATATCAATATTGTTTTTTCTTTTAAATTAATATAAACAATTGAGCTCGAAAATTAAACAATATTGATATAGAAAAACAAATTTAGTCACAATGTATTATATTATCATTACAAAAAAGGTAACTCTCCTCGGTATCTCATGTCAGTAACTTAAATTAATATTAATAAAGTGCACGAATACAAAACACATGTGTGTGTGTATATATGTGTGTGTGTGTTTGCTGAACAAACATGAGAAACAAATAACTAACCACCACTATCCCATAGAAAACGTAACAATTTCAACACCCACCAATAAAAACAAATAATTATTCACAACAAACCCCAATACCTCAAAAAATATTACATGGATAATAAACACATCAAGTGATATATAAAATAATAAAAAAAACTAATCAAAATTTATATGTGTGTGACCCTTTTAACAACAAGCAAATGTGTAAAATGATGTCGCAACTAAAAATATCACAAAAACTGTATTTCTATTTACAACGTCCGTATTAGATGATTTTAGTGACGACACCAAGCAGTGTGATGCGTGTTATACTGACTGGACTAGAAGGTGGTCTGGGCCAGGACGAGGGCGAGGCATCATAGTCGTCATGGGCTGAGGAGTGCGACCCTGCACCAGGGGATGGTGACGGCGCCGCTGAGCCCACGCCGAAACCTTCCTTGCGAGACGCCTTGGGTGTCCCGCACGTCTCCTCTCCTGATGCTGCGATAGACACATGAGTTCGTATATCCCTCTCAGTTATACATTACAATGAATAATAGTAAAAGTTATACCTGCTGAAGCGTTACTAAGCGTGCTCTGTTGGCTACCTTCATCCAGAGGTGCACCGTCCGGTCCAGTAGTGACTAGCGCTGTGGCCGGCGGAGCTGGACCGTTGTCATGTTCACCGGGGCCAGGTGGGGGAGGCATGGGGCCATCATGGGCAGACGGAGGACCCATGTGACGTGTTGGTGGCTGTTGCTGTAACATGAATGACCAACTTAATATCTGCGGCATTTGAAGTTGATATAGGTACATAGACGTACGTACACGTGCGCAATGCGAGTATATATAAGAACACAATACAAAAAGACATATGCCTTACCTTGAGCGGAGGATAATGTTGTGGCGGATGAGGAGGCGGCGGCCTATATCCTCCATATGGATACGGATGGTGATTCCTTGGTGGATAGGCGTAGGGTTGAGGCGGGTAATGAGGTGGTTTGTACCCGTGGTACGGAGGTTGTGCGACCATTGCTGGTGGCACGGCGTTAGGAGCCGGAGCACCAGGCGGCCGCGACGTCGGCCCGCTGCCGTCCGATTGTGACGACGACGGCCGGGGCGGCATAGGAACGTTTTGAGTACCTGAAAGATTATTTGAATTCTATTTTAGACACATTGCTGTTACACAGTTTTGATAAATAATCGCAAACCAACAAGAGTGAAGGCCTTACTGACATTGGCACTTGAAAGCGGTTTTGTATCTCGATCCACGCTTATGAAACAATACAGTTATGTAGTTCGCCTAAGTCGGCGTATCATTCGGGCGATCGAGGGGGCGGGCGAGACGCATCCGATTCACTTTCATTTTCCCACCGCACGTGAGCGGCATGCCGTTGCAAAATCTCGTTGCACTTTATTGCATCCGTATATGTGCATACAACACACACGCGACGCATTGACCGAGGCCGAGATCCCGCGGCAGTGATTTGCGACGACGAAAGTGGAATTGCAACTTTTATGTGGGTCGATTTAGTATTACTTGATTATGTTAGTGTTACGTGAGAACACCTTCCGCCTTATAACGGCACTGATCAATTATTCCGTAACAAGTAAAATTATTTATAAATATCTCTTACTAGATACGACGTGTGATTCGAGTCACAAAATATACGAGCAGCACGCGACCACTTAATATAATTTTTTGTCAACAATTTAGAAATAAACGACCTATTTAATCTCATCAACGGTGTTATCGGTTGGGGCGGCACATCAGACGGCCGGTAGACGGCGAGGCGCCCTGAATCATAGATAACCGACCTGTGCCCACACGCCCACCTATCTATATGACGACTTATAATGACATCCCGCGTTAATGGACTCACCAACGAGGTCGCCTCGTAAATTAAACAAGCGCTGCCGGCAGGTTATTTTCGAAGACACTGGGTCGTCGAGGCAAATTACTAGGTGCGTGTATAATAATATATAGTATTAAAGCTAGTTGGTCGGCCGACTTGTCGACATTACGATCGTGTTGCAAGTAATGGTCTCCTATTCAGTCAAGGGCAGCACCAGTCGCCGCCACGAAGCACCGAACAGCCGATGCCAAGGCTTCGCTAATCACGCATAAACAACAGTACTTATGTATGAATGGGGGCGATTGTTAATGCTCGTACATATATCTCATCGAATATTCTAACTGCAGGAATTCCAGACACGTGCATCGTAACATATACAAGTAGCGAAGGTGCCGTCCCCACAAATGCCTTTGGTCGTATAGGAATGTCAAACGTGATATACCATAGGTACTACTATAATCTATAGTGACGACATATTTGTATTGATAAGCCTTAGTGACATGTATCTGGAAAATAATTGTTGCATTGAGAAGAGAACGCGATACTCACGGACATTGTACATTGAGCTGTGCTTGACTTAAGCCCGTCACGATATACTTCTTCACTCAGTTCAGTGTTTTAAAAATCACTAATCTATCGAAACAAAAACGTATATGTTGAAATGCAAACAGTTCATAGTTCAATAGTAAAACGCTATATTGTTCAATTCAATGTCGGTACAAATGGAGCAAGTGGTTGTCGCAAAGGACTTGCCTAGCGGTAGCAAGTACAAGTGCGAATACGTCCCACTTACAATAGACGATGGCATCACGACAACGAGCTGTCCGTCCCCTTAATAATGTTTCGTATCATTTGAAACACTTTCATTTCTATTAACTTGTCTAATAATAACTAACATCAATAAAGAAACAGAATCAGCTGTTACAACAGAATCGAGGGCGAACTTTCCCTTCTACAAGTATATATAATATAAACATAAACAATATCCATTTACGCATAATAATCGTCAGGCGGAATGACTAATATAATAAATAATGAGGCAGTTAAACGGGACCTTCACCGACAAATTACTTTTCGTTTTCCCTTTCAATGCAAGGACAATTCCCGTGGCGGCTAGACACTAAATAACGTTCGCTCACAATGGAGTTAAGGACTTTTGCGGTTTGCGTTTGTGGATGTGTAACGAGAACCGTCGCTGTTACGGTTCCGGGGGAAAGAATGTCCGCACCATTAGCCGAGGGGGCAGACAGGAACGGGGTGAGTGGGCTGTCGAACCCTCCGACGACCTTGACTCTGAAAGATTTATCACTTTTCCGGGGTAATCTGAATACAATTAGACGTCGGGCATCGGGTGAGCCGGCAACAAGTCGCAATCTCAAGGAGAGGTGCAATTTTTTTAGCAAACAGACGAATTTACAGTGTCCGTGTCAATCTAACCAAGAAATGGATATTAATGAGAGAACAGAGTCAAACAAAAGTGGAGTAAAAAATGATCACCAAATAAAACTGAGTCAGCTCGTTTACTTGAAAGCGATCAAAACAAACAATGTTGTCGGAAGCGCAAAAAGTGTTGTTTTTTTCTCCTTTTTTTATTTGAATGAAGGTCAATATTCTTGCCGAGGACACGGCGGGCACGTGCTCATACTCGTAACTCATACAAACGCATTTTTCTTGTGTGCACCTGCCCGGGAGCTATTAAATTGCCATGCTACGTTATAATAACGCCGAGCGACGATAAACAAAACGATTAAGACATGCGTACCCCGATCTTATAACGTTACTTTTATTTATTTTTTAAAACTCATGTTAGCTTAAGTTGCAAGCCAAAAATGTATTCAATTGAATAAATTTTGAAAACTTATTTGAAACACTATATTACAGAAAATAATAATATGTATTTATATACATTCAGAGCATCATGATGAGAACACAAAATGAGCAAGAACTACATTGACGACGGGCGTAGTTGCAAAAGGTTCGTGTGGCGACACGAGTGCGCCGCGTGATTTCGTTCCATGCCTCCTTATCTGCTCCGATGGCATTCTTGTGCTTAGTGGAGTCGCCGATACGCACGGCGGACGACTACGAAACGCTTTTAGCGCCCGCATAGGCATTGCTCACACTCAACAATGGCACATACGAAAACCACCTTACTGCGCTAACATTATAAAAGTTACATTCGTAAATAAGGAAAATATGTTGAGAACGATGAAAACTGAACCTTATTCCCGAACGATCTGGTCTATTTTACTATGTGAGAGTGATGCGGGTATCTAACAATACACAATTCACCTTCGTCAACGACCGAACGAGTCGGGTTGCGGTATTGCGGCTTCATTGTGCAAAAATAACGCTCGAGCATGAAAACCAAGTATAATCAAATGTATAAACATTTTCAGTAACTTTTATTGCATAAAATTGTAGTTAATAAAAGCAGTGTCTATGTGGAAAATTTCTTAAAATGACTTAACTTTCGAGTCAACTTTTTAGAATGATAAATCTTTCTCACTTCATCAAAGTAGGTGAATATTTATTTTGTACCGTGAGACTTCACAATAGTGGCTGTTTGTCGAGAAGACCGGCATCGGACCGCGGGCCGAGTGGTTGACGTCATGCCGTCATGTATAACTCGTACTGTAAACACTACTTCTACCTCCACTTCGGAGTATGTTCGGTTTCCACTGCGAAGTCAGTACGAGAAAACATAAAGTAAGCTGGTATATAAGAAGCAATGAAATATAACGCGCGTGGGAAGGTAACCGGAGACTACTAGCGAATGGTGAAGGTGGTCGTGGACGTGTATAACCGGTATTCGGGTGCGGCGGACACATTCGCCGCTCTCTGGCCGAGTCTCGGGCGTATGTTTTGAGAAAGCAATGTTCAGCAATCTACGCTGAGTTGCGGTTAACGTTCTCGCCAGTAGAATGTAACTGAAGCGACATACGTACATACAAAATAGCTAACTTGAATGAACTAACATTCTGCTATTTTATGTAATAATGGTTAAATATGACTGAAAAGTATATTCCACTAGGTGATCAGTGCACCTACAATTTTCTGGAAAAAGCTCGTAACTGAAAATTAACAACTTGAAAGGTTAATTTAGGCGTGAATTATGTGAAATGAAATCGAACTAGTAATTGGAGTGAATGTCAGTTTTCAAGGCCAGTTGGGGGCAAGGGGAATCCCGGTAAGGATGTTAGAGGGATCTTGGCATAATTCCGCAGACGGTCCGGCACATAAGGTCGACGCGTCGGCCGGGCTGGGGGTGGAAGGTCCTGTTTTGCGTGCTCACCCGACAGAGGGGGGTAAGTTTTTCACGAGAGGCCCTATGTACCCGCGGCCACCCCAGCCGTACATAAGGAGGGCGGGTGAGGGTGGTTCGCGCCCGCAAAAGGGGCAAAATACGGCGCACTGTGGGCGCCCGCTCTATGTGGGTCAATGTCGGGAAAGCCCGTGTCTGCCGGTGACGGAGTATGCACAACGAATCTGATCAACACGTCGACTGAGAAATAAAGAAGCTGTTAAGAGTTTGCATGTGCCAAAGTCAACTTTAACCCGAAGCGGTAAGGTTCAATTTTGCCCGTCAATTGTGGTAAGATAGCTGCATCATCACCACTGCAAGCAATGTGCAAATTGTTCAGGACTCCTAAAGCAGAATAGATGGAAGCGACACACGTTATTAATAATGCTCCGGATGCATTTGCAGAAGTGTGTTCTCTGATTTTCAAACGATATTCAATAGCAACATTAATTTGGGTTTTGGGGTTTGGGGTTCTTCAAAATGTTTTACACTTAATTAGCTTTAAAAAATGTATATTCGCCCAATGGCTGTACATATTGGATTACTTATATCTATTTGTTATACAAATATGCAACTTACCGACAGCTGGTGACATGGACCGAGATCCACTTGAGCCAGTCGGGCTAGGCGTAGGCCTCAGGTGCGGTGTGGTAGCGCGCCCGGCGCCTCCACTGCCTCCCGAGTCATTGCTGTTTTGCCCGGTCAGATCCTGGTGAAGTACAAATTTCATTATCATACGCAATTTAAAAAAAATAATATACCAGAGATAGAAAACAAAAACGATTTGGATTAAATGGAATTTTGCCACAAAAACAATTCTGGATCCATTGTGAATAGAAAAAAGGTGATTCTCATCGAACACCCACACAATCGTCCACACTTCACACTTCAGACCCATATCCAAATATATTTTAAATTATATACACTTCACACATTCCACACTCTACATCGCAGTCACTACTTTCAGCAAATGAAAATTAATATGAAAAGTTTATACTTTTCGATGTTATAACAATCTAAAATCATAATCTGTTTCTAAAAATGATTTTAAATCAGTTTCATAAACAGCTGATGTAAACGAGAATTCAGTCACCAAATGTAACAAACATGAGGGTAACAATGATTCAATCGGGACACCAATCGCAGTGAATAATTGGCAAACACATAGCAAATAAAGACGGACTACCTTGACATTGTGCTCCTCCAGAGCTGTCAAATCAACAATAGTGAACCACTGACCAGTGTCAATGGAGCACACCGTTTGTAGTACGGTAATGTAATAATAAAACAAAACAAAGAATCCCCACAAACAATGCGTACACCGAGATCGAAATAAAAACAAAACGCAAAACGCATTTCAACAACGAGAACTTTCTATTCGTGATTAAACCAACCAAATTTCAATACGACCGGGCGGCCCGTCCAAACGCCAAGGTAAATGTCTCACATGTTGTACACAAAATATTACGTCACGACATAACGTTAATCAGCTGTTACAATCATATCAATAATAATAATAAGTCATAAAAAAGTAAAAATAGAAATATTAAATAAAAAATAATCAATAACTTACTTATTATTTAGAGTTCAAAAACCTAAATAGAAGTAGGTGCTACAAAAGTTTCCGTTTACTATTGAAACACAATTAGTATAAAGGCAATTTCACATTAGATACGAAAGGAACTAAACGAATAATACCGCGTAAATGTAAAGCTCTCCAATGTACAAAATACAGAGTTGTGGCGCGTTTACATCGAGACAACGACTCACGACCCCCCCGGCTTCGAGGTTGCTGCGAGAGGCTCCAACGTTCGTGGATCGGACGAGTCCGGCCCCGCGGCCAGGGGAGGTGCGGGACGAGGCGTAGGGGCGAGGTGAGCGATAACCGCGGCGATGTTTTTGCTGTACTCCAGCTCGCTCGCTCGGCACGGAGTCGCGTTCTTCATTTCATACCCAGTCCATTATCTCTCTACCCGTCCCTCTCGCTCTCGTGGCGCGTTCCGTCGCGCCTCGCCGCACCCGGCCGCTGTTTTATTGCCGACCGACGATTTTAACGTGCGCTCGCAACGTCCGCCAGAGCACAAAAGTTTTTATGGAAATTTCATTCGAATGCGCCTCGCTTGTTCAGTCGGGAACGTCAATATAGAAGTACGATAACGAACAGACAAGTCAATTAATTATTGTTGTTCGGAATTGTTGGAATATTCAAAACGAATTGCACGGAATCTAAAAGAATTAATCACTCTTCGAAGAAAACAATATAATTGGCAGCGAGAAAACTGTGCCATATTCACTTTGCAATTAATTGTAACAAATTGGACAAATAAAACTTAAAAATCTTTGTAGTCAACATTGTATATATTATTTGATAGATGATTCTGAACATAGGGCAAATGAGAGCTTTAATACATGTGGCGGGGTGGAGCAAGCATTCTATTTCTAGACAAGGATGGCGTAATGGATGATGAATTAAGTGGACAAGTGATCACAACTACTTAGATAGATCGCGCTTAGAAATAATATTGTATACGAAGTAACAGGGATGAATGCAATATTTAGAAAACTAGGTATTAATTAATAATTGTATAAAGATTAAAAGACTAAAACTTAACGACTATCATGACGTCATGACGTCGGCACACAAATCAATGCTGTTCGGATATCCCTCTAGGAATCTAGGGCGCGTAACGACCGGGTGATGTTTTGTCTAAAAAGCCACACACGAGTTTACTATCCAATAATAACGTGACGCACACAAAGACCAGTCAGCTGTTTGCTGATACGGAAGCATGAACGACATCAACTGAAATCCGTCGACCGACTGCACTTGGCCCAAATCCCGTAGCAAATAAACATCGAAGCCGGCTTCTGTTGCCGGGAATGCGTCTGCAATATACATAGACGTAGTTTACACAGAATGCGGTGCAATATTTGGGAAACACCGAACTGACATCTCCCCATTGATCCGAGTCACACATGTTGTTTTGTGTCACTTACAATCTAGTGTCAGGTGAATTTTTGAATACATTTGCATAACATTTCATTCTTTTTAGTCTACTCAGCTAAAAGCTTTCAACTTAATATGAATATAATGTAAACAACTCACAATGAAGACAAAAGCTAAACATAAAATAAAAAAAAACACCAATTTTCCATTGCGTGCCGAGCACACTACATTGTGGGTAATCATTTCCACTCTTTAGTTCCAGTAAAGTCCATTGAGGTGGTTGACGTTATCAAACTAAGCGTTTTTACCATACATTGCGTGTTAGTTAAGGTATAAGTATAGAGCCTGCAGGCCACTGTTACCCTATTGTTGTAGTCACGCAAAGCTTCGTTCATGCCTCTCTCTAGATCTGATGATCATTGTCATCAACATCTATTCTTGGTAGCAATTTCTTTCGATAAACGATTTTTGTGAAACGCAATTACAACAAAATAATACGTAGTGTAGCAATTACTGAAATAGGTTTCATTATAGGATAGGGTGACCACACTCCGCCTGATGTTTTAGAACATTTCTTGTCAAGAAACACATATTATAATTTGATGTCTTCACACCAATAAGCCAATCTAATTGTAAAAGTCTAATTGTTAAAATAAAAAGAGGGACACGCTGATTAAAAGGTTTTATGGCGAATGTAGGTAAAAAATATTCCTAGGTTAGCGGCACGAAAGGCACGAGTCTCTGAAACATGTTATAAATAGGCTTGGAACGTAGGGACTCGTCAAAATAACCGCAAACCCCCTGCCTGGGCTTTCGGTACTCGCTAGCAGTAACCAGCACCGCATTCTGTTCTTTGCGCGCTGAATGTTTGCAATGTACCATATGATACGGGTGATTCTAAAACTGCCGGTATCTATAATATGACTAATTCAAATACATGTATGACGACACGTTCTAAATGCGTTCAAGATTGAGTTGGGTTCATCGACCGGCGTGTGAAAATGTTGCCTCGTAAATAAATAATTCACAAGGCTAGTGTTCTCGGGTGAAGCACGTGCCCGGCGCAGCACGTGTACATAAACATTTACATTACATAACCGACATGCTCGTCATTGGCGACGGTATCAACCCAACACCTCCGTTGCCGAATCAATATTATAAAACGTATGTGTCACTCATTTAACTCGGACATTCATCGAATCAGACAATCACACTTGAAATCATACTAATAGTACACATAATACTAATACAACAAGCAGGACGAAACTATGTATTAAAAGAAATAGCACGACCGATATAGGTTAAAAAAAAGAAACTGCAACTAACTACTAATTCGGTTTCAAAATTTAAATTGAAATAAAAACAAAAAACAACAAAACATCACATTATTTAATTCTAGACGAATTAGGTTCCTCCCAATGTTCTGAGGGTATATATAACCTTTGGACTGTAATTAATAATTATGTTCATGATGCTCATAATCTGCCGATGTCTTTATTCAATTACTACTTAAATAAGGCGATATAGCTAAATATATTTTGCAAATGTAAAAATATTCAGGTAAAAAGTAGAAGTAGATTGTAAAAAGTCAGGTGACATAGTTGAAAGTAGTGCGAAGTGCACACACACAGACATTATAAAAAAAAAACATAAATGGGGACAGGGTTAATACACCTTACCTAGAAAGAGCGTGATTTATGTACACAGTCACGTGTTCAGGGAGGACGAAGCACCCTCCAACCACCCAAGAATCTCCCCACACACATCAAACTTTCTATGTTAAAAGTATATTCATTCCAAGTCAGTCACTCTTTAGAGTCTCCCATACATCGAAACGTGATCGTAACTTTCTGATAACATATTGAGGTCTCATTTGCGACGTACATATTGTAACAAAAACAAATATAGCAATTTTACATAACAAACATCCTCGCGGTCATAAATCGTAGTTGCAATTAACGTTCGCAACGTAGACAGGAAAAGGCGTTAGTTAGTAACTGTGTCGGTGCGAGGTTGCGAGTGTTTGTGTAAAATAGAGTGTTCCGCGTGAAGGCAAGTGAGTGGTACACTTTATTGAATGTCTTTATAGGCCACCTGTTACTCGGGTCGGTGCCGACAAAACAGCTGATCGGGCCCGAACGAATTATTATTATTGTTGTTGTCGGATGTCGACACCGGCTTATTTATTTGAGACGAGGGGTGGAGTGGGAGAAGCGTCACCAATGCCGGACTAAACTTTCGCCCGCCAACTTCGACGATTGTTTGATTATGAAAAGCTGCAAATTAAAACTCAAAGAAGTAGATATGTTTAAGCGACTATTGCGTACTACATAATTGAAAGAAACATTTTTAAGTTACAACAGCGATATAAATAAGTCGCGTTACATCAAAGCAATGAAATGAAGGTTTTCGGATTGTGTGTTGTCATTGTAAATGATGAATATAAAAAAAACCAGCAATAAATCATAAAACAGCACGCCGTAGTCAGTAAATTACAGCTTGTGAGCGGTGGTCGGCGGCAGCAGTAATCAGCGAGCCGGCTGTTGTATTGCGCCAGTTTTTTACCAAATGACACGTTCTGCCGGACGCAGTCAGTCATGCCACCTCGGCCACAACCAAATCCCAAAAGAGAAAACCAAGTGCATACAAATTGAAGAAACTTGTATTATTACCTATTGAGTGCAATTTCGCTATGTTTATCATGAGAGAACGAATTCGCCCACGTGTCTCCATTAGTAATGTGGCATATCAATCACGATTAAAGTTACGGAACAAAAACACAAAGAGAACAATACGAATATCCAATTAAGCGGAGCTCGCACGCGTCATCGAAAGGTGTTTCCCGAAGAACGCACTCACACATAGACGATCAGCTGACTGCTCCGATTTTAACCCACACCGAGTTGTTAGAGAACATAAATAATGACGGCCCACCGACCTACCTATATGTAATATAGCACAGCACATTCACATCGTATAATTTGTATGCGCAACCAAATCAGGAATGCGATATACGCCGACAAATTGGTACGAGCGAATGGTTTTTATGTTAGTCTCGTTAAATATTGTTATCGTGCGTAGATTCGGTTGGCTTATAAGACATTCTTCTTCTGTGTATGTCGGGCGTGAGATCGCATTAAATAATCAGAAACGTGTATAAACACGGCCGGCGGACGATGATAACACACATATAGCACTGTTATTGGGACAAATCAATGTTTCATAAACGTAGAGATGTGTATTTACTTCTTCGACATTGATATTGTAAAGTCATATCAGAAACACGAGCAGGGTACCCCGGTCTTATTGGAAGGTAAAGACAAGTCATCTTAATAAACAATGAGATGTTTCTTTCTAAATAATAAATGAAAATGAACTAAACGGTAGTTAGAGCAGCAGCAAAACGGCAACTCGCATAAAATGCGCCTAGCACGTTGCCGACGGAAAACGAACTTCGAGTCTTGCATTGATAAATGATAGCCAAAGTATAAACCCTTAAAGTTATTTGCTCATTTGTCTATGAATATACTTTATCAGAATATATAAAATACTTTCATAGTAAAATATATTATTTAAAATGGCATATAATTATAAGGAATATAACCACCACCGCTCCAATGTAAAGAGAATTAATAACGTATCTTTTTAAAGTTATACGAGTCGGAGTTATAATAAACAAAGGAAAACTGTTCCATATATCTATGACTAGATTCAACTCCTGGTATATGTAGATACGGAGTTAGTAAGAAAAATATTAAATTATTGGAGCATTTGAAACGTTATATGCAATGCAATATAACTTCGAGAGAACTGAGACCAGTCGCCGGTCATATGATAATAAAAACAAACATCAAGTCACAAATAGGAGTTAATATTATTGAGCCAACACATACACTCACACAAATAGCGCGATAAGCGGTGGTGTGCGTAGAGCGGCCCACACCAGCGCGCGGACTTATGCACACACGCACACACCCACACCGTAGATAAGAATCGTCCCATTTTACATTGCTTCGTCGCTGGACACTCTCAATACTTACTGTGCTCGTAGGCAACTTTATGATGACGGTCGACTCCGAATCTCCTGGTCACAGCACCCGTATTTCAATGACAATCAAGGCAGAAGAACGACACTCACACACACTCACACAGACAGAAACAGCGACAGAACAATTTCTAAGTCACAGTGACGACAATTTCCCCTCGGCAATCCTTTTATTATTCCCGACGAGCCGTACAAAGGAGCAGGGAGATCGCTCAGAGAGAGGCCGACGGCCGAGAAACGAAATAGGTCCGTGTATAAAATATTATGTTCGATTGCGCTAGCGGTGCGCGCGTTTCAGTTGGCGCACGGCGACTGGCGCAGGCAAGGCGAAGCGGGCGGGCGATTTCACTGGGCTGATATTGCGACGGCAAGGCGCTGCGGCGCGCCATACTCTCTATACATATGCTGCTATATCTACACGACTAGCGAGGGCACGCTCGTGCGGGGGGTCGACAGGCGCTCAACGCACCAAACGAGCGCGCTCCACTGCATCGAGTTAAAATACTGACGCACGTTTATGCTTAACACCAAAACAACAGCTAAATTAAACCAGAAAGTGAACTTACAAGATTCTCGTCATTAAAAAATAACTGCATTATTCTATAAAGTAAACAAAACCTGAGAACAATGTACCATTGATAATCGCATTAGTAAAGCTGTGGACTAGTTGCATTGAAATTCGTGCCGTATGTACAGATTTCAGAAACACATTATATTATTAAGGGTTGATGATTGCCAATGTTGAAGTCACAACTCATGTCATAACATATAGATGAGTGTGATGGTCAGCAGTCATCTACGTATATAATGCAAAACATATAGAATAACAGGTATATAACAGATAATAAGTAACCACAGTCATAAGAATCAAGACTTTCAATTTTACAAGTAGCGTAATAATTTGTTTTTGTGGTCAGTCCTGTTATCGTCACTCTCAATTAATCTGATACGCGGAGAATGACTACAGTTATTCTTGGAACGGCATTCAATCAAACAAGAGATGAGTAAAAAATAGTATATAATCATCCATGGAAATATGGCGCCAAAGCGACGGCTCAACCATGAACAATGGACGCCTGATGGTCTGCGCAGGAGCACTTAAAATTCTAAAGTGATTTATTATTGGAATGATTTGTTATCAAACATTATACATATAAATTTGAAAGAAGGAATAAATATGAATGAAACGTTGATTTTGCATAAAAATCAAAAGCAATTTAAAATACTTTCATAACAGAGGTATTAATATTTCAAACAGAATTTGTGAAATATGCAAAGAAGCCAAGGAGGCATCCCAGAGGGCAAATTTATTGTAAATTTCGTTACAAAAACCAGTTTGTTGAAGTGGAGGGTTTCGGGGAGGCAGTGCGAGGGCCGGTTTGCAAAATAAAAGAAATATGTTTTAGTGGGTTAGCGAGAGCATTTACGATCGGATTCCGCGAGCTCGATTATGCCGCCATTAGTTACATAAGCGGTCTGCCCTTTCCCGTAATTAAACAATTTGTCTCACACGATACTGTCATAAAGGCATTCCTGCATTTTATGTAATATATAGCAGCCCTGAACTATTATATTTCAATATTAATAATTACTATAGCTAATAGGTTATTTGAGGGTCAATGCAAATTAGAAATTTTAACGAGACATAAATCAAAATTACTATGGCAGGTACCTAAATAATGAGTCATACCGAACTAACGATTTTAAGAGCATTACCGGAGATCGTAAATTTTATTGAAGTATCTAATTAAATTATCTGAAATATGAGGAGCGCATACAAACCGATGCAAATTGAATGAGCGTAATCAAAGATGGGAGTTAAAGTGAGATACTTCGTCTGATACAGCAGAAATGGCGCCATCTGTCGGAGCAGCTTTAAGTTATAGCCGGATGCTCGACCAGTTCGGCGGACTTGGTGGCTCGCGCACCTGCGGGAAGTAGATGTACCTCGCCCTACCAGTTTTATGGTAGAATGAATATCGAGGCTGTTCACCAGTTCGTTCTGCATTACCAAATAATCTACCTTTTAATGGAAGCTCTACATCAACCATAACTATAAAATCTTCTAACACGAAGAACAAACAGAAAGAGTTTTAAAATCGTGAATATTCAAACGTGTAGTGAGTAGAGTCGACTAGAAAAAGAGCTTAATTTTCTATCTATCTAACATGTGATGTACCTAAAATTTAACATACTAAAAGCATTATTTAGCGTTAGGTGATATAGCCAATGTTTACGGAAGTTAGTCCTTCATTGTGCGAGACAATACAGCGTTATGTAATTCCAGTTATATTCACGAATAACGTCAATGACTTCTCGACCCGGTGCTCTCGTCACTGACCCACATTACAAGAGATACCTGACATTTGCAACATCAATTATTTGTATAGACGATTGCCAGATTATATACTTAGGTCAGATATACCTACATAATTATAATAATTTCTACTGAATTATCGTCGACGACATGAAAGCTGTGAGTATCTAATTTTAAATATCTATTGAAGAAAACATGTCAAAATTTGTAAAGCTGCTAACATCGCTAGAGAGCAGACGGCAGACGGTATACATCATAGATATACGTGATATCCGCAAAACAAACGACCCTGACAGCGACCTTGCACACCTGACAATGTAACACACAACTACAATACAAACAATAAAGATAAGCCATGAAACAACTAGTTTATTTTTAGCATCACAAAACAGTCGAAACGTTCGAATGAACTTTTCTTTCAGTCGAGTGAGAGCAGTGTGTGTGCGTGTCCCGGTGCCAATGTAGGCCACTGCCAAGGCCGAATGTTTAATATAAAGTCTGGCGGCGGGACATTAAAATGGTCTGATCCCTCCCCACCGCCACCCTCCACTTGCGGCCGCAATCGTTGCACTCTTTATTTATTATCTCAGAAGGCGTCCCTCGCGCCCTTCTAGTCGGGTGCTATATGATTGTGCGAGTCTGTTGGCTTCTCAGGTGATCGTTGTATATGGGGTAAGTACAACTAACAGCTGACACGATAATGTGGTCTCCCTGACCTATTGAACGCTGTGACGACACGACTCGCTGACGATTCTAAATTTAAAACGGAGGCGTGCTCACAACAATACGATTACATAATTATAGATAACGACTCATTATCTCTGAACATAAATACAAATTCATCGAGGTGTTTAATGGTTATCCTACCGACTGTTACGTCAATTTATGTTAATGTGTATAAATATTCTCTTATTGTTTTTTATTTGATTACTTTTTGGCATCCATTCATGCCTAAATAATAAACAAGAATATATGACGTACTACTTTTTCAATACGTAACGTGTGATAGTATAAAAACGGATGCAGTATCACAGTTTGACATTTGCGAATGAGACCGGCACTGAATCATCAAAAACGATAAAATAAAGGATAGAAAATTATAATAGAAAGTGAATGTCATACAGAATTATACGTTGGTGTATATATGTAAAGTAGTGGTATAAATAGTAGGTCGATAACTCTCGGGAGACGTCCCGAGAAACTTAGAACTTTCACTTTCATACAAGAAATGCTCGGTTACTGAAAGACACATGTTTTCTATGTAGGTTTATATGTAGGTATATCTAGAACTTTACAACTTACTGTGAACTTTGCACACAATTGACTTAGCAAATAGTAGTTGGCAGACAGTGGATACACCGACAGAAGTCTGCTCTCTCAACCCTAGTGGAGGCGACACCTGTGTCTTGCAATAGTTACATCCCTACACTCTAATTGTACATTAGGGGAGTGCACATAACAATATTTCCATAAATCGAAATTCACAAACCATTTAAAACGCATTTAACTAGAATTTAATTAAAGATCAATTTTCCTAAATCTAACAATCTTAGCAGGGAACTTCCTCGGAGCAAAAGAAAAAACGCGCGAGCAAATCTCGAGAGATATAAACAGAAGATTATTAAAGTCCGCCATTATTGTATAGCAAAGTGAGGAAAAGTTCATAATCATTTGGTAATCTGGCTCAAGCACGCGGGGGAACACCCTTGGATCATTGCCAACCGGAAGGAGCTATTTGCAAATAAAATCATTCTAATAATGTGTTTGTTGTAACTGCCCATTCACGAATAAGTTCGTTTACCTACACACTTACATTTTATTATATATAAACTGGTTTTCTTTCTATTTTGTTTAATCAAAAGCCTAATTAAAAATAGTATGGTTTAAGTATTGATAACTCTACCAGACTACTCACTATATAAAGAAAAAATATAACTCGTTGTTATTTAAAAAGATGTATTACATATAAATTGAACAACAAGAGTAACTCGTTCAAATCAGTACATAATATAAAAGTAGGTTCAAAGTAAGTAATTGCAAATAAGTGTTGCATTTGCGTTGTGTGCATCGCTCGTTTATAGTCTTGCACACGATCGTCATACGAGACGTGACCGCTCATCGCAATCAGATGACATCATTCTATTAGTCCGAGCCATATACTCGACACGAATAAACCGACTCGGTTGGGCCTCGGTGGACGAATACGAATTATTCAATTCCAACAATTCGTCCCATCTCCATCAAGTCAAAATCAATACAAATTGGCAGATTGTCATCATTTTATCCACATAATTACATATTACATAATTACACAGCGTGAAAATGAATCTAACAAAATCGATAATTGTTAAGAATTCAAATGAAATAAAGTTGTCGAAGGCGTACTACTGGCTCGAACAAACGGTCATACATATGTATTATTAAATATACCCCGAGTTTCCTGGAAGCGATTACTTAGTAGGTCGACCAGTGTCGCGATACATTGAATTGTTATTTTAAAAAACAATGTAATGTCATTATTCATATTTTAAGAAATAGTGTAAACATTTTTCTACATCATTAACAAAAAAATATTTAATAATTTCCCCAAAACAAATAAAACATGATAAAAATAAAGCATATTTATTTATAGCCACTCATTCATATTAATAAAACATTAGGAAGATCAAAATAACACAGATTAGGTTCGCGCGTAATCGAATCACACGTCATCCCACGATATTCCTACGTCACAATATCAATGCATTTTTTTATGTCAAGGTCGAAGAGATAATGAAATTAAACATTTTGTTTTTATTACAAGACAAATTGTGTGATTAGACGAATAGATAAAGTATTAAACTAGGGTGTCTCTCTCTATCTCGAGTTACGACCACCCATGCCGCCGTTGACCCCGTCCGCCGTATCGTGGAAGGGGTCTTCATGCTATAAACAAATACTTATATATACCGGGTATTCCAATTTCAAAAATAGCAATTCCTAACGGCAGAACTAAATTTGTAACTCTCTATGTAGTTCTAACTCAAAGCGAACACTTCGCATATTCTCACGAGAGTTGGGTAAAGGGAAGCATAAACTTTAATGAGTTGTGTAGTTTAATACTGTTGATATTGCTCCTGTTAGCACCACGCAGTCGGAGCCCCACGTCTGCCATAAACCGGCCGAGACTGCTTACGCTACACTCAAAGGCAGCTCGCATTCTCCATCAGCTACTACCAACAACTAAGTACTAGTATTCGCAAACGGATATATATATCTGGTATATGCAATTACGCGATAAGGCACATTCAATTATATTATGGATAGATTTAATCGTGTACAATCCGTGCCGTAGGCATAGTAACGAGTGTCTTCCGGCGCGCTGTAACGCGAAGCAGTTTCTGGCATTACAACAGAGACCGCCAGGCCCGGTTTACAGCCTCGTTACCGGTGCGGCCAAGTTTTACAGCGCGATTATACAGCCCGTCGATACTACGGGCTCCGTGCTCTGTAATTGGGGTAAATCTTTTTATTGTGCCGGTTTATAGTACCTCACGTAGACGGGGTTTAGAGTAGGTAAATCGCCTCTAATTCCGGTAATAACACGCAATTTATGTTGTGGAATATAGTGGAATTGCTGCCTTCAATTACATAAATATAATTTTAGCAAATAACCTTAGTATTCTTGTTTATTTTAAAATACTGAATGTAAGTGAGAATTATGGATGAAAAAGTAACAACTATCAACAAATAATGACATATTTGATTATTGAAGAAGTGCAACCCTTAGAACTAAAACAACAACTGAACGGGAGAGGAAAATTGGACAAAACGGAAAAGCAGTTGAAACAAGTTGCGAACAAAAACAAACAGCGCGGAGCTGACGCGAATTTTGGCGCTCGAGGGTGGAACAGGGACGGATTACGTAGCGCCCTCGGCTTATTCAATTAAAAACAGAACGTACTCGCAAGCGTTCTGACGATTCACAATTTCGTAGGGAGAGTGCTTCCACTCGGTAAATGAGATTTGTGTCCGCTGTACGAGATTCTCGACTCTCGCTCGACTCGGAAGAAAATTTCACGAGACGCCTATATAAGTGTTTGAATAATTTTAACGCTTTTAGGCCTCATAGAATCCAAGAAATGAAGTCTCCCTCGTGATCGCAGATGACGTCGTTAGCCGCCGTGTGAAATGTGTCGCGAGGAAGTTAATCAAGTACTATTTATATTAATTTTAAAATTATATACGTACACAAATACACAAGTATTATGGTTTTAATTAACAACTGCCAACCCTACGATATTGTTGAAAAGCAGGTAGTAGTACCTACTAAGCCTCTCCATCACAAAAGTTGACTCGGAGTTGGAGTTGGGAGGAGGTTGAGCCACGTCACTCCATAAACTTATTTCGTGGGTTGGAGTATCTCTACTCCCACAAGGGATATATTACTTATAAATTTTGTATAACATTATTTATATTTAGATTCAGGAACAAAAGAGTGTGTTTTGAAATTATAACATGTCAGCACCGTGTAAAAAGGGAGTGAAGGCATTTATGCAAAATATTAATAGTGGTCCCGCCTGATTACACTGAACGTTCGTTAGTGTCATTCATTTGTGTCTCCGGCATCCACTCCACTCAATCTTGTTCATTATGTAATGTGGCATCAGATCCTAACTTTTATTAGGACTCTTACGAGCAAAGGTTTAAAGCTCAAAGTTATACATCAAAAATTGTGTATCGAGGGCGTTGTTCGCGAATGGGTTGCCGCGCGGGGTGAGTGCCGCTTTTGAAATTTAAATATTTTCACTATGCATTATTGCTACATTGTCAACATTGTACAGTTAGCAGCAAATACATCGGGAGTGTACATTCGTTCCTATAATTAACCAAACATTCTTTAACATTTCTATAGGATAAAATGCTTGTAACATTGAAATCTTAGATCTCCCTATTTTAATCTTCTTGATTGTTCAAATCATTTTTAAAACACCATTTCTCCGGATATTTTTGTTGCAGACTGTACGTCGCGAACAGAAAAGCACATACCTATTAATATTTTTATTAAAATTTATAATTGTCTTTGTGCTTGTACAGACTCGTATTTGTATTGTGGTATCATTTTAAAACGACGCCATTTTTATTTTCATATTAATATCCAATACACATTATAATACCGAATGCTGAATAAATACAAACACATATAACAGTTAAACTTCCTTTTTTTTAATAACATTAATAATAAAGAAAATAAACTCAAAATTTAATGCAATTATTTCATAAGTTTAAGGTTAGCGACTTAACCAGATGCATTTCTTTGATACTTAAAACGAGTACGTGGGGACTTCTCTCAATGTCGCATGACATTAAATACGACCCTTACCCTAACAAAATAGCTCTAAGGAATAAAAGATAAGACGGATTCGAAGTAGACCCCCTCTCGCGCATTCATTCATACTTCAAGTAAAAGCTTAATAAAACAAATTACATTTAAAATTATTGAACAAAATACACCGAATTAATCTTTTAAACGTTTAGAAATAATACAAGAGTTACTTTAAAATGCGTTACGTATAAGTTTTACACGACATCGTTTATGGGACTCGGGTGTCATTTATTCATACAATAATGACAAAACCGTTCTATTTTCAGTTAAAATGTACGACTCATGATATCGAGTAAAACTCATACAATGGCAATAATAACCATGGCAAACGTTAAAAACATTGTTTGTAGTAAACACAGCAATTACACTTACGGAATTGAAAGTTAACCAATGAGAATTTACTAAAGTACATAAACGTCATAGACACGTAGAATTTCGTGTGACGCGTCTATGACTGGAACATAATTAAGTCTCTTAATATAATGAAAACTTAATCAAAACGCTGAAGCACACAGATTGGACACAATAAAACACAATTCGGTCGAATAACGCCGCAGTAAGGGGAATAAAACGACGTCACATGCATTGTAATATGTACGAGTAACATTCATTTAAAAAAAAAAGAACGGTATCGTCCGTTCCCCGTTTTAATAATTCCACTCATTTTGGGTTCCCCCGGCTTGGCTCCGTTTACAATGCAAGCCCGCCTAACGGTATCAATCAACATCAAAAGACCCCGGCTCTATGTAAATATTAAATAGGGTTGCGCTTCAATATAGTCACCTAAATCAGAATTGCACAACAAATGCAACATATTTATTCATTACAGTCTTAGGTTATTCGCGAATCTAATCTAACTAATTTAAAAGCCTAATTGCGACTTACTATTATTGCATTTATTTTTTGTAATTTAATTTTTTTTTAAATCTAGGGATGAAAACTTAAATTAAGCCAATAATTGTCTCGAATCTCTCAAAAATATATAGGCACATAGGCATAAGAACAAAATTTCAAATGAGAAAATGCAATCAACCCTATGTACGTATGCATGAGTTCACGGATTGTAGACGCAGTGTATACTTTTTTATTACAAAAACACTGACGCACTCAGCGCCCTCTTATTTCGGAACTGACACGTACACAGATACAGAAAATATAAACTTCAGTCACAAAAAGGCAGGCGTTCACTAACTGAATATACCCAAACAATGCCTTTAGCTAATAACAAAAATAAAATATCAATAATATACTAATAGTAGAATAAGACCTTGAATAAATAAATAACTATTAAACAAATTACCAGTAAAACAAAACAAACATTACAACTGAACAGCTGATTACAACCTGTTCATATAAACAAAAACAGCAATTAAAATTCATTCATCAAAAGAAAGAATTACGAACAACGTATCGTACTCATAAGTAATTGGACGACTTCATAGCAATAATCAATTCACTTGTAGATTAGTCGTCGGGTGATTATGTTACAACAGTATTTGTCCATTAGCAAGGAACGGCTTAACACTGGGGGAGCTGCTATTATAAAATCATTACGAGTCCTCGTGATATCACCTCTCCAAATGACCATCATACTTAAGACAATAATGGATGATCAGAACAAAAAAAAACACGTTTTCAATTTCTGCTTTCGCAACTACCAATAAGCTGCTTAAAAATATAACAAAGTTCCATGGGTACACCCTTAAAGCGAGCTTCATAATTTCCTTAGTTCAATTCTCTACTTTTACGGTGAGTCAAATTTATTTTAAACGTGCCAAGAAAAACAAAAATCTACCCACATTAGCACATACGAATGCATTTTTTAAATACATTTATCAAGCTTATAAAATTAGACCTGTGTTGAAAGAACATTTTTTCAATTTATTTTTCAGTTGCTATAGTATTTAATTTTTTAGACCTCAAAAGAAAACAACTAAAAATACATAAAACAAAATAATAGCAACTACCAGTTGATTTGGAAATACTTTCTTCGCGTTAGATGGGTTGTTTATGGAAAGATAGATAATAGCAACCAAAAAAGCCAACAAAACTATCACAATATACGACAAGAGTGCGGTGGATAGCACATTGCCAAAAATTGAATTGTGAACGGCGAGGTGGCGGGATACAACTATTTAGGCAATTCAAAAAGAAACATGTAAAGAAGCCCGAGATCGGCTTCTGTAATTAGGTGTTATTCCCCCAAGCAATTAGAACGCAGCGCAACAGTAAGTGGAACACGCCGAAGTGAGTGAATTGCTCAAGCCATTAGTCTGCAAGACTTTATTAGTACGTATTTTATTATTGCTAATAAACGTTACAGGTTTCCTAGAAGATAAGAATGGGTATACGTGAAATAACCATAACCTGCGATACCAAGCCAAAACCACATATATTCTGAAATGTCTAATTAAAATATTAAAATTTTTACCACAACAGTAAGTAAGCCTTTGAAATAAATTAAATCATTCATTTTACGGAATAAACGTTAATCGTAATATAATTTTTAATTATTTTTATAAATAATATGTATAATGTATATGTTAAAAAGTAATTATAACAGGCTGGCTATCTATTTAGTTCAGGCATCGGTCACACACCTAAATGACACTATTTGTCTCAATATGTGATTGTTTTAAGTTATTATTACAGTCTACAATAGTTAGTCTGTACCAACTCTGCTACATATTTTGTACCGGATGTTCAAGCAAATTTAGATGAACTCTACATTGAAAATTGTTCAACAATATGTACCAAAAATAGAAGGTCTCAAGTCAAATAGTGAATTAATGTTATTATTTATATTGACATTAGACAAACACCACAAATTGTTAAAAATATAGATTAAAATCTCGAGCGGAGAGATACCGAAATAACAAGCGTGTTTGAGTCATCAACACGCCACGAATGTGTACAACAACTGATTGATTGCAGTGTGCCTCGCCGTCCAAAACGAATGCTAACGATTATCAATTTTTTACAACGTTGTTTTGAAGATTTTTTGTTACTGAAAGCACCATACAAACAGGTATTATAAAATTAAGTTCGACCGGTTGTTGGATTACAAACAACATTTCATATCAGTGGGCGTATATTGCAACGCAACGTGCTCTGAGAAATGTATTAGGTACTCACGGAATCAGGGTCATGTGTGTTTGGCGTTGACGGTTGAGCTGGTCTTGGTGGTGGTGGATAGCCCTGCAAATAATACATCCTTTTAGTATACTTCCGAATACTGAGTCAGATAAATATCATACCAGATTGCTTACTATAGGTACCAGTTAAGAGTCTTAATAATTTCAATAGCAAAGAAATTGGTTCAGCAAGAAATATCTGATAAACTTTTTGTTGGTTGAATTTCGTACATTATTCTACGTCCAAAAACGTTTTTCCATAGCGAATACCCAAGTTCGCGGAGCTATCGGCGCATCTCCTCGCATTCCATTCAATAACGGACGAACCGACGAAAACAACTTGAGTATGTAAATTTCGTCCGGCCACGCTATTTTCTTCTCTAACAACACTAGTATTAGTGTTCAAATCGCATGTAAACGTCATATCTTGTACGGTTGCCATATCGTATTCACGGTTCGTAAGCAAAAGGTCCTAAGATCAATAAAGTTCATAGAAAAACGTATCGTTTAACCGCTGTATTAAGGTTCATATTTGGAGTTTGAAAGAACAATGTAAAGGCGTAAGTACTGTAGCATGACGGTCACAGCACTCCGATGTCAAATGGTGGAGTTTATCGCAAAGGTACGAGTCAAGTTTGCCAGCTCAGAGCATGCCTGCTACGGCTCGACTCTAATTGCAAATGAAAACTAACTCCGCTACTGACCGACTTGTTACAGTATCTACACTGACGCTGACACATTTCAAATCTGACATATAAATAACGTACTAACGCAATAATGTACAAGCGAAGATTATTTTAAAACGTTGACAATCCAATCTCAATATACATCTATATCTGTATATACTTTATTATACAACAATACAAAGTTAAATTGAGCAATATTTCATTTTGTGATTTTAAATTCGATAAATAAAAGTACTTCACAATATTTCACAAAACAAAATGTAAGCAGATAACGTAAACAACAAAAATAACAAAAACAAAACTCGACAATAAATACGATGTTTCAATTTTATTACAAAACCGGCGGAGACTTCAGGCGGCATTAAAGTTTAGGTTAAAATTTAAATCCAGGCAGGTTTAAGCACATCAATGCAATGCTGGCAAAGTTCGGCCACGTGCTCGCCCTGTCATAGAGCATCTAAAATATAAAGAATTCATTTGGAGCTGAAATAAAAGTGTGCAAGTCTGTCATATTAACAAATAGTGAACTGGTACGAGAGTAAGCCTTCGTTGAAATGGAAAAGCAAATAGAACATTCAGACGGAGAGTTAGTTCTGCCGAGGACTAAGCTAACGCTCGAGACACTAACTCTAACATTAAAGTCGGTTCTCTCGACTCGGGGCGATGGAAAGGGGCGCAATGACACAAACGTGAGTGTATTCGAAAAGTTATAATGAACCACGGCGCAGCAGGGTTCTGTTTGCTTCGCTTTTAATTTGATGGCGACAGAATAAAGTTTGTGGACGCAAATTGCATCAACATGAACGAGTGTAGTGCGCTTTCAAATTAGATCATAGTGCACAAAGCTACAACTTGGCTGTTTATTTATATAAATTGCTATTTACTCATTAATCATAGCAGCCAATTGCGATGAAACCAATTGAAGGTTGTTTTATATTTAAAATACACATTCAATTTCCGATACATGTCAATAGCACAATATTCTTAATTGCGAAGTGGATTCGTTCGCTTTGAGAGCACTATTGGAAATGAGAGGTTGTGGTTGCAGCCAGCTCCCGATCAACCCCGAGCTCACAATCACCCCCCACCCGTCTCGAACGTAACTGCTCGCACTAAATCGTGCTTCGTGCAGTCCTCGGCCGCTTACCGGGCTTGATTAGAATTAGGGTTGTATTTTTCAATTTTTTGTAATATTTTAACATATAGCAGCTACTAAGATTCAATTAAAACACTGTCTAAAATATTTTTCATTTAATAAAAATATAGAGTTAAAAGAAAATAATAGCGCCTTTTACAACGGAATTTTATTATCCCAGCTCATAAATAAAGCAAGTATAAAAATATGCTCAGAAAGAAGGGAAGAACTAAACATTTCATTTAAAAATACCATGTACGAGCATGAACAACTTTTAAAGGAAATATTCTCTAAAGCTCGCAACCCTGCTACCGTTTCGCCACGGGAGAGGGAACGTACGCCCCGCAGTCAGCGCTTTTAAGGTTTCCAGCCGACGGCGATGCCACACTAAAGTATGGAGAATCCAGAGCATTTTGCAGTTTGTTATGAAAGCGAAGTGCTCCGTTGCCTCGGCGATAACTCGCCCTTTATATGGGGAGGAAAATTTGATCGCAAAGTAACTTTCAAGACTTCCTACTTTTACGAAAACATTATCACATATATCTTCAAATAAATGCTTATAGTTAAATGAAAGGAGTCTTCAAATTTAAAATATTAAAAAAAATGTGGTAGATAATAATAAAAAACAATTTTAAAAATAAAAGTTGTGGCTGTTGAGAAAAGTTAAGCAATTAATCGCACGGCCTTTGACAATATATTTCCTTGACAATAAAATATGCCGTGTTATCTGCTCTTTACTGGCGCGGGCGGCGCAGTCGACGTCGAGGCAACGTCAGATAGAACTGTCGAGAACAATCGGTGTTACATTGTGCTTTTGGGAATATTAAATCGAGAGCGAGCGCTAAATTTAAATGTAGTGAAACAAATTGCAAGTTATATTTAGAATAACGGTCAAACTATCCGAATGGTTGTTTATGTTTAAAATGCATTTATTTATATAAACCTATTAATAGCATGTATTTGTAAATACCAAAATATAATTGGTTTTAAATGTATTTTTAAATTATATACAGGTTTATTCAAAGGTAAGATAGTAGTAGAAAGCAATTACTGTATGTTTTATAGTAGAGTCCAGTAAAATATAATTAGTGATTCCTCATTACCGGGCGGCTGGCCCCTCTGGACGTTCGTGCGTCTGCCGGCTTATGGTTATTAATAACGGCGGCCGGACCGCCCCCCGGCCCCACACCTCACCCCGAGCCCCGCGCGGTGCTCGCACGTCTGACATTTTAATTCCATAGCAGCCCGAGAGCGCGCCTCGATAAATTCGATATATTTTCTTCGACAAGTGACACATCACTATCAATACATATTTTTTTTGTATAATTATTATGACAGTATTTTTTAGCAAACATTAATTATAGTAATCTCTAAAAACCAGCCAAAATACTTCTTTAAATATTCAGAAATATGTCCAAAAAAAATGAAGATATATTCTTTTTTAATATTAATATGTTATCATATACTGTAAGTTGTATAAAATGGTATTTATGAAATTATATTTGACTTATAAATATAATGTTTAAATGTCGATATAACATGCAGTTGTACATCACTATCTACAATGGCGGACGAACACGAGTCGAGCGCAACATGGCTGCCTGGTAGGCGGTACGGAGAAACGGGACAACGCTATCGCGCACTCGCAGTATCCCTGTCGCACTTGCACGCAACGCCCGCATCGATCTCCGTGCTCCGCTGTATTCGCCCCCAGCACCAGAAAGGCGGAACTAACAAAATTACGAAGCGCTTTCGAGCCGCTAATCATAAAATAAGATACGACGTTTCATTTCGAGCAGATGACTCTCGAGCGATCACGATACTGGAATGGCCCTTGACTCTCGAAATTTTCAACTGACACAGTTGAGTATTAACCGTGGGTTTTAGCCGTCGAGAGAGTTAAAACGGTCACTCATTAAATAAACAGAATATTTCTTGAACATTAAATTTAGGTTAAAGCTGTATAGTAGCAAATAATAATCAGGGAATTAAAAGTAAAATAATGCATGTCAAGGTGTTTCAATACGTACGAAACGTTAACCTTAAGATAGCGACTTATGATAATGCAACACAACGTCAAGGCTGTCAAATGAAAACCGGAATCTATTTCCAAAGAGAAGGCAACGTTCCAAGCAACGCGAAATGAGGGTAGGGTTGTTACAGTGTTATCTCAAGTCAGGGTTGGCCCCAGTTGGGTTTACGTTGGCATAAATTGTAGCACGTCTCGGCGTTTAGTTGAAGGGTTCAGACTTTTCGAGTAAATCGACAGAAGAAGCTCTCTCCCGCCCGCTTAGAGGGAGTCGTTCCGCTCTGTCGGTTACGTGATAGGTGACTGACGTTTAATTTTTGCACCAGCTTTAGGCGCTAATGTGTTTGCTTCCAAAAGGTATCATTGTTCGTTTATTTTTGGAAGCTGTATTGAGACTTTTTATCGTGTTATAGAATCGAGTAAACCTATGTTATATCACTAGGGAAGACACAACTAGCAATATAGCTAAGAATTCATAAATATGTTTTCTTTAAAATTAAGTTCAGACTTATGGCATCCGCCAAAACACTGCAGTAAGGAAAGCGAACACGTGCCGGCAGTATACCAGGCGAAATGTATGTAAATCGCATAGAAGAACTTGTAGCGTGCCAAATACGGGTTAAGCTGTTAACTCGTGCTATCCGACAATTTCACATTGCATAGTGCGCTTTATAAATTCGTCACAGGTCAAGTTTGATGTTATTCATACATTATTATTGAAAATATTTTTAAAAAACTGGTGTCCAAAGGTTTTAGTAATTATTATTTTACAACCCTACAAAAATTCGGGCCCCAAGAACCTCTTAACAACAAGTGTTAGATCGTCAAAAGGTGTATAATTATTCCCATACACAAGAACGTAGGTTTTGACTCCCCAACGAGCGGGTACTTTTAATATCCCAACCTTACGGTATGGCGGTCGTAAAATTTAATATACTTTCAACTAACGGCGCGTAGTCAGTTCGCCGATTCATTTTTATTAACAACAATGAAAGCTTCCCCGTTGTTCGGAGCTAATAAGTGAGATGCCAGTCTACGAGCATTGAATTCCCGCGCCAATTTATAATATTGTGCTTTTAATGAACTGACATTTTTGGCACGCCGTATATACTATGCCTTTGTGTGGTATAGGGCTAGGAAGGATTTGGTGCTACTTTTCCAATTTATTGTTATTATTATTGAAAAAAAATATTACTAGTTACACTTCCGAATAACTATATATATAATTTAAAAAAAAAAACAAAACAACAAAAGGTCGGTCATACGTTCTTGTTATGAGAGTTCAAAGTGTGAACTTTGAGATATTCACACTGGAGTGTGGGCTCTCATAACAATTGTTAATATCGTCAAACGAGCGCGTTGGTCGGCCCAGCACGAAAGTGGAAAGGAATTAAATGACGTCGTTACTCGAGTATTAAGATTGTTTTTCGAGAACAATAATATTACCATATTACGGTACAAAGTGACTCAAAGAATACGTATTTATATACATATTAGAGATGTGCTGAAAATGGGTTTAACCGAACACGAATATTCGGTTCAAAATGTGCCGAACCGAATGTTCGGTTGAATTATATGAATCATGGTTAAATTTTAAATATAAATTATTATGTTAATTCAAATAAATCTTCAATTTAATTTTACGACACTTTTTAACTAAAACTAGATATTTGTAGATTTTTAATTTTGTGAATAAATGATGGCAAGGTGGTGCTTATTTAATTTACAGATACAATGCGCGGTTCTTAAAATAAAACTTTTAATGTGTGTGAAGTTGACCCCCCATTTCGAAAATTTAAATAAAACGAATCAATGTTCTGGTAGCCCCCCTAAGAGTTCTATATATTTTTTTTTAAATAGTTCCGTTAATTAAGCTGATCAAAAACACAAATTAAAAATTGTGGGCTAACTTTACGATTTCAAAATTCAAGAAGCTATAACTATATTTTATTTTATTTTAGCTTTTAGAATACGAATATTCGGCGCATCACTACTGCTAACATTTAAAAAAGGTATAACGTTACAAAAAAAAAACGAAAGAATTCATCGTTTAGTTTTAGTTTAACGTCGAACGATAACAGTAAAGTTCATAGCCGAAGTTTTGCGAGCTCTCGCGCCGCGCAAAGCCGTTTGGGTAAAAATAAAATATTTCTTCGTGTTACTCGCTCCAATTTCGTCGAGCCCATTCAGATTTGTATCTTCACAAGCAAAAGCCAAACTTTATCTCTTTAAAGTCTTAAAAAATTAACTTTATTCAAAAGAAAAAAAAAGTTTAAAAAATTATATTGTTAAACACTTTCTTTTAATTTAAATACGCAATTATTTGAATTTAAACAAATTCAAGATTGTTTTCTCAATTTATAAGAAAAACCTGCAAGTTGTCTAAGAGATGACGACAGGTCAATTCACAATAATTTCATAAAGTATATATATAAGACACAAAATACAATTTCAGCTTTTATCTATATTAACACAAAACGCTATCTCAGCATGTCGGCGAGGTAGTAATTTCATCGCAAATTTATCTAAAATTTCCGCCGTCAGCTTCTAGACTGAATATCAAACAATGCGCTCGCCGTTTCCACTCACAGATTTCTATACTCACTTCAAACATGTTGTCTGCATATGAATATTAAGCATTTTTGTTATTATTATTTTGGGATTGTTCATTGTTATGAGAACAAATTGCGGGTTATACAGCGTATGGGCTAAAAGGAAATTCGGACTATATCTTCATTTTCTAGGCTACGACTACCTCTATATGGTTTATTTAATTTCGATTAGAATAAAAAAATAGTAATAGCGGGCCCGGTGAGTCAATCCAATTGAAAAAAGTAAAATAACATTGTCATCAACTGGGCCCATGGTTTCCTGTTGATCCAGACATGTATTGTGAACTAATTTTTACAATAAATAGTATAAATATAAACATGGTATAAATGTTTAAACAAAAGACGCAAGTGTCCGTAGTGTCCATGATTGTAGAGAGGAAACGAAACATATACATCCTAATAACTGAAACTTTACTAACTAAATTTTGTAATCATATCTGCTATTAAACACAGATATAAATAAATTACCAAGAATCAGCTATCAAACAAAATATGAGATACTGGGAATTTTATAAGCGGACTAACAATATTCCGAAGGGGTGTTCGTTTATTCGTCTACATAATTTATTAAAGGAGGCATACAGCCAAGGTAAACTTACAAAGTCTATAATAGTGACAAACAGGTAATATCTAGGACTGTGAAAATAACATTTTAAAGGTAGCACAATAACTATTGTACGATCCAATCAACAACACCTATTTTATTAATTTTATCTGAATGTAATTTATACACATAATTTTTAAATTTGTTTAATTCATATGTGAATGATTTCCCGCCAAAATGAGAACTGAGGTTATATCTGACTCGATTGAAACTTTACTGTTATGTATGATGAATTAATAAAAGGTCCGTGTTGCATAATACTTTTTCACTTTGACACTGACATCTTGTTACAACGCCATTAAAACAAATAAAATAAATACACGCGTAAAGAGAAACAGTGATTGCAACAAACCACCATGAGATCGATTACGCATATCTGTTAAGAGCAATGGTGAGTCAATTGAACGCTAAATTTTATATTTATCTAACTAATACATTTTAAAAGGCCCATCTCAATTTATTTATCGATTTGCAAGGGTTTATACTTTATAGATATATATTTTTAAAAATGTTCTCATATAAAATTATTTTTTCTATTATAAAGTTGACGCCATTTACGTTATCATATCAGCGTTCTTTGTGTACGAAGCAGTCGTATCACGAGGCGCGATTAGATATACATTATCATTCTTATAACAAAAAGTTCATAAACATGAAAATCGGTTCGCCACATCGCGTTGAGGACCTTTCAAAAGAACCTCCTATTTTATCTATCTACTTTGAAACCATAAACTTACTTGATGAGGGGGCGGTTGCCCATGTGGCGGCGGATGACCGGGATGTGCTCCTGGATGAGAGGGGTGTTGCCCTTCATGCGAAGGCGACAGCGGACCAGGCCCACCCTGACCGGGGCCTGGGCTTGGCGCACCAGAAGAAGGCTGAGGTGAACCGCCTCTTTCATAACCCTGCGACAAAAGAAACAATGTGACCACATTCCACTATTAAACTAAAATAAGAAGCTATCTTTTAAAATAGTTACTTCCAAACTGACCCTGTACCGATACCTAGGCGTTTAAATTTGTAATATCAACAATCTACTAAGTATTATAAACTTGACAGTTTTACTGAGTATGAGTAACTCGGCATTTGATTTAACGATTGTTCAATAAATTTCCCAATATAAAGCGATTACAAGGCTGCACTTATACCTATAGTACTGGACAGTAGAAGAGAAATGCGCTAAAAATAACAAAGTTTAAGAGGATGTTAGGCGTAAATTTATGATTGTCGATTATGGGGTGTCGATTAGTGCTTGAACTAAACTCGTAACCGGGATAGTGGGAAATATTATTTAAAACTCTAGGTTATAATACACAATTCATAGGTATGTAAATTAAAATTAATTTAACCCTTTAAAATAAAACTTTCAAATGGCTAGTTAAACATTCATTATATTCAAACGCGAGATTAGACGATAACCCTTAACTTGAAACAAAACATTACGGGCCGGTAATCAAATCTGGCTTAAGTCAGGTAGGTGATCATACTGATAGCAGCTGAGATGGTCGCGTAACAAATATCCAAAACGTTTTTAGGCAGCTTTTAGTAATTTTATAGTTAAGGTCTGGTTTTTAAGGCGATATAAAAATAGATAAGGCGAATGTGTCTTCACACAGTAAGCTGTTTTCTATTATTTGAGTAGATAGTTACCGACTGGTAATTACTATTAAGTAAAAATTGAATAACCAACCCTAAATTGTTTTATAAAAAGTACATCACTTAAACATACACAGATTATTTTCCCCCTCGACATTCAAAAACGCCATCGACAATGGAGAGACAGTTAATCAATCGATTAAGGCCACGATTGCTCGCGCCCTTGGCCCTGACTTCATGTCCTCAGCACATTGACTCCTAAATTACTTTTTTTATTATCCCTCTCGAGTTCATTCGACGCGTGTTATATGAAAGCGTTTATGACACCCCCGACAATGCCGTAATAGCAATTTCGACTTACATTTAAGTAATAATAGTTACCAATTCCAGGTATCCGCATCGCTAACACGTTAAGTAGACGCTTACTCCGCCTCCTCCGTTATTACACTTTTATAACCCTCTTTCGAATAACTTCATGTTTACAAATTAACAATGATTGAACTTTGATAATAAACAGGGAAATTAACAAGAGTTTTTGATTATTATTTATGTATATTTTTGTGAAGAAGTTTGTTTTCTGATCAAATCGCTAATAAATATTAATATAACAAACGAACGGATTTCCATTATACTTATTAATGGTTTGAAATCTAATATATAGTATACAAATAATAAGAAAACAATTGAAACAAATAAAAAACGAATAAACACATTAAGATATTATTGGTACATGAAAGGACGTACGTCCCTCGAGAGTCGAGTATTCAAAGCGGAATAGTTACGTCTCAACTAAAAGGGGTGGGGTGTAAATAAATACGGTGATCATGAATAATTATTAGAAGAGACCCACACACATCGTAAAACAATCAAGCACGTGGCACGAGGGTCACCGACCACAATCGCCCTTGACCGTGCATCCATTATGCACAACCGTTTAGTTGTTAATGCAACTATATAATACCATCTATTAATCATACAGTTTGCAACACAGATTATTAATGCAACCGACCAGGTATGGTCACGCGCACGTGTTCCAATTCAAAGGTGACAATTTAAACATGACATGACAACTAGAATTATCACTCGAGAATACACTAATTATACAAAACAAAAAAAAATCAAAAGAAATGACAAAATTTGTATCGTCCATTCATGTGATAATCAAGTTAGTATAGCCCAGATGTTTTTTACAAATAAATGAAAAAAAACCTGTTCCTCAAAATGGCTTTCGATTTAGATTAATTTAAGTTTTTGGTTACCTTCAATTTGTTACAAAATATATTGATTACATAGACACGCATACATACATATATATGTAGTATAAAAATATGAATTGCCAATTTATTTGACTCAAGCATAGTTCGTATATTAGATAGACATTATCCATAGCTGTGCTGAGTGTCCTCGACACAGATACGTATACCGCAGACATTGCATCAATCGCACAATGCTTTCACTCCCCCGGCAGTTTCCGCGTCACGTTCCAAGGCTGTTATCTGCGATTTACTTCAACGTGCACCGGGTCAAGAGGAGTCATTCACTTTTCAAGATCCCCCCACACCGACAAGTGATAATTGAATTATATAATGCGTCACGAGGTCATGACCCACTGCCGTTTATTCTCTGTGCGAGATAATAACAACAAATACGGTAGTCGCACTAATCACACGTCTCATTTAAATATACACATTGTAACAACGAATACATTACATATGTTCAATCACTTATTAATGTTATCTTTGTTTATACTTATAGCAAATTTGTTGAGAATATGTAAAAGCGTATTTATGTTTCAGGGTGGTCCACTTAGGGGCCCGTCAATGGTGCTTGGTGTTTAGTAATTGGATCGGTCTCACCCTATTAATTTCTAAATCGAAATCCGATGGGAAATGAAAGAAATGATATTATTTATAATACGCCCTAGGGTGTTAAAGGATCAGCTGCAATTACGTCATTATGACATTTATTTATTTACAAACAATGTATGAATATTACGAGAAAAAGAATGTAGTACAATTTGAATAATTGCTCTTCGAATATGTACTAAGAATGTTTATTCCAAGTTGGTGTACCCATAAATGTAAGAAAATGTTCTATGACAAGAGGGGAAAAAGTTTGTTACGCGAGACTGGCGAAGTAAACATTTCCGACTGGGAATATTATTATTTTAACCATTTGTGTCACCCGAACAAGTTTGAAAGTAGAAGCTGGGTGAGGATTGAGTGGGTGATTGGGTGGTGTCTTTGAAAACAAAACAGGAAGAATTCACAACGCTTTCGCTGAATAATTTTACGGGAAAAGTTTTGCCGGAAATCGAGACTAATAGGTACCCCGTTCGGGCGAACTCCAGTCGCCGACCAATCCATCAAAGGGAGGGAGGTCAGGAGGAATGTGGGAGAACCCCCACCAAACCCACATAAATATTGCGAGTAGGTGAATACAAACCCTTTGACCGAGTTCTGTTTACTTTCGTTTTCACTCAGCTGACGGGATAGCCGTTCTCAACTCTATTATTATGTTAATTATACAACTATTGAATTCTAATTCCAATACCAAGTTAAATTATGCATCGAGTATTGATCGTCGGGTGGTGCGCGTATCGCGTCTCGTATTACCTGTCGCTGGCCAATCGGTGGACACATGATTTAGGGCTGGTTACACGTGTTCGCTTTGACCTATTCCCCTGCGATATCCTCACATTGCGTTATGTATATTCGAAAGCGGAATTCGTCTTGACTCCAGTTTCTTAGTGAATTAGTTTTTCGGGGTAGATGTCCTCACCCCAGGATCCGCGGGGGTGAACCACTCAAGGTTGCAACGGGCGCGGTCGCGGCAGACGGGAAGCAGACGTGCATTATTAGGTGGGTGCCGTAACACCCCGGGTGACGTGGAGGGACGAATGGGGTGGCGCGTACGTCATCACCTGAGGCGCGCCCTTGAAACGGTCGCATTCATTGCACCCGGATGCGGGTCGTATCTCTAAAGCCACAACATCCAACGACAACACCCACCTCCCCACAAACGACCTACTTCTTCAACCAACCAAAATATATAACCTATAGGTGCCTATGTAGTCATCAAACATGAACATCTATGGCCGGTAATATACGATGTGAATACGTCATCAGATCAAACTGACTAGTTTGAACAATATCCCAATTGACATTCCTTACATGAATTAGCTCATGTTCATATCTATTGTGTGAGAGAGTAACCGTGAATGGAATATGGACAAGAACAATCACAGCACTTAATTGTTCAATCTCAGATACATGATAATTATAATGAACAGGGAATGAGAGGTGTAAAACCATAGAATTTCCTTTGTTGGAAGCGCCAGAAGTAGCAATTGTTTAATGACTAAAGCGCGCAATAATAGTCAGTTCTACAATACAATGAGAGAGCGAACCTTGAACAATTGAAGAAATGAATCAGCGTCGCCTGTCCGGCAGCCGTGACAGCTAATAGTTTGCTTAGCGTATTTATGCTCTAGGTAGGTAGGGTATGCAAAAAAAAGTAACTATTTATTACATGTTATTTCATTATGTTTGGAATTTCTTTTATGCAAATGTGTGGGATATGCATCCAGCACAATATATATATTTTTATAGTAAAGAAATAAGACGCTACCAATGTGGAGAAAATCTTTCACATTCACAAACAACTTTAGAAAAATATACAAACGATGAGCGTGATTCACTCAAAGAGCGCGTAAACCTCCCATATCTGAAATTATTTTGCGATTTCGTCCTTTGCATGCAAACTCGACGTGCTCTCGGTACGTTACAAGGAATTTATCAGATTATTTACGGCTCAGTAGTGAAGGATTTAGTCTACAAATAAACTTCACGATCGCAGAACTCAACGGCAAAATAGGAAATGTCTATAATATCTATCGTATAATATATTGATAATATCAACAAAATGCATAAACATGCTTTCGGCTATGTGAAGAGTTAAAATTTTCCTACAATAAAGAACAAAAAATGGCTCAGCTACATTAGATAGCAGACTCAATTTATGAGAAACACGTTTGACTAGATTTTTAAACGTCGTCGTCGCCCGCCGCCAAAATCGACGGCGAGACAGCCACGTTAAATAAAATAGAAACCGACCTTGTTCTTAGTCTATGAATCGTTTCTAAACAGCGATTTCTACATGAATTCTCTCCAAGAGTTCTGCTTCAGAACATACCCCGAGCTTCGTTGCACAACGAGCTTACGTCAGCTAGCACGAGAAGCGGTTTACGTCACTTGAGCATACCTTGAAACGTGCCAAGCGAATATAGAGCTACTCGCCCGGAGTTTATGTGCTAGTATCGCTCGCCAAAGGGTAAGTAATATGGAAGGTTATGTTCGCGTGAGTGGAAGAGGCTCCGTCGCGCCAACCAAGTCTCAACGATTCTTAGAAATGTTCGAGATGGCTTTGTAGTTTCGGTGGATATAAATATCTCATATCTATATAGCCGTCTGTGTTATCTAAAATCCGACCGTTTTAAATAATTATAGTGATTTTGAATCGTTATATAATATAATAACAAGCTGCGTTATACATCAGTTGTGTGGAAGGGCAATGACCGCGCCATAATCTCAACTATCAATCAGAATTAATTCGGCGAGCAAATACATAATTAGTATTGTGTACTGTATGGTAATTCAAATCAAGTCTGTACATATAATAATATATATAACAAATATAGACCTGACTAATATAGGTTCAAGTAAATAGGGTTATCGCCTCAATAATGCTGGTGAGGAGATAACGAGATTCTTATGTTTGCATTATTCTTATTGGATGATATTACTTCATGCTAATTAACTGACACCATTTAACTTGTAGTAATCAAATTTGTTATAAATTCAATGATATAAGTGCAATATATTTTAGTTATCTATCTATCAGAAATAATTCGTGAATATATAGGTTAGTTAATATTTAATGGTTCTAATTTTATTCGCCTTTGCTCTCTTTTGTATTTCTATTGGCATAACCCAGACAAGGCTGGCAACGCTTGAAGTTGTGTAGTCATATTGATATTTAGATTAGAAAACAGATAGACAGACCATCCTCGCGTTAGAGTCTCAGATGTACACGTAGTAAAAATAAGACAATAAAATTCTTACCTGATGAGGTGAGAATGGCGGCCTATTGTTTGGAGCACCGGGTGGACAGGGTGGAGGGTACCTTTGCGGATACGAGCCTGGAGGCCCATATGCCCCTGGAGGCTGCGGGCCTCCGGGCGCCCCGCCTCCGTACGGAGGGCCGCCGTACCCTGGCCCTGCGGGACGTGCTGGCTGAAAAAAGAAACACATCATGATTGGGGTTGCAACTTAGTAACTTTTCCTTATAAGTATATAAATTCTTTAGTAATAGAAGTAATAAACTATAATAATATTAACAATAACAACTGCTTTCATTTTTATTATATTAGAAAGAAAAACTCGGGATATCATTGTAACGGTAAGTTAAATGGCATTAACTATAACAGTTACTTCATTTTGTACTTGCCTACATAGCAGGACAAAAACCAATAAATGAAATTATATACATAATTGTACCTACAATATTGCGTTCGCGATATGCATGCTCTAATCGTAAATACATCTAACTAAATTACTTTTTTATGATAGTCATTAATTTACACAATAATTCTATTAATATCAAATTTTATTTTAAGAACCAAATCTCGATTAATGCCCGTTTGACGTGTACCCACAAAAAGTGATCGTGCTCGAAAGAGAATAACAGTTTTCAGCTTTCATTTTGTGCCATGATGAAAATTCAATTATGCTTGGGCGCCCGATGTCGACGTAGCGGGCGAGGCGGGCTTCGAGGCTCGCTTTGTTCCCCCTTCGTCGCATCTAATATTTTACAGTCTCCAAACTATAGATTCCTCTCCTGCGAGGAGAGCCGCCGCATCGTCAGGAGCTACGAGAAGTGTAGCCGCAATTAGAGTTACATTTTTACGAACACCGGGGTGTTTTATGGCAAATTCAATGATTTATGTTATGAGGGTGGCACAGGGAGGCAGCGGGTGTGCGCGGAATGAGGTGAGGGTCGGGGCGGGGGCAGGACGCCGCGATGGCTCGGCCCGCCATTGGCCGCCTCGGCATCGATCGTCCGCGGAGCGCTGAGCGGCCCGCCCGCACCAACCAGCCTCCACCTACGTTAATAAGTAATCATCCGGCCCTGTACGATGCCTCCGCGAGTTTTCCGGACGCCGCTGGAGCCACCGAGACGGCCTCGGTCCTAGAGGTGGCCGGAACAAAGAATCGTCGTACAGGGCGACATCCGTATTGATTTATGCAGCAATTGACCCCCGTGTAGATATACGGCCCCCGCTTCCACCCGCACTGCCGGCTCACCGCGAGCCTACTAAATGCATTACCTTAATGAACATTTTGATGTGCTCATCACCACTCGCAACCATCAAAATGACTAGACATTATATTACTCATGCCACAAACATTTCATATCTAATTAATAATAAAGTGGCTTAAATGGGATGCGTTACATGTCTTACTGACCTATTGCCTTCATTACGATGTTGAGAACACTACAAACACCATAGAGACTCATTTAAAAATATGAAAGGGAGAGTTTTCTTGTAAAACCTTTATTTAACTGACAAGTACAGAATACGAGTCACTAAGGAAAAATGAGAAAACTTTAGAGAAAACGTTAGGAGGGTGATTGCGTATAAATTAAATAAAACGATAACCGCAAACATTCTCTTTATTGTAATCCTATAGACTTGATATCGAATATCGCGTGACGCTGAAAGTGAACACAGCTGAGATATAATCGAATTATTATAAGAATATGTAAACACAAAGTATTTATATAGGTATATTGATATTTATATATAATTTTATATTATTTAACTTAAATAATACATTTATGTTTAAACAAACGGAATAAATATACATTTGCTCGTCAAAGGAAATGGGTCAAAACCGCCGGGAATAACCCGCAAATTTCAAACTAACTATAATATAAAATGTATCAAAGTACGTTTAATGACACTCCCAATCCAATTATGGAAATAATCATCAAAAATTCATGTTATATTGGAAACTATTTACGTTCATTTTGAAACAATTCATGCAATACGAGTATAGGAATGTATGCTGATTGCTATTTTGAGCTTATTTCCATAAATCAGAGCACGTGACTAACATGCCAGAGGTTCTCAAACATTTTAGTGTTAAAATTTCCCCATTAAATTTCCTGGTTAGTTGTTAGCTTATTATACCAACATACTGTGGCTTATTTTGAAACTTAGTTGCAATCAAAATAGTATTAGATGAGCAGTGTACATCAACCAACAATAGTTTATAATTAAACTAAAAACAACACATGTTGAACAGAATTTCAGTCAAATAAACACATGCTTTTAACAAATTGTGTTTCGACAATAGCTACAATAATCCAAAAATAAACCAAAACGCAAAAACATGGAACAACCCCGACTCAAACGACGCGAATAAAGAGTTTATTAAATCCACTTGGTCTCATGTTTTGTTTCATCGAGTTACACTTGGTTTACGTTCAAAGGCGCTTCCATTCATTGAATGAAAAGAGAAGTAAGCTTTTTACAAACAATGTCGATGAGCGATACGCGCCTACCTCGCTCTCCGTAAAAAGGCCAAAACGACAAACAAAACAAGAAAGCGTCCTTGTGCCTATACCGTTTACATACCACCTATATTTGTGTGCAGAGTAACAGATGGGTCCGTTGCATAGCTCGATAGTAAAATCAGCTGTTTGTTAGACGCATTTGTCATGTCGGCGCGTGAGTCCGAATACCGGTTGGGTGTTACGTCTATGTTAATAACACGGCCTATGATTAATTGTATAATCTATTTGATTAAGTGTCGTTTGTCATGAATATAACACACGTCGTAGTCAGTAGTGGTAGTATTACGTCACATAATTTCATTACAACATTCCAAATTCAACAAATGACGTATACGGAAATAAATATCCATTCTCGGGTCATTTGCGAACGTAAATTAACTGCTTTTTTAAATTTAATATTGACACATGTGGCATGCCGATCTTGCCGCGCGACAATAGCTGCAAAGCTATCGAATTGTCAGATAAAAATAATCTATATAAATACGAAGTAAACCTCAATATTTTAAATTAGTTAAATATCCATTTCTTTTTTTTTTGTAAAACAAACTAGTCATAGGATAAGAATGCTAAACAATACAATGAAAAAACGAATCCATTAGATTCAGATATTGAGCTAAAATACATAAAATTTAGATTAAGACATGAAATGCAACAATCGCGACAGTGCAAGTGCAAACAGTTAGGTATGCGACCGGATTCCGATCCGGCCCGTCGAGACCACATTCACCCACTTATTACAGATATTATGTCATTACCAAGCTCTTGAGAAAATGCATCTATTTACATCACGGTAAGGTTCGTGACGTATTATAAGTGGGCGCGCTTAATGACGTCGTCGTATTAATTGTTACTAAAATTACAATCTAGTAATTGACTAATACGCAATGAGCGTGGTGTTGTGTGAAGTAAACAAAAACAATGCAGGCACGATTGTGTGCGTAACCGGCATGTCTAATGCTATGAAGCGTAACTGAACTAAACAATATAAAATAGGCGAAAGCAAACAAACATTTAACAGAAATGCTAATGACCTTATGACTAATACAAGACGTATATATGTATGTATATGTAACATCGGAATTCCTACAAACAACGGTGTTCGTCGGCGGATACGAACAAACATTACATAACTTTGATTGTGTTTGTAAAAAGTTGGGGATTCCCTCCACTACAGGCACACAGTTTATACATCGACACGGACCTGTCACTGTGAGAGTGTAACCTTGCCTTCTTTTACATAAACGCCGGCGGGCTATCCCTTCGCGTATCTATACAAAAAAGTGGTACCATATATTGTCGAGAGAAAAAGAGAAAATGAACGAGATTGATGGTTATTACTATTATTACTGCGAGGGACGATAAAGGCACACTGACCGGTTTCCTTTTTTATACGTGTTTGAGTTTCAACAATGGGACGTAAACCGTATTCACCGAGTCACCTGTCTCACTTCCTACCCAGCCACGTGCCGAGACAATAAAACGTAATGCAGGTGACACTTCTAACACAATTTCATTATTATGAGCCAACGCGAACAATGCTTTATTCCCATAAACAAACCGCAGTCCTCTGCAATAAAACAAAACACACATCGTACATAGCGACCGAAATCGTTCTATCTTTATTACACAAATATTTAAAGAAGCGTACAAAATAAAACATATAAATACATACGATTATTTAAAAAAAAACAGTAACATCTTACGTAAAGTCATAAAAAGATGATCTAACAATAAACTTGAACGTTTCAAGGTCGGTTAGCGTTCATTCATCCGACAACTCATTTCATTTTTACACAAAAAAAAAGATCCAGAATGCGATATTGAATGAAAGCCTAACAATGAAATCATAATGTAAACAGTAATTTATCTTTATATTTACATTTATACAAAGGCAGCATTTCACTAAAGTGCTCCGAGCCCTACGAAGCTAAGATTAGTTGATTCAAAGTCAGGAAACTTTAACACATCTTTGAATATAGGGATTTCAGCCTCAACATTCAATTAGGTCTATTTTTGAACCACGCTTTGTGTAAAGCTCATTGATAAACGTCTACAAATCTGTACGAGTTTGTGATGTTCCATTTATTCGAGATCAAAGAGGTTCGGCCTAACGTAAACGTGCGCGTTCTCATCGTAACCTTAAAAGTTGCGACTAGAGAGTAAGGAAAACGGAAAATGTCTAGAGCGTTTAATTATAGTGTTATAAATAGAAAGAGCATTACGTCGTGTTATGCGGTCGGCTACGATGGTTTATTTCGGTCTGCGCAGTCACGGCGTCCCGTGAATGTCAAGCTCACTGCGAATTAAGTGTTACACTATCAACAACAGGTGCTTGCATTATTAAATTTACATCTCACAACTCGTTTGTCGCACTGCAAACAACGAATGCAATACTGTAGTTATTGCTTCCACACTAAACTACTAAATCACTTTGGTTGCAAATAAATGGGGATGAGTCCTACGGTCTTAAGAGCTCAAGCGATTATTTTCTACAAATATATCGTTGCTTATATTGTGCTGATGGTACAAAGTTTGTAAACGATTTATGAATAAATTAGTGTAAATAAAATGTTGTAATTTGTGGATAAGGAACAAAAAACAAAATCAAATAAGAAAACAGAAAATATTCGTTTTGTCCACGTCGAGTTGTCAATGAACTTTACTGTTGACAAATCACAAACGAGCATGTCATTGCAGTTTAACTTGTCGATGTGCAGCCGCTTTATGATACAACACCAATTTTCAATAGTATAACTATATTATAAAAACATAGATATAAGCACACACACCTGCTCTTTTCATTCATAAAAATAGACTCGGTTAAAACAAACAGCCAGAATGTAAATAATAGTAATTCTATAAAGACCACGTCACCGAGTGTAAACAAACAGATTACGAGTGTTACTGACCTAATAAAATGTTCCCTTTCCCGAAGCGTTTCGTAAAGAGTTTTCTCCCTTCAAGTACATACTCTCCGTGTACATAGAACCGCGGTCGTGACCTTTCACTATACCTATATACATACACACCTACAATGCTACCGTTATGAGCTTATAACGCCCGGGAACGTGAATTTTTACTAAATCCGATGGATGCGCTGCTATTCTATATTTAGAGTTTTTTTTTTCTTCAATAAAACAAATGATATAATCGTCCACCATTTCGATGTTTTTTGAGAGATACTTTTAGTTTCACCTGTTTTTTTAAAGTATAATTTTTGCTAATAACATCCATATTAAATTAAATTTTGGTCTAAAATCAAGTAACAATTTTATAACTGATTTTTAGCTAATAATACGTTTTAATCGTACCTATATTATTATTTCATAATAAAACATAAAAGAATTGTTTATAACATTTGTCGCAGAACAGCGAGTAAAAACACGTACGATTTATTACGGCCTGTCCGGGACAGAATAAGACAACATCGAGAAAAACACTTAAGTCAGACTTTGTAACTAATGTGAGTCTGCATAATGAGAAACAATGTTTGTTATACTCAAATGACGCGTTCTCGTGTTAATATTTTATTATTAATGTATTTTATTTGGATATTTCTAAACTTTTTGTCGTCACTATTGGAGTACATACGAAGACGGACCACACTCATATATGTAGACGCCTTTTGCGAGTGTTCATATATTATTTAAGTGATATTCTTTACAAATTATACTTATAGATTATATTACAACATTCAAACAGTCCTTATAGGATCAAATGTAATTACTTGTATTTAAAAGGATATTCAACAAGTAAAACTATATATTTCTATATTATTCTGAACAAGTTCTTTAAAATTATCATTGAACTCATTCCACAAAGCAGAGTAAGTTTCATAGCTCCATTGTACCGCTACAAACACATTTGTCTACAGAACTATGTAGGTATAGATCGGGGAGTCATTTACCTTTCCAACTGCGCTCCGAGCTAGGTCCTTGGCAATGGCCCCTTTTACATTACACTATATCAAAGTTTGTTAGTACATTACTATAGGCCAACTTGTTTAATAGTTTTCGGAAAACTAGAAGCAATAAAACGTAACAGTTTGAACTTACTTCTGCTTAAATGACGTAAAAGAGTAGCACAGTTGAGGCGACTGTTGGCTGCAGATATTTATTTTATGGTTGCAATTATGTATGGACTCTTAATATCAGACGGAGTGTGGCTGCTATGAAGCTACTGAATAATAAACAAAAAGTATATGGCTGGTTTACCATACTGTGATTCAGTAACCTATAAAATGACTAAGTGCTCAGATAGCTTAGAAGTAGGAATGTATCTCGTTAACTTGGATGATACACAATCGTCCTATCAAAATCAGAATTATTATTATTAAGTAATTTACATGCAAAGCCGGCTCAACAATGCGCACCTATTCGTATGCAACATGAATAGGGTGAATCGTGAAATATTTAGATACAATACTTATAATTGGATCACGCGACGACTGGCGAGCCGAGATTACGTAACACACGCACACTAAGCAAAGTGATAATGTGCTTGACCTACAGACCTCCCTTGTTATTAATCTGACGTTTTGATTTCAAACGACGACCGCCGGCGAAGGGAACAGGCAATTACATGACGTCACCGAGGTTTAACGACCCCATTACAACATTCAACATATCGTATGAATGAATGCAAGCCGCGTGACGAGTGACGTTTTACATCGAGATTACTGTTGCGGCATTGCAAGGTGCACAGCTGTGTTTTACCACTAGATTATTGTATTGATTTCTATAATCCGCCATAACCAGCGGCAGACTACAATAGCACTGCGCATCATGAAGTAATTCTCATAGAGAACGAATCTACATAAATTATGGAATTCGTACAATAGGTCAAGTTTCTATATTTACAGTTATTTGTATCAGACAGATGATATAACTTAAACAGCTGTTTGTAATACAAAAGAACACCTGACTGAGAAGTCGTATCAACGAATTAAAGGTACAAAAAGTAAACCGCTTTTGTTTACAAGTTTTTGCTAAGTGAAAATAACAGGAGGCAGTTAAACGGCCGTTGACCCCAAGTTTGAGACGAGCCTTCCCATTATTCGAGCGCAACACAATGACACGATTATCGGGTGCCGTTCGAGACGAACCGCATTGATTTTGCGAATCGGCACAGAATCTAAACGAGGCCTCCCGACGCCCCATTCATCTCGTTTTCATGTACAACGCACAGGGTATGTACTAAGCTTGTTGTGTACAACGAAAGCGAGAGCTAAATTCCAACAGAATGCATTCAAAGTTTAGATCGATCTTTTGCGAATCTCTATTGAAATAAGTTTAGTTTAGTAATAAGTGCAAAGTGAGAATCACGATCACTTTATTCCAAGATATAGAGGTATGTGATGGCATTGTTGGATGACGATGCTGTGACACGTTAAGAGAAAAGTAATGCATGCATCTTCAACATCAGCAAAATTCGCATGGACGGCGCAATTGTGTATTATTAGGCATGATAATCGTAGTAAACAAACAACGAATCGACGCAAATGTTGATTCATATAAATTAAGACAATCGCTTTGTAGGTACGTACACGGCTTACCCACACATGTATAGCTAAATCTAAATATAGCAACACCGATATCAGCGGCTCGCCCTTGAACCACTCGCACGGAAACATTTTATTATTATTACGAAGCTGTCGGCGAGCTCGAGTACGTCAGGTCGTCGACCCCCAGACCACGTGTCTCCTTATCGACAACTATCTAACGTGATTGTGAGTAAACGACATAGCGAGATAAATGACTAATTTCAATGTTCCGCCATACACGTCAGCCATAAATTAACCAACAATATTATTATAATTGTGACGTTCCATCCAATTCATGGGCTCAAATTATTTGCATATTCATATTTGTGATTAAATCAGCTGTAATAGCCTCGCATTTTATGAAATTATTATGGACGTTATTTACCTATGACCAAAGGGAAATTTTCTTACGGAATTATAGAATTACTGTCTTCGCCAAAGATCTAACTAAAACACCCGAGTGGAACATGAACTATATGTAAATCAAATAAATTCCATAAGCATCAACTGACCTACATTAATTAAAAAAACAATAAACCAACTTGACGTGTCAAAGACCATATCGTGGGAAGTGAGTTGTTATTACGTAATCTGTATATCGGCCTACACGGGTACATCCTTAACAAATATGCGCGGCCTTGAGCGAGGACTCCGAAGAGGAACCACGTGCTTGGATGCATTGTTTTATTGAAGGCAACGAGGTCGATGCGCTTCGATACGTTGCTATGCAAAAGGTAATTTACCGTACAAGGGATTCAGCCGCAAGTAATCCGACACTGTTACATCCTCATGCACCTCACATTGTGGAAAATTAAAAAAAAAAGAATAAAAAAGTGCACATTCTTGCATGAAATTATGGCACGACATATGCGAGACACTATTATTATACAATATTCTTGTTAATAAAAAGAAGACAAATACACAAAACATTAATCAGAACATCAGAAAATTTATCAACTTTAAAAATACATATCTAAACAATAATTATATATTTATTATACTAAATAATTAACAAATGTGAACGACTCATATTAAATGTTGAGTAAGTACCTACATAATAAAATAAAGTGACAGTTCAATCGCAATTCGCCTGGCTGCTGACAGCTGCTGAGCTCGACAAAATAACCCTATAAAAGTGTCTAATTAACATGTCACGTCCAGAAGACAACAGACTAAACATTTTATGATACCACAATGCAGCGTCGTACATTGTGATTTTTAAAAACAAAATGTATTCTGTTAGTGACCACAAAAACGCTGTTAGAGAAGCAAAAGAAGACATAAGCGCGGTGTACGCGAGGGCCGATGGCGAATACCCTTTTAACTTCACGTCAAAGATACACGTGTCATACGTCAAGGTCTCAGTTTCCATTCATGTGGGCCAAAAACATCACCCGCGCCGCCTGAACGTTTTGCATTATGTATATACGGACATGCACAGCGACGAAACGGCGTCGTCTATTCGACAATTTTAGGGTTTATGTGACGTTTTGGAAACGAACACTGAGGCACAAATCTCCGCCTGGAAACGAGTGTATTTGCCTACACATCAAACTTTCACTATCGCGGCTCGCTTTCGTTTTTATATCTCGCTAACAACGGACTGGCTTTGTTATTCTTCGTCAATGCGTGTTAGTTTTTCTTTTTGCTGTATCCGATAGCGCAATAGGGGGAAGGCTTCTATTGTAAATATTTTCCAATATTGCGTCGGTTGACACTGCCTAAACACTACAAACCAGCGACAATAGCTATACCGAAAACGGTACTAATTGCTAAGAGAATAAAACACAAATTTAAAATTAGTACGATTGAGACTTGGTACGCCAGGGAAGTGAATTTAGTATAACAATTTTTTATTTGACCACAGTCTAGCATACTGAATATCTAATAAGACCAGCATAGATAATATGAACGCGTTTATAATACGAAATTAATGTACTTAATTTTGAGATGTCATGAGAAACCCACTCTTAACTAACATAACACGAAACTTCAGTACATTTCTGCTTATCAATCAAGTCTTATTTCTCAGATGAAATATTGAATATGGGCTAATGCGACCGTACGAAAAATCTGCAAATATTATAATGTTTTAATTCTAATTTACCTACTTTAAAAACATTGTTCTTTAGTTAGTTTCATATAAAAATGTAACCCTTTCAAGAACCTCGCATCAATTCTTTCATACCATACATCATTCCAAATGCCATTTCATATTCAGACTATTACTAGGCATTTTGTACTATCTTACATTTTTACAAATAAAACCAATGAGATTTTAATATATGCATCAGACAGCATATGATCATACCCCATATGATGTCAAAGTAGTGCTGTCCATGGGGACTATGACTACCACACAAATGTCTGAAGGAAATAGCAAAAAAAGTACCTAAATGAAAAAGGACCATAAAAAATAGATGTATCTAAAGCAGTTATTGATGATGAGTGCTACTTTCCAGAAATGAAAAAAAGCAATAAAAAGTAATACAGAACAAGAATTTGTACTAGTTATAATATTAATTTAGTTTTTATTTTTTGACATTTTATTATTAATATTATTGTGTAACTTTTGTATTTGACTCTTTCTTGCATGGTGTATAGAAACTGACTGTAAGACCATCCATCCATACAAGTGACTGTGCTTAATAAATAATAATTAATAATATTGAAAATAGTTTATAATTTATACTTTCTATATGCTATTGGAGGTCCTATACTCTGTAAATGTTGCTGAAGTTGGTCAAACCGTATAAACCGATAGTTTAAAGAAAGTAATCCACATAAGACATCAATAATTGAGTACCTGGCCACACATAATATTATATTGTAAGGATTCCTCACTTGATGAAACTTTATATAAACTAGTCAAAATGAACACAAATGCACAATGTAACTGTTGCCATGTGAATTTGGGTAACCACAATCTTTTTGGTATATTAGTAAAACACATAGAGGTATTTGATATCGACTGCACTATGGCTTAGGTACCAAAGTGAACACATACACACAAAAAATTAATTAAAACAATATATTCATACATGCCCCAAGGCATCCAAACAATCCATATTGGCAAAATTCTATGCAACATTCGCAACGAACTCATCTCAATTCCACAATCTACTATAATTTAAGATACACTTCAAATGGTAACAGAAAATAAACAAATTACTAATATTCCTCAATTCATTCCTTGCACACATAATCAAGTATCATAGGTTCTTGGTCGCTATCGTAGAAAGTAAAGTTTTTAGCTTCCTAATCCGGAGATGACTACTTGAAAGGAATTGAATTCAATTATTAACAAACAGAGTTCTGCTAGCAACAATTCTTCTTATACATCGGAAAGTACCACAGTATCGACAAATTAGGTTTGCCAGCTCCTCCGATTTTAATTATGAATTACAATTGTATTCCGATACTAATCTAGGCAATTTACTTTACAATAATTATTCAAGAAATGACATGCTAGATCTGTATTGGTAGCCCTACTTGTCAGGTTAAAAGTAACATTGTTAAATAAATGTTATAACTTAGTTGTCAATGCTGATGCTATTTCTTTTCCAATAAATTTCAATCCAAAGGTCAGAAGTAAATCACTATAACGGCTATTGAGTGTCTTTGTTGTAACCAAATTATTAAGCGAATTAGATTTACTTACCGATGAATTTCTATAAGGGCTGTTCTGATTATAAGGCGAGGGTGGCATTGGTCTAGGTGGCCAACCTGGGGCAGGTCCGTATCCACCAGGCGGCGCTTCGTAGCTATTTGGATAACGATGAGGTGGCGCTCCACTGGATTGTAGTAAGGAATTCAAAGTAGGCGTAGGCCCAGGCGCCTGTGAGACAGCTTGACCGGGAAAAAATCTTTGTTGAGGCGGCGGAGGTCTCACTTTACCCGGAAAACCCGGCCGCTGGCCGTAGTACGGGTCACCCCCTTCTGGGTACCGATATTGTCCGTACTGCTCGGGTGGAGGTCTGTCACCACCCCGGTCGTGGCCTGGCGCATCGGGACCTTCACGCGGTGGTCCCGAATCTGCCGACATCGGCGATTTACTCTTTGTGTTCACAACGCCGTCGGGCGGAACGCGCCCGACGGACTTATCCGTGCCATTTTGTAACAGAGCGTTCCGAGATTCACTATGCTGATCCGTAGGAGTCTGATCTACATTAGGTTCACTTCTCTGAGACTCAGCCTGCGTCGCAGCCATGTTCGGCTGGTGGCCGTCTCCGTACACTCGCGGTAGCGATCGACCCGGCTCGCTTATGTTACATCGAAAACAGGCGTCGCATTGCAAAACCGCGACGCGGTCACTTCCATCACTAAATTACTGCGTAACTTATCACAAAACTGTAACACATATCACGAAGATGGACGAGGAATCGTTCACCGACGCACACACATCGATCACATATCTACACCACTGGCATAAACGAGGTTAGGGAAAAGGTTACATATCTCAGAATCGCTGTAAACGCGGCAAAATGGTACATTTCATGTCACTTCTCAAAATTTTAACACAAAACACAATAAATGAAGTGACGATACATATCTAAGAAGAAGAAGGCGTAAATTGCTCAAGAACAGAACAATAGAATCACGAAACTACCAATTTATTGGCGTCCGCCATTAAACGAACTCTATAGCGCTTGACGACGCTTCCACCTATCTTCACTCCGGTCAGATGAAATGGAAATAGCGCTCAACATATTAGACTGTCCACTGTCTAGATACCTATGTTGCACCATTATCTATATCACGTATAAATTATTCTAAAATTCTATAACGTGTTAGTTCTATAAAGATAATATAGGTAAAATTGTTATTATCATGTTTACATTTTGCTACCATTCCGACCACGTAGTTACCGCAGGCATACCAACATCATAAAAACGCCTTAATTGTGACAAGTTCCGCTCGCGCCAAAGTTTCGCGTCTAACTTCACTTCTGTCTTAAGCCATAAATTATGGTAAATAAGAACTAAAGTATGTGATTGTTTTGAAAAAAATTAATACATTATGATTCTTATATCGTAATAATTAATTATTTAGAGTAATAATATGTAAATATATCGTACTACATGAAAGCGCCATAGAAATGTGATGAAAGCAGTAGTGCCAACGGACATAACCATAGACATTTCGTATTATTTAAAAACACATGGCTTCTATCTTAAAGTAAAAATGATCATATAAATTTTAATAATAAATAGAAATATAATGAAAATAAATATTTCATGCAAGGTATAGATTTAGTATTCTACTAAAACTTTGAGGAGTGTAAATACAATGGTTGTAAATAATTATACAAATTCTGAACGAACCATTATTAAAATCGCTTCAAAGCTTTTACTTTTTATTACATGGCATTGTAATAATTTGCTACTGTCAAATCAAGCATCGTTCATTTGTTATTCAAACTAGACCCTAGTAGCCAAATAAAGCATAACTTAAATAAAAATAACTTTATTATGGTATTCCATTGAAGTATTAGAAAATAAAAGTACAAGTTTGCTTGCTTTAAATGATTTATTTGTTCATAAACACTTCATAGCTAATTATAACAATAAAATTAATATCAACATTCGAATAAACAAGTTTCGGAAAATAATTGTTTCATTCTTCATATGCCAAATTATTTCCTCGACAGTTATGTTGAACTGTACATGTCGAGAGGCTCCAGAAATAAGGGCATTTACTATAGGGTTGCGGCATATCAGGGATGTTTTATAAGGGATGGGAACATCGTATTTATGAATATGAAAGAAAGACGCACATCAAGTTTAAATATTGTAATTGATTTTCACTATTTATTATATATTAAATGTTAACATTTAAAAAAAAATATTTCTCTGTTAGAATAATTCAATTATTAATGTATTTTTTAAACATTGTAAACTTAAAATTGAGCATAGGCATATACTCTATATAATAAGAACATAATTGTTTTAAAAATTTAAACTAAGGTACAGTACAATTTTAAAAAGTACAGGCTTTATTTTTGTATATATGCTTGTGCTTACATGTAAGTTTACAGTTTCGTTGGCATATTTTATTAATTTATTTGAATGACGGGAGACTAAGCTAAGAGTTCACGGATATCTGTTTCTAACGCAAATTGCTTTCATATTAAAATGGTTTAAATAAACCGCGAATCTTTGTAATTAGTTGAATATTGCTGTCACATTACAATTTGCAGAAACTACATAACTACACAGATTCTTTTAATGACATTTTAATGTCATGACTGGTCTTTATTTAAGTGTTACAAGCACATAAGTAGCAGTTTGCCTAAACTTGAACTCAAATCCTGTTTCTAATTATACAGAGTATATTTTTTATATCCCTAATAAAATACTAATAATAATTTTCAATGGATATGTGTCTCGTAAATTATAGATATGATATAATTTAAATCAATATTAAGTTTTAATTTACAAATTGTATTACATTAAAAAAAGAATGTTAGAATAATGTACAAAAAATTAACTAAAATTAAATTAATTATGGCGTTTAAAACATAAACTAAAACTAATTTTTATGAACACTGTCAGAAGCAGGAAGTGTGGTTGTTTTTTTTATTTATAATTTTTTCTTTATTAAAACAGGTACTGTTACCTATGTAGCTTTACTTGAATATAATATCACTGAAGATTCGAGCACTTGAACACACAGGCGTACTGTAACTTTTAAAGAAAAAGCATTTGTGTGCAAAATATATATAAATGAGATACCAATTTATTTTAAGTGAGCTCTTGCCTCTGGCAGAGTCATAATTTAAGTACATCACGAACTTGTTAAGGAACTAAAATTAAAGATTTTCAAATAACTTGGCAGCAAATATACAAAAAAAAAACATAATACATTTCATTTTTACCACAGAATGTCACTAAAATAAAGTTATCCTATTGTTTAACGTTTTATAATATTTTTAATACCGCAAGCACGAATAACTATTTGAGCAGCGCCACGATCGGCCATAAATGGTACTATATATTTCGAAAGCAAATGAAGACAGAGCCTGTAATTATTCGTGGTTAGGATACACTTTCAACTGCATATTTGGATGTAACATTTACAGCGTACATAATCATACCTCCAGGAAGATCAAAACTATTTTATACTAAAAAATAATTACAAATCATATATATATACATCAACTGAATTAATTATAATAATCTGTTATGATAGGCCAAAGTATGACTTAGTCTGATGTCCTTATTACATTAACGATATACTTTCAATAGGTTGATTAAGGGTAGTATATATTCTTCTATCGTTCTATTGTTCATATAAGTTAACAATAACATATAGGCATGATTTGTAATTACAAAATAGTTTCTTCTTAAATAAAAAACGTTCCTATTAATTGTTAAAATTAGGGAAGGCACATTTTATTTACATTAACTATTGTATGTTGAACACACGTCGATTGCTTCACTTTTGGAATTATTCGCTCATAAGTCCAATCTCGGAGGAGTCATATATGCTTAAGTCGGGAATATTCTAGAAAAATTATGTTATATTAACAATTTTTCATAAACTGGAGCCTATCTTATGTAAACTGCTGTAGTTTGCATAAAATTACTAGAATATTCCGTTGCAATATAGAAGCCCTTCGAGTTTTAAAACAACAATCAGGAGGATCCAAATTCAGACATCCATGACAGATACTTCTGAATGTCACCTTTCGAGACAGATTTATTACATTTGGACAGGGCTTCGGTGAAGTCCTGCCTCGTTACTGGTAAGTCTAATTCTTCCTTGGCAAGCTGTTTAATTTGTTCGGGTTTTAAACCGGCTATTTTTCTTCTCATTGACATCATTGATGCGTCTCTGAAATAATAATTATGAGAGATGAACGATTTATGGATAATGGAGTTATACGATTTAAATAAATAAAGTCAGTTCATGAGGATTATTCAGTGACATTTAAGGTCAGAGCCTTTTTGGAACTACCGGTACTGTAAGGTAGTGGCTAATACAACAGTCTATTAGAGCTTCCCAACTTTATTTTCATATTATATTTAATGTAAAAAGTATGTATATGGTTTGAATAAAAGTCAAAACAAAAATACAACATATATGATTTGAAAGAAATACTAATGGACCGGTTTAAAAGCGTCTTGTCATGAAAAACGTTTAGCAACTGCAACTAAACAACAATGTAATAAAATTAAAATCAACACGTCCAACTAACCTACAGACGTTAGTAATATCGGCGCCGGAGTATCCTTCTAATCGCTTAGCAATTAGTCCGAGGTTCACTTCTGGATCAACCTTGACTTCTTTCAAATTTATTGCCAACAACGCCTCTCTGCCTTCCTGATTCGGTAGTGGTATATAGATGCGCTTCTCGAGCCTTCTTCGCAGCGCCTCGTCGATATCCCATGGGAAATTCGTCGCTGCTAATACCATTACCACCTAAAAGTTACATTTTAAAAAGTATAAAACAATTTGTTCAAGCAGAAATTTATAAAATAAATAAAACACATAAGAAATAATGCAAGTTTCAATGAAGTAAGGGAATCTTCAGTAAAACTTCTGACTGTACTGAAAAGAATAACAAAATTCCTGACTACCTTGTAGAATTAATCCCTTACTAATATAAATGTGAATGTGAGTTTGTTTGTTACGTTTTCACGCAACAACTACTTAACCGATCATCATGAAACTTTGTACACATATTTTTGGAGGTACTAGATAAATATAATATATACTAGATAAATTATTTTTTACTATAGTTTCCAATTGACTATAGTTTCAGCTGTTTGGAAATTTTCTATATTTATTTTTATTTTCGTCTGTCATTTTTATATATGCAGTATAAAACTATTTGAATTTTTGAGGTTAGGTGTCATTATTGTGGTTAGATGCCATTTTATTACAGAAGTGTGATAGGCATTATCTGTTGACTGAAATATGAAACATCATTAAACTTCATAGTACTTTATATATTCATTATTACGCAGACGTAGTCGCGGGGAACAGCTAGTATTAAATATAGGTTAATTGTTCCCACATTAATATGACATAAGTAACATTTATAGCAAGTCCTATACCTTTGTCGGTTCATCAGAATTCGAGCTAAGCCCATCCATTTGCACAAGTAATTCGGATTTCACTCTTCTCGAAGCCTCGTGTTCACTCTCTGACCCTCGGCGCGAACATAGCGAATCAATTTCGTCAATGAATATTGTACTCGGTGCGTAAAATCTTGCCTGAAATGTCACTTTATTAATTAGCTTAAATACAAGACATAACAAACATCTATACATTTGTAGCGTGGCAGCCTTTTTTACAAAGGACTCGGGTTCGACTCCCGGTCTAAAGAAATATTTATTCTTAATATCTGTAAATACATCACCGAGTCCTATTAAAATGATATTGTTATATACAAAATCGCAATCTTACAGGAGAGCGATTTAAAATTGTTATTGTGCATAGTTTGGGTAGAATTTTCGTTGTTGTATTTGAGTATGGAAAATTATATTTTGGGGTTATTTCAATTGTTTCAGTGATGTAAAACCTACGATATAAGATTTTGCTAGGTCAAACTGTGATATAGTTTGGCGTCAGAAATAATATTTTAAAATGCCTAATTCACGCAGACTCACCATTTCAAACAATAATCGTACTAGTTTTTCCGATTCTCCTCTGTATTTGGACGTGAGTGTCGACGACGACACATTGAAGAATGTCGTACCGCATTCTGTGGCCACGGCTTTCGCCAACATGGTTTTTCCTGTGCCAGGTGGGCCGACCATCAATACACCTTTCCATGGTCTTCTAATACCCTAAAACGAATAATTATATTGAAACGCTCCACCGCTTGTCCACTATGCCAGCTACATTAAATCACTTAAATAAAACAGCAGTAGACAGAAGAAACGGAATACAATTGCATCACAAAAAAACATTGCTAGCGACATCTAGTGGATAACTGGCGCGTTCTGCTTATATCTTTCTATTCGAATAATCTCATTTAAAAATTACTGTTATGTTTAGCACCTGCTAACACGACTCGCTGAGATCTTACTTATGTTCAATGCAGAATGATGCCTCTAGGTGGCGCTTTGAGCAATGTAACACGCATTTAACAGTACCACAAAAGTTGTATATATCTAAATTGGCATATATTGTTAGTCTCCACACCACACATAAATGGTCACAAGCGACATGCATACCTTAAAGAAGTCAGGCATCCACATAGGTAAAACAACAGCCTCCTCTAGTAGCCGTTTTGCTTCAGTCAAGTCAGCAATATCATCCCATCTTATATTTGGATTCTTTTGTACTATATCTCTTTCTGGAATTCATTAAAATAATTATATAAATACAAATAACACCATAGAATATATACTTTCTTGTTTTTTTTTGATAAATGGTTTCTGGTTTGATTTCCGATCAAAAGTATTTGTACTAAATAAAGTATTTATATGCGTTTTATACAATATTTATGTTCGACCTAATTCATATATTATTTGGACTTTTAGCAGATTTATTATTACTGACAATTTTAAAATAGGGGTGACTTGTGCCCAGGCTTATTTAATTCAGAAACCAATTTCACACACAGTCGACAATCGTCGAATGGGTACAAATTGAACTTTGGACCGGGAGAAACAATCATGAGAAAGAGATAACTATATTGTTATCGTGTCGCCTGCGTTCATTTGTTGAAGTTGAAACATGTGTGAAAGGGATGCAGCCACGTGTATACGAGGTATTTGCTTCGAGAATTACCTACTTCGAGTACTCACCTAACATGTCAACGAGATCACCATCAGCCGAAGAGGAGGGTTCAAATCTCCTCTCGTCCTCTCTATTCTTCTCCTCATCAGTATCACCATTATTGTTATCTCTATCTTGTTTGTCTTTGCCATTATCTTTAATATGATCTTTCGTTTTAGCTAAAATAAAAGAAGAAAAAAAGAACCAATATATAAACGTCTTAAATAACGTCCCAATAAAAGTGACGCAGATCGTTCGTATTTGGATAGTACAATATACTTGCGAACTATTGTTTGTAAGTCGCGGACGTGACCTCGAGTCGTCCTTGGGCGTTAGCACGTCCAATGCAAATAAATCTATCCGATTGTATGTTAACATTTATGGGGGGCGTATAAGACGACCGTACATACTTTACGGACGCATACATAATATTAAGCCACATTTTTCTTATTTTAAAAATATTATTGATGCGAGTCGTGTAAAAAAGGGACTTGGATGTGGATAAAACGAGAAAGCTATGTGAGAGAAAGAGAAAGAAAATGTTATTTGGTATTCCTTTTTCCCAGTCTATATAAAAGGGAACAGCTGCGCAAAAGTATGCGCAGAAGAGATGATCGTCATGTATTTTTTTCAACAAATAACTTTATATTTAATTTGTTTTCGACTTTTGAGACTATTACGAAATAGTTTTCTGAACAAAGCATTGTTTACACTCACCACTATGACCTTTAGCTGTACCATTTTTAGGATTTCTAACATCGGATATTTTTCTTTGTTGTGTACGTGACGGTACCGTTTTCTTATTATTATCTGGTTTATTTGTTGCTCTAGGATTGTTTTTTGATGATTTTAATCTGAAATAAAAATGTGGGTCTACTTTAAGGTCACGTAAAACGAATGTTTCGACAAATTATAAGGGCACTTCCTGCTCAGAACTGTGATTAGTTTCGTTCTCGATCGAATCTCGGACATCGTTCGTAGAAGACCTCATTATTCGTTTAACTTCGCTAGATCTCAGAAATAACGAGTAACCTAAACTCACTGATATTATAAAGCAATAAAGTTTGTGTGCTTAAATGCGCTAATCCCAGAAAGTGCTTGTGTGAATTGAAAAAAAAAAGGTTATCGAGGAAGGTTGTATGTTATAATCACCTATATTAAGGTAATTTATCAATCAGGAATAACTAAATAGGCTCCTAGTGTAAGGTTAGTATACTTACTTGTGATCAACATTCGCCGTTGAAGACCATGGCGTGGGGTTTCTATCGGGAGGAGGTGGCCAAATATCAGGGTCAATTTCATGCGGCGCTGGACCCCACATAGGATCCCTCGTTGGCTGATCTTCGTACGCTGCAAATAGCATAAAAAAATAAGGATAAAACTCGCAATACTTCAATAAAAAGTGCAATAGACGCTTAATCTAGAAAAAAAATTTGTCTGAAACATTTTTTAACGCAACTTCAGAATAGGCCTCCGGAATTGAAAAACCAAACCACGAGACAACACGCAATATTGTACTTTATTACAATCCCACACGAACTCTAATCCAAATCCGTCACTCGATAGGATTAAATTTTAATTCAACTAAACAATAAAACCTCAATGGGAATGAGAATATTAAAGCTTTAATTACATAATATAATTATTCAATTCACGCAATCCATTCATGCGAGCATATTCTGACAAATACGGTTAGTATTAATTCGTATGACGTTTATTATAATTAGGTATTATGAGAAGAGGGCACAAGTTTTACTAATCACTGTTTAGATGGCTCGCATTCAGGGGGCTACTACGTCACCTCTGTAGCTTATGTGAATTTTGACATGTAAACCTGTTAAATGTTCGTAAAATAAGCATTGAGCGGCCTATCCATCGTAACATTGTTGTCAAATCCGTAATTTCGTGAATGATTACGGGTCAGTAAGTGTTCCTGAGTAGGAAACGTCCGTATTTTCGTCCGAGTTCGTGCGTCTGAGTACATCCCCAGAAACGCTCGAGCGTATAAATGAACGGTTAGGTTATTAGGTTATTAATCGTTGTTGATGTTTGTTAGTGAAACGCAATCTGGAGTCGCGGGTCGATAACTACAATTGCACTAAATGAAATATCATGAAAATGAACCGTAACTGTAACTTATGAATTAGTCATAGTAATTTATGACGAATCAAAACCATAAATTGTATTTGAACACGATCGAGCACCTTTCTATTTTATGAGCTAGAAAATTTCTTTAGTTTTAAACCGGTCGAATTAAGTAACCGAGTTGGACGATAAGATTAAATCATACTGTATGTACGTAGGCAAACTAAATTTTATTATAAGGCGCGTTGTCAAACTGAAACCTCCAAGACCGAAGAGCTATGACTGTTCCTAATGATATGAAAACAAAAGTACATTGAGAAACTAGTCCACGACAGTTATCGACTCTTAATCTTAACTGTAAAAACCATGTACGAGGATAGATTTTGTGAAACTCATTAATACAAGTATACAACCTAGTGCAGGGTACATGTAACTTTTATGTACACGCTGTTGGAATGGAACATCCTATGAATACATATCTTGATTTTCATCTGTTAAGAAAGGAAATAATGGAGTAGAAACATAGCCGTGAGACGAGGTAGTTACGTAAAAAAGTTAAATCCGCGAATGGCTAGAATTAAAAACATGTCTCCGGACACTTAACCCGTTTCAAGCGAGTAAAAGGTTGCGTGGCCGGTTGGCGAAGGGAAAGGACACACGCCATGCCTGTGGGCTGTTAACTATCGCTGACTAAGTAGAAAAAAGTAGGACATAAGGTGGCAGAAAAGAGGTCAACACTGTTTTAAATATTAAGTTAGTAGAGACTAGAACACAACATGAATACAAAGATTTTCTTTCTTAGTATTATAATGGGCCATGTGAATATTATTTTATGAGGCTGTTTGACGGATTGCGTTTATTTAGATCAGCGACGAGACTAGACGTTTAAACAAAGCTATTAGCTAGTGTAACCAAAATACAGTGGGCTTATCACGAATTTTAGTCTGGCTTTCGAACCGAGTACGCTTCAAGCGATTTGTATGGAAATTTGAGCAGCGCCACCGCGTGCGGATTTGGAACTACAATATTTTAGATACTTTTTGTTAATTTTCGAACGTCTCGATATTTCGTCCATTTGAAGGATTTCTGGTGCTCGTTAGTCGTTAGTAAAAATTCATGATCCCGATTGCTAACGGATCCGTTTTACTTGTGACAGCTCGATTCGAAAGCCAGACTAAATTCGTGATAAGCCCACAGAACAAATCCATGATTACTTAATGTTTTTATATGACATAGCCTTTGTTGAAATGTTATTGATTAAATTGGCATGTTTCAAATTATACTTACAACCAACCATAGGTGTTATCCCTCTCTCGCCTTCGTGCTGAAACATCTGTAAGGTAGCGACGGTTGCTTTTAATTGTTCATACTCACGGGCCATTTGTTTTTGTACCTAAAACAATATTAAACATAACAAATTATCGTGTCTTATTAGATTAATGGATGACGAACGAGGGAATGAATTATTCTTATACAAAACAAGGTCTGTGGCGAAGTATGTAGTTTGTGGTTTTGATTAGTGACCGAAAATACGTGTGTATACGTTATATTTATTGATAAATGCGATCTTATATATTAAAAAAAAACTATTATGTCGTTCGAATACTTTCAACTAAATTTAGCTTCAAATTGGAAGAGAAAAACAGACTTGATAATTTTTGTGGCTTTTAATTTTCAACATGATACATGGTTTACGAATGTACTATATTTAGAATAATTGATATATTTTTATAATTTCTTTAATATCAAGCTAATTTTCTCCACAATTAAGTAACAGTCTGTACGTAAACACCCAAATAAATATATATATTTTTTAAATTAAAATTATTCCCAGAATAACAGTTGCCGCGTACTGTCCCAATTATTTTTGTTACCGACTGTATCGTCTCTTAGTTTTGAATCAAATGTATACGCAATTACGTCTTAAATAACAACTGCTTGCCAAAACAAAAAACGGTCAAACCAACGTAAGTACACTACACAACAAAGAGCAAACTAAAACTACGACGAAAGTTTATTCAATTTCTTCACACCTCTACTTGAAAAAAACAATCGGCCTTTGATTTCTCTAGCTACAAAACTGTGTTAAATATACAATCTTAAAATAACAAAAAAAAAAAAACAAATGAAAACACAATATCTGTCATTCCTATAGCAAACTCACGTGCATACCATAAACATAGACTTCTAGGCAGCAATTTATTTCGATGTTTTTAAATTTGACTCTAAGCAAAGTTTACCACATAAAAATCGTCATAAATTTAGAACAACGACGGTTACTTACTGTTTTTTAATTTATTTACTTTTAGGGCCATAACGATTAAACTATTTACGAGATAAACAACATAAACGACCTAGTTTTACAGTATGATTTTTTTATTTATTTTTTATTTGGGTAGGTTAAATTTTAAAACAGTGATTTTACAATATTTACATAATCGTAAATCGGATTATTAACGAATAAGTACATTTTTTGAGATTATGATCAAATACTAATTTAAGTTTCATGCCAGCAGTCTAGAAATAAGGGTCGTACCGTGAAGTATTAATCGGCATATGTTACACACGGCTATTCGCAAACAAACAGGATTGAACTAAAAAACGAAACCTCATGAATACTGGGTAGACTATTTAATACCAAAATCTATTGAGGTTAAGGTCAACTTTGTGTTGTATGGTCAGTTGGAATTAAATATTTCTCGAAGGACCCATATGTATTTAAAATGTCAGTTTTACTTATAAAATATGAATTAAATTGTGGACGTGATTTGTTGAAGTTGTCTTTGGTAATAAATTACGTGTTTTTTGACTGAATTCATTAACAAAGCAAAGCATTTATGCGAATTTTGGAGAGCGTATTGGATTTGAGAACGTACACAAGCCTAAACGACTTCCTAGTATATATTAGAGTTAATAATAATTCATTATCTTTTATTAGAAAATTGACCTAATAAAATCATAATTCAAAGAAGCAATTTTACAACAATGCTTCCTCATAATTAGGTCATATTATACCTACACGTAAGCTTTATCTTTCTCTGTCATCATCGTTCAACGGGCGTGTGCATCCATTCGTGTAGTATTATTCAAGCGTGCATCTAATACAATAACTTTCAAATTTATAATAATTAAATTTGATTACTAAAGGGCTGTACAAACAGCGATGGTGACCATAGAAGTCGAAATCTCAACCCGAATATGACAGTTTCTATACAAAAGAGTAACAATTGTACGTTTACTATAAACTACAAATACAACATATTAGGTTAGTTGTCAATTCTTTATACCAGTGGTTCCCAATGTTCGCTGGGCTCCTTTCCAACAAACAAAAATTTCCAATGTTGGGACCCGTCTCTTGACTGTCTTTCAAAATTGGGGATATAAATATTGATAATGCTCAGAGATTCCCAGTAGCAAGTCGCGAAACTACTTAATCCCGTTTTAATTTGAATGAAAGAAAGAGTTATATGAATGAAGGACTATTCTATTAACACATACATATTACATTTTGAGACTCACTCAATATTCCCTCGCATAGTTTGGGAACTTCTGCTTTATACTAATAACGACAGTACTCTAAACTAGTAAAGTTTATGGACTGCACTCTGGCATAACATCGGGCGGAGTGGAGTCATGTGACGTGCTATTACATAAAAAAATTCTTCTACAGATAGTTAAAATTTAATCCAAGCTGTAGTATAAAATTATTTAATCCGAAAACTATTCCCTATACGCCACAATTCTGAACAAAATAAAGAAAAAATATTAAATTCCACACACATATACTTAATCCATTATTCATTTATGTAAACACACTTTTTTTTATCTAAAGCCTAGTGTTCAAATAATGCGTAATTTGTAAACACCTAATATAATCATGTACAGTGATGAGTGTTAAGTACAAAGAACGCTATCTGAATGATAATTTATAACTCGAGTGCGTAGTAACCAAAACTGACGTAAATAATTTATGGATCCCTTCAGTTGCGTGTGATACTGTAGTGTATTGAGAGTAGTTCCTCAGTTTGCCGTAAACCATTGAGAGGCTCGGACGTATTTGGAATTTTTCATTATATACATCTACCCGCATATCTTACAACTGACGACGAGGATGGGATGGGCCACCAAATGCGTCTGAGCGCCTTTAATAGTTGATGCCAAATTGAGGACTACCTTCAGTACATTAAAACCACAATAAGGACTACAGTGGGACAGAACATAAAGTGGCATTATAGGATATACAAATTATTAGATATCTCTAATAATTGAGGTTCTATAATGGCAGAACTTAATTGTGCAATAAAGTTTTAAGATAAATAAATGACTTCGATCATTTTCGAGTACACTTTATTATACAATTTCTGAGTAATAGTAATAAATTTACTATAATCAGCACATATCGTAAGTTTTATCCCGAGGATTCTTATCTCATGCAATACTTTACAGGCAGTCCTCGGTTTTACGTCATGTTAGGTACCAAAGAATAGTGACGTATAACGAAACGCCGTAAAATGAGGACTGCCTATAATGTATTTTTTTTTACTTATATTTATAACCTATCAATTTCTATAATAAAAATATAACGATTACTGATCGAGATTAAAACGGGAATAAAACGCCAGATGGAAAGTGAAATTCGATCTCCCACCATGATTACAAAACAATGAACTCTATGCACTATGCAGACAATACGAACGCTAAATGCATCCCACACGCACTATAATTTCTCGGCTAATAATTTATCATTAGATGTAGATATTTTTCTTTTAAAAATGCAATAAAACCACTTTACTTACTTATTTTTTAATTAACGAAATATAAATGAGACATCATCGTTTCCTATTAAACAAATCAAGAGCTTCAAAATATAATTATCTCTAACTCATAAAAAAATATTATTTTTAGACAACAACGAAGAATCTACATAGACGTACTATGCACAATAATAACTTTAAAACACTCTCCTGTAAAATTATGATTTTGTAAATTAGACTATGTTAATAGGACCCAGCTATATTGGGATTATGGGTGCTCATAACGACGTTAACATTATATGAATAAATAACATGAACACTACATATTAATTACAAGAGTTATATAAAAAAAAGACGATAATAAAAGCATTATAATTTATTACCAAGTTTATAAGTTGAGTATACGGTCGTACGTCTCAATCTTTTAAAACCGGTCACATAATAGTTCACAGGAAGTGACGACCAAATTATAGAAACAGTAAAGGGCTTATTCGTGCGTAACGTTTTAAAATTGTCAATTAACTATTAATAGGTATCCCGTATCCCGGTTCAGAAACTTGGGTTCCGTGATATATTTAAAAAAAAAAACTTTAACTTAAGTGTATTTCGGTTATAGAAACTTCCATTTGAATTATTTAGGAAAACAAATAAAGATACGTTTTTTTATTATCTTGAGAGATAGATATCAAGATAAAAAGATATCTTTTATTTATTGAATAATTTTCATTGTCAAAAACAAAGATATCCCATTATTAACATAGAGCTACAAGGACTTTGCTATCTACCGTTATGTCATTGGATTTTCATGCACGAGTTAAACATTATAAACCGTTATTTTGTATTGAATTTGTAAAACTGACTTAATATAAACTACAAAATCACAATCGAGCGCGCACACATTCACACACTATAGATCTCAACTGACATCCGACGGACTAACCACACAAGTATGTCCCTGATTACGTGCAATCGCGCCTTCTATAGCTTCATTTATAAAACCCACCTAAAGAACTGACTTAAGTATAAGGACTCGAGTACACATTAGCTCAAACTTTTGACGCTAGTTTAGTTTAGTAGTTGGAAATGAGCCAAACGTTGGTTCTATTGTTACATCTGTCACATTGTCATGTACTCGCATGTCCCAGTTAATGTCTTAGGACCGTCACTAACAAAGGAGAAGTCATTGAACTAATTTGCTTTATGCCATTTCCAATGCAAACGCAATAATATTATTTAACAAAGGTTTTAACAGAGAATAATTTTTATTGGCACTACTCATAACCTGCCTCATATTTCACTTAATATCTCCACCTAAATTTATAGAAAACGACTGTTACAGCTCTAACATTAAAGACGAGTGAACTTAAAGATTTACATGCATCTTACAACTAAGAAAAATTGAATCGACACGACTTCGAGTATAACTTTATCTACAGGTAAAGTATGAAGTGTTAAAATGTTATAAATTCTATAATATATTATACTTATATAATATACGTGACATCACAGTACAGTGGTTCTTAACCGTTTAATGATATGGGACCATTTCACAAAATTTCCGTTTTTCCATGGACCATTATCTAAAATCATACTTATTAACGGAATAACGGAAATAGGATATTTTTTAACGAAAGACTTACATCATTGTAGAAGAAATTATAAACCATTATAGTTACATAAATAAAGTTAAGATTGCTTCGCGAACCACTTCGGGTGCTTTAAAATAACACGATGAGTAAACGTAAATTTCAACTGATTTAAAAGACTTTATACGGTTTACTATCGCTTATATAATTCAATCTGACGTTTCGAAAGCTTTGCAGCCATTGTGATTACGACGAAACTGAAGTGTTGTAGTAATAATTTAATAGTAAAAGTACTAAATTAACCCTTTAATTTAAATGAGAATGGATTGTTCTGAGGCGTAAGTTAAAAATTAACTAATAACTTTAGAAATGTAAAGTTATTATTGTTTAATTTAAAAAATAAATAAAAATTTACGAAACCGTAATTTTAAAAATCTTATTAGTTATTATACGAATTTATTACAATTAAATCTAGCAAGACTGTATCTAAATATAAAAGAAAAAAACTACAATAAAAGCAATCAATAGACGATCTAATTTTTTTTCCGTTGAAATTACGAGAAAAACGAAAGTTCTTTACAATGAGAGATTACGATCGCAATTTGGCAATTCGCGCTAGATCACTCGCCTTACTTCGCTCGCTGCCCCGATCAAATATTTCCATTGATTCATTCAATTAAACCATATATAGTTTTTACTCATGGCCAGCAACTTAAATAAACGCGTAGACTACCTACACAAAATATTCAGTGACAATGTCATGTTTTTATTTTTACACATTAATAGAATAACTATTGATTTTAAAATTACAAATCGTAATACAATAGAACCAGACATACAAACCTACCTATAAGTATATTTACCCTACAATTTGTCATTGCTCTTACACTAGAACTACCAACTGGTCAAAATGACCGGATGACTTGTGCTTGTAAAATATTAAATATAATTCAATAAATTTATTATAGAATTGTAAAAAATAGAATCGTTTACAAAAAATAATGAGTAAACATAAAAGTCTTATGAAGAATTTTTGAAACCAGTCATATTGACCCATATAAGCATTCATATTTAATTTTCGGTATCTCACATAGCAACCAGGCATATAAACTCTCTCTGCCTGATACTAAAGCTAGAGTGCGATCCGTAAGTAGAAACAATTGCTTCAACAAATAAGAGTTTTAGACAACAACCACCACCTTTATGCCGGCTAGAAAAGACTGTAGGTTGGTACATAAGACTTAAAAAAATGTAAATCTATGTATTTATGTTACATATAAAAAAATCAAGTTTTCAAGCATGACCAAACATAGGAACTAGAATATTGATAGTACTAATTATAGTTAATGAATACATCAAAGCAAAACGAAAAAAAAACCAAGTCCGTCATAAAGTTAGCAACTTAAACATAATTTACAATGTAACTATTGTAATTCCGCTACTATTTCTAATAAATTTTATTATATTAAGTTTCCTAACTTATAATATTAATGATCCCAAATTGTACTGGATTTTGGATTTCAATCCACTCATTATATACTATTCTAGAACTAACTATAATTTATTCACATGTTTCAGAGTTCAATAGTGTGAGTCAAAAGGATGAATTCAATGTTGTAGGTACTTTCAGTATACACACACAGTGTAGTCTTACATAAAAATACAGAAAGAGAAAATTTATCTCGTGTATAAATTTAATAGTGTTCTATTTCGATTTACATTTGCTCATACTAACTAAAGAGTCGCTAACTTGTTTAGTATAAAATAAAACAAATGAGAAACAGTAAAAAAAAAAACTAATACAACATTGCATGCAAAACGCAAAATATGACAGTAAAAGTTTGTGTTTACTTAATTTGAATAATTATTAGTGCTTGTTATACACTACCGATGTAGTACTAGTAGCGATGGGCGATCGTTGCAAAACAATCGACAATCGTGGATCCTTACATTCAATTGTTCGAATTATGCGTTTTAACGAAAAACAAAATTTCAAATATAGAACAAGTGACGTTCATCATAGCATAGCTTGTATGTAACGATAAACTTGTATTTTTCAAATGAATCCCCATCGCTAGTGGAGAGGAGACAAACTTTGAAATAACTTTTCGTATAAGTTAACACATTTGAAGGTCGAAGTACGTAACCAAACAAGTACGTAGTCAAGTATAGGAGTCGATTAATAGCTACAGCTTCTAATAGTTTTGTAGAGACAATAAACTGACCTGTTATTTCCGCTTAAGTAATAATAAGTCACCTAAATTAGACACTGAAATACATTTTCTACTTCGTATAAATTACGAATGGGAAGCGGCACGTCCAGAGGAATTCGAATAAAATATTAATACTAGATGCCTCGGAGGACGGTGGCCTTAATATGTTCGTTATATAGCAATAAAATTATGTTTATATTACATAACTGCTCAAATATTATACTCAAGAAAGTGTCTTGACATTTTAGCGTAAAATTACGAAATTCGGGTCGACAAATGACCTACGTGGGAGTGCGCGTACACGCTGCCGTTTACTAAAGAAGCAATCGCAACGAACGTGCACAAACACGCGTCTTATTCCTTTCACATCACTTGCTACATGTGAATTTATAAACAAAGCAGCCTCTGGTGCTATAAATTATCAATAAATTTTATCTTATCTGCTATCTGTACTTTCTCACGATAACCTTAACATTTTTAGGGCCGGTAGTTCATTGTTCTTTATTTATAATGCGTGATATTTCATTGTAGCTGTTGTCAAGAATTTTAACTATTTCTTTAGATATTTTTTAGAGACGTACGACATCTAAGGTAGTGTTAAATTAGTACTATTCAGTAAGATAAACTTAGTTTACCAACTGTGTTCAATTAGAAAAGAACCACCAGCCTCTGTATCATTTTTAATTAAAAGTTTTCTCTATTACGTAGATATAAGATATAACTTTATGATGTAAATCTGAACTATGGAGAGGATCAATCTTTTATTTGTTGCAGTGACAATGATTGTCTGTTTACTGTATTTTGTGATTTCAATACAATTAAGACATATACGAAATCATTTAACCAAATTGTTTAAACATAAACTGAGATTTTTAGTCAACATTACATTTACTAGTTCTAAATGGGGGGAAGAGAATGAAGAAGGGGAGGGGGGTAATTAAAAATTATAAAAACAAGTCTAGTTAATACAAATTACAACACAATAAACTTAATTTCTCAACATTAGCTCTTAATTCGAGATCTGTATTGTGAAACGGCGCAAAAACAAAATGATGACGACGCCCGCAAGGACTTTGGCTTGAATTTTTTATGTTTAATTTTAATTTGATGCAGCGTGGGTGTGACTTGTACTTAACGTGCATTACACATCATTGATTCCACTGTTTTTATACGTGTTTTTACCCTTGCATACAAATTGAATTTATGTAAAAAACAAACACGTTTACTCACTAAACAAATATATTAATTAATTTTTTTAAAGAACTCTGTAATTTAAGAATTATTTTAAATGTAATTTATTACAAAACAATATATCCAGTTATTGTATAGCTTTTTTTCTACTAAAGTGCATAAAGCAGATTTTTTTGAACATATACATTTTATTATTATTAAATATATCACTAGTATTTATTATTACTGTGTATCATAAATTATCTATAATACCTAATAATAATATGAGTTAATTATAAAAATTCATTGTGTTCATTGTCTTTTTTCCAATTGTTTAAGTAATAAACATTATCAACTATCTGCACTAATTGAAACCAAAGCTATGGTATTTTATTTATATTAATTAGATATATTTTCCACTATATGTTACAGAGAGAGAGAAAGAGAGAGAGAGAGAGAGAGAGAGAGGAAGTGAAACAAAAGAAAGAACAAAGAGTTAATGACATGAAAAATACATTATTGTTGTATTAAACAGCACATTGATCACAGTGTTATGATTCAGTAGAGTCCAACATCAATTATAAAAAGTAGACAATGGTCCAGTTGATATATTCTTTTACAGAACAATAGACAATTCACATAGTTGCTACACGCTTGGTAGAAAAACTCAATACTCAGAAAACATTATCAGATTATAGTTTCATATTAGTTAATGTTTGTGCTAACATTTCTTTGCTAAATGCTAACTCTCAAACCCTTCGACCTTTATTTAATCCTTAAAAAAAACTCTTTCTTGGCATTTGATTACACCTTATATCATCCTTCCTGTGAATACATGATTAGCCTCATACACTTAAATCATTTCAATTTTAAAACTTTAACTCAAAACTGTGAATAAATATTCATTTCAACCGAGAATTGAACCTGCGATAACTGCAGAAGGCTAGCACAGTAACCAGCAACTGATACCAAAAAGATCTTTTTTTCAATATGCTCCAATTGTTACAAATACAAATTGATAATAAAATGTACATAATGGATTAGTTTTAAAACAATTGGATTATTTACAGATATACATAAATATTGTTTACAAACTCCTGATGTTTAGTTCCAAATAAGTACAAGATGGTGATCAACCAGAAGCTGGTACTTTACAGAACGACCTTCCGTTTTCAATAAAGGTATAACTAATTATCACACGTTATCGTAAAAGGAAATGTCACTTCACTCAAGGCAAGCTGCATTATTTTACTACGAAACATGGAAAACTTAATAAATATTGAACTTACCAACTGCCATTTAGACTTGCGAGTAGGATCTGCTATAGTTAATAGGAGTTTGTGTATCATTTGGATCGTCCCCTGGTAATAAACAAGGGCCGAATCGTAGTTCCCAGTGAGTGCCATTTCTCTCGCTAACTTCGTATTCTCTCCGATTTCCCCAACAGAAACTGCCATTATTGTCATTCCCGCTGCGTACATTTAACTTTTTCATCCACGAAATGTTCACGATTTTCTTGTTTATTTTCGTTTTTTTTTTGAAGAATTCGCATCAACCTCCAGAGGCGACACTTGGCATTTTTACAATTTTTCACTTTGTAGGCATATGTTTAAGCCATTGAAAATTAAAAATACAGTCGACCATTATTTATTAAACTTTTCATCATTTCAGGACAACTCTATAATTTAGGAATTAATATTTTCCGAAATAACAAACTTATCAATTTCTACGATCTTCTGTTAACCACACTCCCACCAGCCAATCATTGCGAATGGGAATGAACTGGCAAATAATGCCAACACTTATGTATAAATTTGGCCAATCATAGAATGATAGCTCATATTTAAATATTGGCTAACCTGAGTGGAGCACTGACAAAGGCAAAGGCGTCGATTGATAGGCAGAACTATTGTGTAAATGTCATTAGAGTCTATATTTTTTAGTTCAACGCCTAATAGTTCAGACCGCTTCATTTAAAACATCTATTAGATTAATTGATCTGTATTTAAACAATCGGTTTTTTTGGTGAGAGGGTTTATTTGGAATAAAGTAGTCATAGACAATATTTTTTTCTTATATAAATCGTCCAGTTTGGTCTTTAGCGCATGTTATGGTTGTTTTTATTGGCCGGTTTTGTAAGCAAAAGTTAACTTTCAAAACATGACCCTTCAGAAATTAAAAATAATTTTCCACGAATATAAAATCTTTATTAAACAAATAGACTATTTTATAAAAATGTACACATAAAAACACAGTTTTATGCATGTTTTGTCTAAATAACAACATTAATTATAACATTACATTGAGTAAATAAAAATTGTTTGACGTCTACCAACATAAGCCGAGTCTCCTGCTCCTGTTTCTTCGAAACATTAGACAAAAACATCGAAACATTGGGCCGTGGCCGTACACATTTTTGTATTCATACACAATGTTTTTTGTTTTCCGTGGTCGACGGAAAGCAAAAACATTGTGTACGGCCACGCCCCAATGTTTCAATGTTTTTGCGTAATGTTTCGAAGAAACACGAGCAGGAGACGCGGCTTTAGATAAACATTTTAAAATAACATGTTTGACTATCAATATTATTTACCTTAAAGCTAGCAAATAAAATAAAATATTTCAATTATTAACTTGTTTCGAAATAAAGTTGCGCCATCTCTGTCGCTGCTGCCAAGTGATGGAGATTCAAAACATTCCTTTAAAATTAAAGAAATAACGAGGCAGCCTTCTAGAAAACTTATAATATCTACCTCTGACTTCTGTGTAGTATTTAGCACATGGCTGCAATTATGTAAAGAAACATTTACTGAAAAATGAAAGTTTCATGCTAAAACATGCAAGATAATACAGCATAAAAAATAAGCATAGACAAGATAGAGGACTAGGACAAAATTTTGCGATCGTTGCTCTATGATGGCATAATTATCGGCACGAATCTAGAGGCGTTATCTCGAATGATATAATTTTTAAATAATAAACCGGGCCAAGGGTCCGTCACCCCCACCACTCTCGCTCAAGTCTGGACTGTGCCGGTACCTGTAACTTTATTCAAATAATTTACCTTTTACAGCATTTACCAAGCGAATGATACCCTGCACCAGAATAATATCCAAAATAATAACAACTAATCAATAATATATACAAAACCACAGATAACAAATATTATATCATTAGTAAATTATATTCAAAGTACAGTTTTATTATAGTTCACAATATTTCTGGATGGATTTCTTCTTTGCTTGAGCAAATTTAATGTGAGCTTACAATTAAAAACAAATAAACTACTTTAAATTACTAACACTTTTTCTACAGAAAATCTTGAGTTTAAAGTTTATTAGCATCATTTTTAACTAAAAAATAGATCACGCCCTCTTGACATAAAAAGACGAAAAAAAAGAATCTTTTCTTTATCTAATTCCTATATCTTCTTTAAAATATATATTCTTCTATAGGTTAGATATATAATTTTCTATCGAATTTAATTAAGTTTGCTATAACCACATTGTTTAACCAAAGTAGTTAAGGGAAATAATATAATTATATACATATATACTAAAGCTCATTTATAAACTAAAGAACATATATTAGCATAAAAGCTATATCCCTACACTTTTAATACGTAAAGCTCTGTTTACTAATATACATAAATACCCTTCTAAAATGCTAGCCTGCAGACCTGGAGTATTTTTTTAAAACATTTAATTTGAAAATGATTTTCTACCATGGGCGTATAGTTTGCTAGTTACATATTATTATAGACTGCTGCCCCACGCTGAGCACATGGCTGGCTTTTAGAAAAGATTATATAACTAATCCAAAAGACTTTATGTTACTTACTATCGCATTTATGTTGATTATTTTAAAATGGCGAATTAAAAAAAAACACACAAAATAAACGCGATATTAAATCATGTAACATCTTTTAAATTAATTATATTTCTTTGGGCCATTTTCTCTTTCTTTAATAAACCAATTTGCCAGTCAACATAATCGTATTCAATATGGGGTTTATCGTAGCTAGTTGATTTTTAATTAGGTTCCAAATGTTCTTTAGCTAATTGCGGTAAAACGTGAACTTGCTTAGTTTTACCAGCGTCATAAACCTGCCCAGGACCAAATGGCTCTAATCTCGGATGTGAGGCGGCATCTTTTTTTACATCTAGAAAAAAATAAATAACAATCTGTCACGGTCTATGGTTTTATTTTTGTCCATTCAAAGCAAAGGCTCTTTATCAATAGGTACTCTACATAGAATATTACTCATAGACAATTTTACCTTTACTCATTTTCAAATTTAGAATTTAAAATTCTAATTTCAAATAAATTATATTTTTTAACTTATTCACTTACCTTTGGTATTTGCAGCTATATATTTGGACAATCTGACAGTGGGTAATGGTAGATAACCAGCCATTAACGGCATCACGTCCAACGTGACGGATTGTGGAGAAGTGCATTCCGCATCCATTGTTATTACACCTGCATTAAAAAAATATTTTAATACACGCCAAGATTTTCTATAGTTTCGTGTGTAATTGAAAATATAAAAGCTTCTAAGATTAATGACATTATTGTAATAAGATTCACCTGCTGTTCTTCCCAAAACTACCCACATAGTTTGATCGGCTAAGACTTCATACATTAACGACGTGAATTCCGTTTCATTTACCTATAATAAAAGTTGACATTAAATTCGTTGTACAAAGCTTAATTTATTTTTCCAGTAGCTAAAGTAACTATTTAAATGCATCTCTAGGTGCCCATAATATGAATGTTAAAAAACACGCACCCGCTGTACAGTGAGATGGAGACAGCACACTTGAGAAGCCCGACAAAAGTCCGCCCCCTTACTCGGTTCTAATTTAGTCCTAATAACAAACAGCGTTGTATAATCTTGTATGTCAAAAGGCCGCGTGTATGAGCGATAAGGTTCCTCCGACGCAACGGGTTTGTATTTTATTGAGAACGTCGCTTTCATTGCTCCCGCTTTTACTAACGGATCTTTAAGAAGCTCCCACATGAAAGAAGCTGTTGTCCCATCGGATGCAACCACCTGCAATTTATTTATTAATTTTTAAATAAGCAAATATTTTAAAATAATTACAGTCTTAACACTAGATTTACCAGACCAGTCAAAATGACTGGTCTTGCAAGATCAAATTAAAATTCCTACTGTGTGTAACATTTTCTTTAATTCTTCTAATCTTCTTTAATTTACAACAAAAGAATTAGTTTTATGAATTTTATATTATTTATTTTATATATATTTTTAACAAATAAATACTTTTTTAGTTTTGGTAGAAATAGGTATATTTAAGCTGGTAAATTTAGTGTTAAAAAGAATGAATACATACCACATCAGAAGCATTTTTAGGATTCAAATCAGACACCGTAGTATTCCCATCGCAAACCAAAGTGGGTTCTTTTAGATTAAATTCCATAGTATGAGCGATTGTAGACTTTAGTATAACATACAAAAATTTCCTTGTATTCGATGTAAGTAGGCGCCATGACGATATCATCGGCGGTGAAAAATGCAAAGGGACTTCTATTATGCTCTCCCACCACGGACAATTTAGATATATCTGTGAATAATACATACATATAATAATTAGAGATGTGCCGATTATGACTTTGGCCGACTAGCCGATTAGTCGGTTGCAAATAAGCCGACTAGTCGGCCGACTACGGTTTAGGGGATTCCCGTGACGCTTCGTTTACAGCTGATTCGCTGCAATTTCAGTCACTACTGACATGTGGACAAATATAAATAACAAAAAAAAGTTTTTTGAGTTTTACAGCTCACTAGTTTGACGATAGTTTCAAATATTATCACGCAGTATTGCAATATATGTCATTAAATATTATGTTGATTTGTTTTTTAATTAAGATACTAATTTTGTTTGATAAATGTCATCAATATATTTTCTTTACAAGGAAGTAACACATACATTTTATTGAGAAATAGACACAAAGTAAGAAGCCGGATAGTCGGCGCTTTTTACCGATTAGTCGCCGACTACGATAGTGGCCGGATAGTCGACTTTACCGACTAGTGGCCGATTAGTCGGAACATCTCTAATAATAATACATAAACATACACATTACACATACAATGCCCTGACTCTAAATGCGTGTAACAGAACGTAATGACAGCTAGGTGACAGTAGACAGTTGCAATGGATTATTATCATTGGTCAAAAATCACGTCAACAATTTTTCAAGCGTGTAATTGGTCTATTTTGCCAACTAAAAGGTAATTACTACTAGTCTCCACAATGCCAGGTGAATGTCCAGTAACCAGATACAAGTATGTTAAAAAGGAGAAACTTACAGAGTGTTCAACATTCTTCTCTCTATCTTTTTTCGTTTGTAAATTAGCAAATAACCTTAATGGTACTTTGGTTGTTTCAAATTGTTTACACGGAGGAACTGTGATATTTAATTCCCTGCACATCTCAGAGTCATCCTTATCAAAACGTATTAGCAGTCCGTTTGATGTTTTTAAATGTATTGTTGCATTCTGTAATAATATAATACTTTATAAAAAGATGCCATTTATTGAAACAACACACATAAAGGGTGAAGATACTTTTAGTATTATTATTATGTGGGTAGTTGTGAAATTGACATTCTGTATTCAGTATTGATTGTGATATAACAATGAATTGTTAAGCAAGTTAATTATGTTTAATTCTTATATGTCACATAACAATTATTATAGTTTTTTTGCTTAGAACTATTGAGTCGTTTATTTTAAGAGTCCGCTTGACCGTGATGGGCTGAATTAGTATTAAATGTACTTATATCTTAAGGTAATAAAGTTACATACTTCCTGTATAATAGAACTGCCACTTGTAACAACCAATTCCATAGCATGTTCCAAACCAGCGATCAAATCTTTCTTCGGTTCAATTTTATTTAAATAAACATTAACGCCTTGATTGACAACTTCAAAACCAAGTTTAGTATTATTCAGTACATTAGATAAATATTCTAATTTTTCCTCCACAACCAAAGAAATCTGACCAATTTTAAAAGCACCCGGTTTCTCCGCATTAAATTCCAATAAGATGTCATTTAAACCCGGTTTAATTATAAAGTTTTCATGCTTAAATGAATTTGTGAAGTTATTTCTTATAGTTGCGGACGGCTTCCTGTATTTTATGCTATCTGTGCGTTTTATAGGTGTTTTTGGATTCTGACATTCAACAGTCGCCGTTTGTAACGATTTATCCTCTTTATAGTGTAATTGTGATGTGAAATTTAACGGATTTAATAGTGGATTTGTCGGTTTTAAATCTGCCAGTCTTATACTGAAAAATGATTGAAATAAATTAATTAAACAGCCTAGTCTATGACTGAACCACAATGTCACTTCCACTATACCAGCTTGAAGAGTTAAAAGTACACAGAAAAGCTCATATTTACACTTCAGAAAGGTAACAATCAGACAATTATAATAACCAATACACTACAAATTCTTTACTTTTTAAGAACACTTATTACTGTTGGAGATAATTTATAATTTATATTACTGGTTTGTCATAAACTATTAAGACTATATTGTCATGTCAACTAACTTTAAGTTACTATATAAAAACTTGCCATAGCTAAAAGATGTCTTTCTATAATAAAAATCTTCCAGAGCAGAAATTCTAGAAAGGGCAATTAAACTTCCAACTATTATGCGTATTATCGACTTACCTACTTATAAAATTAGGTCCATCATTATCAATATTATTATGAGTTTTTTTAGGTGAATTGCTTTGAGCTACGCTACCAGTTAAATCAGTCTTATGTACATTTTTTACTTGCGTTTTCTTCTCCATTACTTTCTCTGTATTATTAAATAATTCTATACTTATAGCCGCTTTTGTACAGTTAACATCCTGCGGTAGATAACTCTCTATTTTTAAGCAACATTGAATTTTATTATCCGTTATATAAACGCCTCTTTCGGACGGAATTAAAGTCGCCGATATCACATTAAAGCAATCACTTAGTTCGGCTAATATTGTTTCCGTTCTGTCTGATAAGTTTTTTCTTATTGATTTCATCATTTCATCATAGTAGAAGTTTCTGACTAGAATTTCAAGTTCCTCTGTGCATGCTATAGTTGCAGAGAGCTTTGTATATCTGAAATTAATAATTTAGACGAACATTATTACAACAAAATGAAATGAACATAATTTTTTAGCATAGACACTATAGGCGTGCGTTTCGTATGACGAGAAGAAGACCGCAAGAAACTCGTCAAAGCAGAAGTTTTAGGTTCGTTTCTAGGATATATTTATATAGCTTTCAAAATGTCACATTAATAACAATCATATAAATAAGCCGCAAAAAACTTTAAAATTAATTATAAATAAAATAATTTCATTCATTTGTCATTAGCTTTAACAAGGATGATGCCCTAAACTATCCTATGCAAAAAAACGAATCTTGCTATAGCCAACTCAAATTTACTTTAATGGCGATAAAATCACTTCAGATAATAATAATAATAAACAATAACCTGTCGACATCACCCATCTTATGCGCACACGCAACCAGTTCTAATCTCGTTTGAGCAGCCAAATCCTTCCAACCTTGTTCCTCGTAAGACCTCAGAGCGTCCATTAGAAATACCACAGCTTTGCCCGTCTCGCCCAATTCAGAGTAAAATGTTGCCAAATCTTTACCTATTAGTCTTGCAAACCTAAAATAAAAATATACACATAGAATACATCACTAAGAAAAAAGAAAATTTAAAAATTCCTTTATTTTTTATGAATTTCTGTTATTCAGTATAAATATAATAGAACAGGGTTGGCAAAAAAAAAACTAAATTATTTTTCTAACTTTGAATGTGTTTTGCAATTATGCCTTGATAAATGCTTGACATATAGGATAAGTGTTACAAATATTACTAACGCCATCTACAGCTAAATGGAGAAATCATTACAAATATTACCTTAACCGTCCAATATGCTTATAGGTACCCATAGCCAGTTCAGCTAGTTCTAAATAGTATTGTTGAAAGCTCATTTTGCTGCACAAAGCTTCCTTCAATCTGTCTGTAGGCGTTTGTTGATTATTAATTTCATTGTCACCCATGCCGGCTGAGAGCATCACAACTAAATGCAACTGTTCAGAAGTCGGATCTGGTGAACCTGGTAGAAGACCACACAGTTTACCGAGCTCATGTAACTGTAAGAAATTAATTCATAATAATTTATTTTCCCAAAGTACAAAAATAGAATTTTAATATTTTTTTATAATAATAATCTTCCAGTGAACCTGGACATTGTAGACTTGTTTAATAAAGTGACATAACTTCTTCTCCCTCTCATGTTTTTGCCACTGCTGCTTGTAGATATTTTTCTAGAATAGAATAAAACTACAAAAACTTACTTTATCCTTAGCGTAATGTAGCAATGGTGCCTGTTGTGCAGTGCATTTCTCCATAGCAGTGCCACAACTGGCTGACAACCGCTCACAAGCTCTCAACGTCTCAGTACAAGCGAGCAAAGCCCAACAAGCGGCGGCACCCTCAGCAATATTTACTTCTAACAAACACAATTCCTTCATTGTATTGTGCACTGTGGTTAAACAACGTGAGGCAATCTGAAAAATAAAACCTGATTTTTAGACGGCTATACTAACAATACAATCATAGAATTGGGAAATAAAGCTTTTATCGATTAATATAACTGACAGAAATTAACTCGGCATCTAAGTGTACTTACATACATTGATAACAGGCGTTGTATTTTTATTTTTCCTTATATAAAAACAAAACAATGTAATTTAGTTTGAATTTCGAAAAGTAAATCATTTGCTGTTTTAAAAAATAATCTTATTGAAATACTATGGAAATAAAAGGAAACAGTTTTTTTTAAATCAACAACACAATTAGCTTCTTGTATTAGAGTTTTAATTACATTTTAGTAATTAGAGGCAATAATTTAGGCTAAGTTTTAATATGTGCGGTTGAATGCAATAAACTCACTCATGCAACTGTCTCTTTTAACTGCACATGTAATTGGCGACGCATTGTATTTGTCGCTTGGTTGATCATGAAGAAAAATTAATACGCTTCTTAATAATTTATCATAGACCAAAGATAACTTGCTATAAATGGTTTTATTATTTTTTGAAACATACTTATTTTGTGTGTGAGCACCTTACTACTTTGCCTTTTATATTTTTAACACTAGAACTACTAACCGGTCAATATGACCGGTTTCAAAAATTCTTCACAAGACTTTTATATACAACCCTACTCGTTATTTTTTGTAAACGATTCTATTATTTACAATTCTATAATCAACTTATTGAGTTATATTTAATACTTTGCACGCACAAGTCATCCGGTCATTTTGACCGGTTGGTAAAAATAGGTCATATTGACTGGCTCGTAGTTCTAGTGTTAATAAGAAAGGTCTCCAAACACAATCATCAAGCCCAATATCTGAGATTCATTTTAATATACTAATGAATGGAATTGGAATAATAGTTATTGATGTAATCCATTACAAATATAAAAAAAATTTGCAAACATAAACAATATATTTTAAATTAAATTATATAATAATATTAAATTAAATTATATATAAATATTTTAAATTTTTTTTTTTGTAAATTAATACAGTGGTATATCCAGTTTGTTACATGAAGGTTTTGGGTTTGGTACCTGGTTGAAGGAAATTATAAGAATATTTATAATTTCATATAAAAAGAGTAAATTTTGTGCTCCAATTGGTTTAGATGCTACTCATATACAAAAGTAATCACACATGCTTTCCGTGACATATTAGCTTTAGCTCACAAATTCCGTTTGACATTTAGCTCTAGTATATTTAACTCAGATAGCAAATTCATTTTTTTTTTGCGTAAAGACCTACTCTATCTCGGTGACAAAATTCCCTAAAAAAAGTACAACTCACCTCCCAAGGTTTAAAAGTTAATAACAACATGGCACATTGACGTTGGAAGAGATACCCTCTAAATTCTAATAAATTCGCTTTCTTCTTTATTATTAATTCACGTAAATTCATTGGCACTAATGCTGTCAACCTCACGGCTTGCCACATCGTGATTGGTTGATGAAAACATTCCAGCCATTTTGGACTCTCCGTTAAGTGCGAATTGAGTACAAATTGCGTAAATAATGCATCTAACTCATCATATTGGACTAGAGCTTCTTCGTACAAACTTAACATTTCTAATACAAATGCTAGTTGTTCCTGAAAACAATTTGCATGGACATCTATTAGTTCTAACTATATAGTGTTACGAAGTTCTTTGTGGGAGTAATCAATTCTCAAAATTATATTTAGAAAAGACTTGATAGAGACCTACAATTTCTCACTGAAAAATATGACAGCCCACATTTATTACTACTGTATAATTTTGACACATATATATTAAAACTTTGTGATCACAACATGAAACTCTACGAATCATATCGTATTAATGTTGCTTGCATTGCCACAGCTTATTATTGACTCTCCATATACCAACATCTTTAAAAACAGACTGGATAAAAGAGATAATGAAAGTGTAAACATCAATGCTTGATATAGACATATTAGCAATGCACTTCTCACCTATTATATAATAATAATATTTACCTGCAAAATAAAATATTTACAAAAATCCCACTCTGGATCATTCCTTTTTTCTCTCTGCTCCCTCATATAGTCCTCAAACTTGCTCAAACTCTTGTTATAAGATACCATCACAAATTGTCTTAACCTTGCAACTAAGCCTCTCCATGACTCCGCAGACCTTGCTTCAGACTTGATTGGATTAATGACAGAAATAAATCTATCTTCAGTTTGTTTTACAGCAAAATCCCCTCTTATTTTATCTAAAACTGTTGTTCTTGGTAATAATTTATTAGTTTTTCTAATATCATAGGTTTCTACTAGAACTATCATGTAGTCTGTTATGCCTTTTGCTTCCAATTGTTTTAGCCATTGATCTATATCTTCCCTTAAAGTTGTTTTATAATACTCTATATCCTGTGAAATAATTACAAAGGATTTAATTTTAATGAAAGCTATTTAATCCATTTATTATACCATACTAACAGCACAATCTGTCCAATAAATATGAAACACAGGTCTTTTTAATAAATTCCATGAATTATCAGATTGTAATTTATCTTTGCTGTACTTTATAAATGAAGCTTCCAAATAAACTACTTTGGTTACACGTCCATAAGACCTTTTCCATTCGCATGAGTCCTGTGGTATTGCAGCTACTAAAGGAGCCTCCAATGTACAAAACAAATTCCAATCTCCGGCACCTATGAAAAGATAGGTCAAGAGTTCAACAAGCAATTAATATATCTTTTATGATAGATAACAAGACCATACTTACATGTTATGATGGGTTTATTTGTCATGCCGTTGTTATCGGTCTTGGAACTATCGACCTCCTTCATATTTCATGATAAATAGGTTTTTCTACTTTTTAACACAAAAATATTTGCAGCAAATTAGCAGGATCCACCCACCACTTACGGGGAAATTATAAAAAAAATTTGAGTTGTTTTTCAGACATACACTTGGTGAAAATGATTTAATCTTTCTAATTAATTTTAAGTCAAGTTACAACTATTTAGAAGATATTTATTGAAAAAATCGCGAGAAAAATCGCAATAAGAAATTGTCAAATTGATTTGACAGTAGTCGACAACCACCCAACACGACAGATTCATTTTACATAGCATGAATTTTAAAATTATTTCTAAATATTCAATGGAATTTATATCAAGTTTTGTTATACTTTGTTTTCTAATATTTGAAATCAAATTTTATAATAGAAAAAGGTTTTAATCTTCACAAATAATATTTAGTGAGTATTCTCATTACAGTAAGTTAATTTGCGTATAATGGAACATGTTCTGTATTTGTGATTTCAAAAATATTATTAAATTAATAATAAAAATATTACAAGTTCTACTGCAAACGGAATACAATATAATTAATTTTAATTATAATATAAATATAATTATAAAAACAAAATTAATTTTATTAAAAGGTGTTGGTATTATGATTATAATAGTTATAGCAACTTCGCCTTTCTCTAGATTATCTATTCATCAAAATGTCGCATTCTGTTTTGGTGCCGTTTCAATATAAAGCGAATTAATTTTTCATTACTTTACGTAATATTTACGTAGTGAAAAGTGTAAAATAAAACTGTAGGAACTTTCTATAATCACAAGTATGTATTTGTATTTTTTCATATATAATTCATTGTTCTGTCTTGCTCCAACCGTCGCTGATTTACCTTATTGTCATGACATAAAAGCTGTATTATTTTGTTATTAAAATTGTGCACATTTGTATTTTCAGCCAAGTTTAATACAGTTATTAGCTATAAATATAAGACTAAGTTAACTTTACCTTTTGTTGTTAGATCATGAGGTAATCTTTATGTGCGAATTTTCTGGTACTGTGGTTTGTTGTGGTGCAATAAGCACTAAACTTGCGTTTCAATTATTGCTAATTAACTATTATTTATGCAAATAGTTGAAATATAACATCACTAATAACTTTTATACATCACAATGAAGGATTATTTTGTATTTTTAGCAATGAATACTGCAGCTCCCACATCAGCAGATGCATGTCTCAGTATAGTACACTCGTTAATGTGTCACCGACAAGGTGGCGAGAGTGAAGGCTTTTCCAAACGTGCCATAGAGTCTCTTGTTAAAAAGTTAAAAGAAAAACGTGACGAGTTAGATTCCCTTATTACTGCGATTACAACAAACGGTGCACACCCTAGTAAGTGTGTAACGATACAACGGACACTGGATGGTCGACTGCAGGTAAGTGTGTAGACGTTGTCTATCTTTAGTGAGTTGTGTTTGTTTTTGAGAACTAATATTGACAAGTATACGAGTTACTATATTTAAATTTAATTGGATTTGTTTTATAGGAAGCTTGAGGTTTTGTATGTGCTATGACTAAATTCAAATATTCTGTTTGGTATTGTAACCACGATAGCACCAAAGTGTTTGAACAATTGATTAAAGCAATCAAAATAAATATGATAGAAGTTGTATAAAGTATACAGTGAAAATTTTAAAACACAAACCCCAGTTAAATAGAAATATAAACCTAATTGTAATCAAAAAGTCATGCTGTATGTGTGATAGATAAAGTATTACATACACATAAGAATGACTATATAAAATAAATGGAATATACAGTAATGCCCCGCTTAACGCGAGGGATACATTCCAGAAAAAACTGAAATTCCCGCGACCATTGAGAAATTGATGACTACATTATGTTTATACCCACTCTTTCGCGTAATGCGGGGCAATTGAGCGCGAAATTTGAATTTCGCGTTATAGTGAAACCGTGCATAACGGGGTCGCGGAAAGCGGGATATTACTGTATATACAAAACTAAAAATTAATATAGAATTTGATTAATTTATATATTATATTGCAATTTTACTAATATATTTAATTGATATAAAAGTTCAAGGGATTATGTGTGTATATTCTTATATTTGTCCGTGTTTATTGAATTCATTAACACCTATAATATGCTAATTTAATTATGGAAATATATCATGATGTCTACTTTACATATTTTTAGTTCTAACTTCACATGGGAGTAATTGCAATTAAAAAACTATTTGAACTGTGTATTTCTAATTCAAGGTTGCAGGAAGAAAAGGGTTTCCCCATGTTATTTATGCACGCATATGGAGATGGCCGGACCTACACAAGAATGAATTGAAACATGTCAAGTTTTGCCAGTTTGCTTTTGATCTCAAATGTGACTCTGTGTGTGTGAACCCTTATCATTATGAAAGAGTCGTCTCCCCTGGCATCGGTAAGTAACAAGGTTGCTGCTTTGTGAATTATTTTTGACCAATTTGCTTTGTCCGATTACAGCAATTTAATATTCTACATAATTGGGTCTAGTAACACTAGAATGATTATAATTAGGTACTAATGTAACTTTGTTATTTGGTTTAGTATAGACGTTTAAAAAAGTTATATTTCTACTTACTTTGCAGATTTATCAGGTCTAACGCTCCAATCAGGTCCAAGTAGATTGGTCAAAGATGAATACACTGCGGGTCTGGGTGGTAATGGCATGGACTTAGACACAGGGGAGCTAGTCACCATTCGACATCACGCCGCTAGTCCTAGGCATCATCATTCCACGATACCCCATCATCATCAACAATATCAACCTTCTAATATTATTATTAATCAGGGACAGGGTATGTATGTTGTATGCGTGTTATGTGTTTGCATATTTAAGAAGCAAAAGAGTGGTTTATAATGAAAATGACAACTTTTGCTTCTATCTGATGCAGTGTTGAATATTGTGAGTGGGTTGTTACAATGTGTCAAGTTCATACTTTAATTGCCAATTGTGTTACTTTGATTTGCCTCTGCATGTAGTTTATGTTGCCATTTCTCTTACTGTCAGCACCAGATGGCGTATCGAACATGTATTCCCCTGGTCATGCGACAAGAACGCCGATACGTCCACCTGGAGCGCCCCCACAATTAGGACATCCACCGGCAATGGTTCACTCCCCGAATCCACAAATGATGTCTGGAGGACAAATGCAAAATGTTAATCAACAAATGGGCTCTGGATCTCCACAAATGGGTCCCGGAACTCCACAAATGGGTCCCGGGACGCCTCAGATGGGTCCCGGTACGCCGCCTGTGGTGCCGGTGACGCCTCAAATGGCTTCACCCAGAATGGTTCCGACAGCTAACCAGATGTCTCCAGGGCCACCTCAAATGCCGATTATAAGTCAGGCAATGTCTTTACCAAATTCTCAAATGATCATGGGTAATCAGAGAGCTCCTTTAGCTCCGAAATTAGAGCCACCGGATCATATGGATGCAAGAACTATGTGGCTACCAAAACGAATGAATCATTGTAAGCTTTTTTATTTTTTTGTTCTGACAATCTTGAACAAGACAATTTTGATCTGTTCTTGTTTTAAGAGTCCTATTTATTATTGTTTTGAATATGTAATGATATAAGTTACTATAATTTTTATTTTATTTTTGCATTTGCGTATTTGCGCTTCCATCTTGTGATTTTTGTGTGTATCACTTTTCTTTAGTTAGTTTGTCGTTTAGATGTTTTTGTTTAATTTTATATAAATTTTACGTAATTATAGCCGCAATGCCCGTTGGAATATCACCTGGGACAAATACACCTTTGATGGATAATGCAAATAATACTTTCTTTAATTCTGAACAAACCACTGCCGAGAGTCAGATGACACAAACGCTGCCTGGTAAGACTTAAGTCGACGTTAGAGTTGTCATGGATGTGTGCTATCTATGTGAATGATAATTAATTGTGTTTGCAGCTTCAACATTACCTCAAGAAACTAACCCACAACAAAATGGATTCTCTGGTACCAGCACTCCAGTTACAAGCCCGGGACCAGTTAACAGTCCACCAACTAATCACTCATCACAACAACAAGGTACTGAATTTTAAAGTATTCGTAAAATAATATTAATAGTGGATTTGTAGGAATATGCAAATTTCTGCCTGCATTTAATAGTGAGTAAAGGAATATGGTTGTTAGGTACATGGACTGGCAACAATACCCTGACGTACACTCAAAGCCTGGCGCCGCCGCCTGCCGTCTCTTCAGTGGATGCGCCTGCGCATCACCATCACTACTGTGAGCATTACCACTCTGTATACACATGTTTGTTTCGGCAGACTGCTTACAGTTAACTGTCGACAGCTTACAGTCTACTGAATTCAGTGAACTGAGAACTGATTAAACTTGCCTGCATACTGATTGCAATTGATTGATGGCTGATTTGCAGTTAGTTGCACATTGATTGTAACTGAAGAACGATTATGCTTAATTGTAGAGCATTTACAATAAGCTGGAGCCTGATTACAGCTCATTGGCATCTCATAACTATAACTGCAGTCTAGCCTATTTTTTTTTCTTATTTTATTATGGGTGATTGCTTTGTAGTGTGTTGCATTGTCCAGTTTGTTTTTGTGTGCTCATTAGTTGTTTTTTTTTTGGCATTTTACATAGTACATGTTTATTATATAGTTCTTAGTTATTGTATTTTAACATTATTTTATCACAGATAATGGCAATCCAGGTGGTTTGCTATCGAGTCAGCCAGCACCAGAGTATTGGTGTTCAGTTGCTTACTTTGAATTAGATACACAAGTCGGGGAAACATTTAAAGTGCCATCAAGTCGACCTAATGTTACGGTGAGCTGTGTAAAGATCAATAATTTTTTTTCTTGCTAATTTGACATTATTAGTTTTGAGAAAGTGTAGCTTTAAGTAATATTATAATCAAATATTTTTAAAAGTGTATCTATAGGTTAAGACAGTCTCTGTGACTTAAGGTGTCAATACAAATAAAGATTTTTAAATTTATTGAAATATATTTTTAATTTAATATATTGTAAATGTAATATTGTTGGGATACCTCTTATTCTGATATCCAAAACACAGGGTATTATAAATATATATATATTGTTTTAGGTGGACGGCTACGTGGATCCTTCTGGTGGTAATAGATTTTGCTTAGGCGCCCTCAGTAATGTACATAGAACTGAACAAAGCGAGCGAGCGAGGTATAGTATGCGATCTCAGTCCTAAATTCAATTTCAATATTTAATACTAAAAGCATAATGAAAAGCTCCTAGTAAGTTGTAAGCAATGCAATATTAGTAATTAACTATTGCACTATTTGTAATTGTGATTATTTCACCATAATTTAAAACTTTGAATAGTTTGTTATTAATGTTGTCTTATTGATCATTTGGGAAATTAATATAACTGTTTTAAAAGATTTTTGAGACTTGTTTGACCAAGACAATTGTAATGGTTAGTAACATCAGAAATAAAATAAAAAGGTAATCAAAAGCTTTTTAAATTAGTAGAAGTAACTTGTATGTTAAGAAAAGAATCCGCACTAAGGTCTATTAATATCGTTTCAGATTACATATAGGTAAAGGAGTACAATTAGATCTCAGGGGTGAAGGTGATGTATGGCTGCGATGTCTATCAGATCACTCGGTGTTTGTGCAGTCTTATTACTTAGATAGGGAAGCTGGTAGAGCTCCAGGTGATGCTGTACATAAAATATATCCTGCAGCTTGTATTAAAGTATGTTTTATTTACGTTTCATGTTTTAAAACAACTTTTTGAGGTGCATAAGTTGATATCATTGTTGTGTTAGGTATTCGACCTTCGCCAGTGTCACCGTCAGATGCAGTCTCAAGCGGCCACCGCACAAGCGGCTGCGCAGGCACAGGCTGCTGCAGTGGCAGGGCACATACAGTCTGCACATCCCACTATGAACAAGTGTATGGTTTTTATTTTAATAAATTTCAGTTTCGTTATATTTATTAGCCCTATGGGTGTTATAATAATCGAAATAAATGCAGTATAGTAAGTCATATTAAGTAAGTAAATTCCTGGGCAATCAATATATTATTATGTATTGATTTTTAGAACGTAATGTATGTGTGGAAAGCAAAAAGAATGACTTTTATATCTGGAGCTTACAGTCCGTCCTTATGGTGTTATATATGCTAACTTTGTTGAAATGCAGGACTTGTGTGATACATTTCAAGCAGCGCCATCTATGAGGATGTAGCGAAGTTGTAGTAGGACATTTTTTAAAATCGTAACATTAATATTCCAGGTCTAACGGCAGCGGCAGGTATCGGTGTAGATGACTTAAGACGTCTGTGTATAGTCAGACTGTCATTTGTTAAGGGCTGGGGGCCAGATTATCCGAGACAATCTATTAAAGAAACACCGTGTTGGGTTGAAGTTCATCTTCATAGGTAATACAAGTCTTTGCTTATTTAAACTACTTGAAAAGCCACAATAATGTAACATTGTATTAAATTTTCAGAGCATTGCAACTATTAGACGAGGTCCTGCACACGATGCCGATAGATGGGCCGCGAGCTAATATCGAGTAGGAGTTGATCGGCTTCTTTTGAGGCCACACTTGGCCCAAACACAGGCACACACCTCGAGCGACACACAACCCAACTATTATTAATATAAGACATATACAAATATAGTGGAAGGAATCAGAGGAATATTGGTTATTGAATTTATATATTATATATGCAATGAATTGTTGAATTGATGTCCAATATACTCTATCTATAAAAACCAGGTAAATATACAATTTAGGTCCGAATATTAAATATTATTTTAATATGAAGATTTTTTGTCTCCTTTATTTAAATGGGATAGAAAGAGACGAAATAACATTAAGCAAACTTCATATTTAAGTCGTAAATCCCAATGGGTCCTCTGATTCATTGAACTATAAATATTTTTATACTGTTTGTATAAATATTTTTTGATATAATGAAGGAAAATGTACGAATTTTTGCAAAAAATGAGCTAAACCTTTAAATACCTCATATTATATAAACCATGACAGTCGTAGTGTTTAATATAAGTGACGTGGCGTTTTTGTTTTATTAATGAGAAGGAATATATTTGAAATAAAAAAACAAATAAAAGAAACGGAAGTACAAAGTTATCAATTAAAAAAGATATATGGATGTTCTAAACGTTTGCACTGATTACTAAATAACTAATGCTGTCCTTTTCTATCAAAATTACTTTTTCTATAATCTTATCTCTTTTCTATAGCTTTTATATTTTTCTTTCAAACGTTTTTTATGAAAATAGTTAATTAGTAATTAGTGCAAATTATTCTCAAATTATAATATATGAAATTGTTTCTCGAATATTTTATGACGCATATGTAAATTGAGAGGGTTATTGGCGGATGCTCTGGTTACTTCGATTCGAAAAAGGAATAGTATCACTTGTCTCTGTCATTTAAACGGTTAATGAAAGAGACAGAAGAAAATTTACATCGACTGTTATTTAATAAAAAATAGTTGATATAAATTACGTTACGCATTGACGCGTGTAAACGAGGAGTTTAGCATCCACCACGTTTGTTTCAGGCCTCATGAATTGCGTCATAAAATGATATAGTATTATCCATTGATTGCTTATATAGAAGAATAAAATAGAATATTAGATACAACCATGCAATGGATTTAAAATTACGTGTGCCGCTCGTTTGTTGATATACGCCAGTCTTTAATGATCTATATTGATTCGTTTTTTTTACATGCGCTATAGTTTTTGTACTATTGTACTACTGATCAAGTTATTTGTAAAATTTTCCTCCTCAAATGGAAGATTTAAATATGTATTCGGTCTATTTATAAAAACGACAACCTGTCAAATGACTACACATTAAAGTCCATCAGGCTTCGTATTTCATTCCCAAACTCCTATTAGACAAATTTAACTATAGGCGTTTTAAAAAGAATGGATCAATAAGTGTTAACAGGATCGGGCGATAAAGGTGAACCATTGATTGATGTCTTGCTTTTAAAATTAAGATGTATCATACGTAAGATGTAAAAATTAAGTATAATTAATATTTATTTCGAGTCAGTATATCGCAGGAGAACATGAACGGATCTCAGTAAGGATTATTAGCAAATCGTTTTGTTAATTAATATTTAATTAGGTGTTTTAAGACCCACAGGTTCCATGATTAATTAATTAGGTGTGTATTTGTTGGGTGAATTTATTTTGATGTAGTTCTTTTTTTTTCGTGTGCGTGTTTGCATCATGACCTTTCACTTTTGGGTGAATCTCGAGAGTTTTATATTATGTTTGCGTGCTTAGTGCGATTCCAATATGCAGAACAAGGACTACGCAAACATATAACAGACAGACAGGATTTTAATAATGTTAATAATTATTTGTCTTGATCGGGAATTGAACTCGGGATCTCTACTTCACTACCGAGTATAAATCATGAATGTATATTTCTCAAGATTTATACGACCTTTCAAATTTTATTTTAAAATGAACGGGAAATATGTAAAGAGGTTGTGATAAGGATCAAATTGTTTTTTTTTCTTAATTAAGAACGATACCAAAACGTTAAGTTATATACATAATAAATAAGTTTTCGGCAAGACTCGATACGTGGTTCAACTTAAAAGAAGCCAAATAGGTGTAAAGCTTTTAATAAATTAAGTTTTAATGTTTAATTAGTATTTAAGTATGGGAACGAATAACATGGCGGGATTGTACTCTTAGTTTTTCCTCATGGGGTAAGCAGGGGTAAAATTCCATTAAGTATAAAGTTGATAGTACATAACAAATAATAAGTATATATGTGCTCCGATTTGTTTGAGAGTCACTTTACAGTTTACAAAATCTCTTAGCCCATTTGCATCATAAGAAAATATCGAAAGCTTTATATTTCAGCATAGTAATGAAAAATAAATTGTCTTCGTTTTATCGGTCTAATTTCTTCAGCAAAATTTTCAGAATTAATACTTTTTTTAGTGTTTTCTGTTTTTTGTTGTGTTAACAAAATTGTAAATATGCATATGACTTCGTATATATTCGCTTATGATGCAAAAGCGTTAAATTATAATTCTCAAATTTCATGTTCGTCTTTAATTCAACTATACTTTTTCAGGTCTAAATATGTTTAGAGGAAAAAATTAACAGTTAAGTTTTGCCATGTTATTAGTGTTGTATGGGTAAAGCCGAAGTGCGCGTGGTATTGTAAGAGGCTGTTGTTTGGTTAGCCCGTTAGTGCCTGCAGGAGAGAAAGAGAGGCACTATTGTATTGGGTTTATTATTTTTTGAAAAAGATTTACGCATTAGATGTAAAAGGTTTATTCAGGTTTGACCTCGAATTTTTTTACGTGCTACTATATAATGATTTATAAATCGGAATTATTGAAAAAAAAAAAAAATGATCTCGTTTGTAGATGCGGCTTTTGTTTTATTAAGTTTTTTTTTTAAACTAAATTATGTTGCCATTTTGTTTACGTGCCAATTTTGTTTCTAAAGGTTTTTATTATTATCTGTGGGCTTATCACGAATTTAGTCTGGCTTTCGAACCGAGTTCGCTTCAAGCGATTTGTATGGAAATTTGAGCAGCGCCACCGCGTGCGTATTTGGAACTACAATATTTTAGATACTTTTTGTTAATTTTCGAACGTTTCGACCTTTCGTTCATTTGATATATTGCTGGTGCTCGTTAGTCGTTAGTAAAAATTCATGATCCCGATTGCTAACGATCCGTTTTACTTGTGACAGCTCGATCCGAAAGCCAGACTAAATTCGTGATAAGCCCACTGGTTCTGTTAGAGCGAGATGATTTAAAGAAAGGTATCAACTTCGTGCTTATTTTGTAATCTACAAAAGTATTTTATGCAGTTTTATTGGGTTCCCCGCTTTCTTGTGTTTTATGTCACTTTATACCATTCGACTCTGTGATTAAAAGTCACACTGAGCGGGAGAGGTCTTATAAAAAAAAATTGATCTGTGATTGGTTAACAAAATTTGTTTGTTTGGTAAGCGTGACGCGCACTTCAATGTTGTTTTGATGATTAGTGATAGGTTTTTTTTTAATTATTTGTTAAAAAAGCCTCTCGCGATTGTCAAATATTTTTTGTTTGAAGTTGACCCACGTTATTATACAGGGTGAGGAAAATTTCGCAGGATTGTTACTGAAAAAAATAAATTAAGAATACATATTAGTTAAATTTTATCAAGAAATTTAATAGTGACCTTAAACCTGATCTTTAAGGTCAACTTTAATTTTTTTAAATGGAATGCCCTATTTTTGATATCACTAACTGAGAGAACGGCCTATTTTACATTCAAATATATTTTGAGGTCTGAGCTCAACGTGAAAATTTCATAGGGTCTTCGAAGGCCAGATTTCAGGTCGCCATTAAATTCCTTGATAATACTTACATAATACGTATTCTTAATTTTTTTTTCAGTCAACAATCCTTTGATTGGTTTCTATATTTTTGTTCCTCATCCGATATGTATTGTTTTTGTGAAATGTTTTTTGAATATATTAAAATTATAATTTATATGAAACACAATAGTGGTTATTACATGTAGTCTTTCGTATGGGTCAACTTCAATAAAGTAAAGATAAAAGTGAGGATAAAATATACGGTTAGCATGTAAGATATATGAATATATATTTTGTGTACGTATCAATAGGTGATTTAGCTTTTTATACGCGTGTTCGTGTTTTATATGTGTCGATGAAGTTTTGAGATTTGTCTGTTGATTGTTTGTCTTCTACAGTGTTGAGTATTTGCTTCTTTTTTTAAAAGTGGTTATTTCAAATTATTTTAATTTTCTCTTACAGTTTTGGAGGTTAGGTCCTTTTACCCATTTTGGTTTTTAATTAAAAATATGTCATTTGACCTATCCAGTATAAAGTGGGAAAACCTGGTGTGTGATCTTCAGAAGAAATAATGTATTTTATTTAATATTTGATATGTAACATATTTCTATTTTACTACTATGATTTTTCCACCCTCTCATCTCAGTATATATGTTCTGGTTATGTGCATCTTTAATAGTCTTATTACTTAGTTGTTCAACTCCACATCGATCGATTGCCGGAAGAGAGCCTTTGTCAGTGCTGCTGATGCCAGCTCCATTATTACAGGAGTGAACATGATTGGTCTTGTGGTTTGTTTAGCATTTTTTTTCTTTTTCTGGAACTCTCAACTAATTGAATCTATCAATCTAATTGAAATTATTCTTCTTTTTAATTCTGCATGTTATAGTCTTTTTTCTGTTAAATTGTTTTTCTTTTATATTTATAAAATTATAATTATTGTTGCCAATATATTCGAGTTCAAACATTTCCAAAGTTTATTGAACTAGTTTTTTTCTATTATCGCTATATCTTATAATTAATATATGTGTCAGTAGTGAAAAAGGATATGAACGCGAAATTTGTTATTGAGTTATTAAAAAGAAACAAGAGGAGATATTAATTTTGATGTAACGAATCTGAATTTTTCTGGACTTTGAATGAATTCTATTTCCTTTGGATTGGATTTGACACAACTGTAGAGAGTAAATCAGTTCGAAGGACCAGATTAAATGCGTGGTTACCTCTGGATTATTTTGTTATAGCGTTCGGGATTTTTTAAATGTATCCGTTTTCACAGACACATGAATACATATAAATTGGATTTTAAATAATATGAATAAATTTTGTTCAAGTTTTATGAAATTCTACGTTCTATTGAAAATTTTGACAAATGGATTATTACGGAGTCTTAGAAATTTTCATTGATTCTTTTTTTATTATAGAAAAGTAATAAATACGTATGTAATATATATTTTATTAATTTCAAATATAACCGATTTATGCATTTAATTTTTTAAATTTATAGACATTGTAAAATGTTGAATTCACGTCTGTTTTGAAACTATAAAAATATTTATTAAATTTAAGAATAATTCTATATGAAATGTACCAAAAAGAGAGTGTTGTACTTTTAGAAGAAAAAACTACAGGAATCTTGAGCAATACATAGAGTTTGTATATTTATATGCACATATAGCAATTTGAACAGAGTCTATGCTTCGGTTTGACATTTAGTCCCATTTTTTGTACTGTGAAGATTAAAGTGGTATGGATTTATTGGCGGCTATTGTTTTAATCTGACGTTTCGGAATCTGCAGCTTTTCGTGGCGAAACTAAAAAAATAATGTACATGAATAACGTAATTATGTTTTTGGTTAAGCGAGTGACCGAAAGTTTCGTTAGCAAAAGTGGCAGAATGGAGTTTAATACAGTAATACCCCGCTTTACGCGACACCGTTATGCGCGGTTTCACTATAACGCGAAATTCAAATTTACGCGAAAGAGTGCGTATAAACATAATGTCATTAACTTCTCTATGGTCGTGGGAATTTCAGTTTTTTCCGGAACGTATCCCTCGCGTAAAGCGGGGCATTACTGTAATATGCAATTTTGAGCTATGTTTTTTTTGTACAAGAAATTAAAATAACTATTAATATTGTGAAAAAATACCCGCAAATTACAACAATATTTTTGTAAGTGATAATTATTATATTTATCGTTTTTAGTTGACGCAATATTGAAATGTATCATAAATTTTTTTTTATAAAAGTTCTCGATTCTGTTTTTATTCGTTAATAAAAAAGTATATAGCTGTAATAATTATAAATTACGGAATAATAGTTTTGTTATATTTTTTATAATGCCAATGATTTTGCATATAATCGTTGTGGCGTTTTATTGCTTTTAAATAGAAATTATTTTAATTTAAAATTGTTCACCTAAAATACAATTTATAATTTCATTATCTCAGCTTTATTAGGAGACCTATACATAATATGTATATAAAATAATTCTATTCTATATAGGTAGGTATAGTTTTCAAATAACATGCCAAACACATGAGTGAGTTATTTCACAAAATAAATTCTATTTAAACGTAATACGACGACGACCACGTTTATTTATGTAAGTCTATGTAACTCGCACAAGGTGTTAGAGTAAGATCTAGTTTTAAGAATTACAAAGAGAATGAATGAATATAAAGGTTATTCCTTAATGCGAGGTGTTTTATTTTCATCTTTTACGAACACCTGAAAGCAAAGGTCTATTAAGGCGATTGATATGTGCAGCCGTTATTATTGCAATGAATTATTAGCTTATATTTTTATGAACTTCATTGTTTGAAAACATATAACAAATGAAGGACTTTAAAAAAAATAAAACTAAAGATGGAACTTGTTTTTCAAAAGGCTGGTAAATTAAAAATAGATAAAATTATGCCAGAAATGTTATCTATATTCACATTTAGTGTAGATCTTGTCCTAGGTTTACACACTCTAGACAAAATTGTTTTCTGGTCAGGATACAGCGATTTTTTTTTAAATATGGTAGAGTCCCGTGTCCCATCCTGTGTAATTGGAAATCCGCATATCATTTCTAACCTAGGTGTTATCATACTACTATTTGATAGTTGTAAAAGTCGTGATCTACTGTTTTTAAATATCTATACATCATAATATCACACTAATATTCTCCATAATTTATAATCATTCTTTTGTTTATTTTCCTCGTCAAACAATAAAATGATGACGTCACACGTCAGTGAAACCGTTACTAATAATACGCGCGACTCACTCCTGCGCATCGGCACCATTCCAAATCTAAACATTTGCGATATCTAATTTTATCTATGACTTGATTTAATGCCGACACCCACTTTTTAACCACAAACTTGTTTACTGACGACCCTTGAACTGAATATATGCACACTTACAATGCTTTGACTTAGTTGCCACAGAGACCGACAACGTTATATAAAATATCATTTTAACAGAATACGGTTCAAGGTTTGGTTTTAAAACGTAGAAATAGTTTTCTTGGAAGTATTTATTTCTCGGCAAATCAAAATATACAGATTGTTGAAGATGGGTGACTAAACCAGACAGAACATGAACAAACTATGCATAAAATTTTGACCTGGTTTTTAAGTTACAGCCTACCAATGGTATTCAATTGCAACTAGGATCATGACATGGAATGAGATGAGTCGCCTCAATGAACAATAACCCTTAGACTTAACAGTAAAATTAAGATACAATTAATATATTGCTTAAAACTAAAGTCTAGTAATTATAAATTTTATGGGGAAATCTAATTTCATTATTAGGTCTACCAATGTTAATGGATTCACAATTGCTAATCGAATGCGTTAAAAAATCTCGCACTCGTCGACTAAAAACAATAAATGCGCAATAAATAAAAAAACAATTGGATTAAAGTAAATCAAACATTTGGCATTTAATTTATATTTTAACAAACGAATGAGTGTTCTATGAAATTGTTTAAAGCTATTATTATGCGGCGAGAACGCTTTGAGTGCTGTGGGAATATTCCGTAAAATATGTATTTTTAGATTGGGCGAGGTCGTGGCTGTTTACATCTTTTCACTTTACAGTCGTGATATTTTCCATATTCTGGAAGATTCTTTTCGATTGCTTTTTTAATTTGCATAATTATTAATACTTTTAGGACGAAAAAGCTTCAGTTTTGTGTAGGGGAAACTAGCTAAGAAAATAAATATAGTTTTATTGATTTTTATTCAAAATCTAGGCTTAATTTGACGGATGATAAGGAAATTATAAGGTCATATAATTTGCCAGTTAATCTTTTGTTATATGCATGGTTAAATGGAACAGTCACCAGGAATTTGATGCCAGTCCACTCTCGAATGTTACGCAAGACGTTTTGCGCCTAATTTAGACATTGTATTGATAAACAGTACGGGATGGGCAAAACAATAGATTTACTAAATCACAAAGACTATGTCGATCAATTATAATACGCAAAGGAATTTTTTAAAGTTAGTAAAAAGCATTAACTAATTTAAAAGATTTTATACAGCTTACTATCGCATTAATTTTAATCCGACCTTTTGAAAGCTTTCCAGACTCTTTACAGCTCTTAAAACGTCGCATTAAAAATAATCGAAATAAAAACTATAATAAACCGCAAAAAATATTAAAATTACATTAAAAAGATTAGCGAGCTTGAAATATATTAACTTTCCAAAGTCGCATAGTTGGGAATAATACATATTTCATAGTAACGAGCTATTTGGGTGATAATAACGTAAAAGATTGTATATTTTTGAACTCTGGTTTTCGGTTATAAAAAATGTAAAAATTACTAAAGTATTTATGAAGCGAGGCGGCCAAGGAGACAACTTCTATAACACTTTATAGTGATGCGGTGATTTTTATTTGTTTTTATTTTAAAGCTCGAACTCTTTAATAATTATTAGATTAGATGTGAGCTGCCTCTATAAAGATCACATAAAGAGGTGATTCATAGTTTTTGTGTGCCTATGACAATGGAAGAGTACTGACTTTTAAACACTATGTTACCATAATAATTATTAATAAATTGAAAAGTTAGTATTTTTGTAAAAAGAGCTAGTGATTCAATATCTTTGCTATTGTGGAAAAGCTAACATCAGTCCCAGGCTTTAAAGTTATAATCCCTATTATTATAAATAATAATAAATTCTTTACTTGCTTAAATTGCGTAACTAACGGACTTAATATAATCTTAACGCAATTAACGATTTTGTTCACTTCTATTATAGCAATTGTTATGGGGAAAATTGTGGAAGAAGATGTGGAGAGAGAATTGAGAGAAAGAGAGAGAGAGAGTAGCTTCAATAGGAAAGAGATAATTTAAATAAAATGGACGTGAAATAAGAAGAAGTCAGTCTAAAAAGCGTGTGTGTAAATTATGTAACCAATCAGGATAAAAATTAATAATATCGATACAGGTCTAATTTATTTAGCATTCCTTATCGATATAGAATATCGATCAATCTTCTTGATAAGCTTTTGGCATCACTATGATTCCCAAAGCGCTTCGCCGCAGATCGAGGCTCTCCCTAGCGTTTTAAAGCGCATTGTCGACTGCCCGGGCGCCCGGCAGCCGTATACGAACGAACGAACACAAACACATTTTTACTTGTTATTATTTTTTTACGTTTTTAAATATAATTTTAATACCACTATCACCACGTGACCGTGTTTGCGAACTCAACTTATTATTTCAAAGTTGGATCTCGAATTTTGTGTGAAGTGAAAATTTATTTTTGTTTGGATTTATTCGGTAAATATTGACTCAGGTGAGATTATTTTTTTTATCCTACTTAACCTTGCTAGTAAGTGTTTTGTAAATATGGTAGTCAATAAGATCTGTAACCTTCATGAGATACCTATATACTATTAAAGTTACATTTAGTTTATTTTATTTCACAAAGATCTTTTAAATGTTAACAATTTATATGTTTGAAAACAAGAATTATTAGATATACAAATACATACATATAAACTTTGCCTTAAAAATTCTCAAAATTCGCATACATATTCGTTGTTATGTATAAGAATAATGAAAAATTCCCTCGTGAAATGAACCATTGAGTTAAATATACTAGAACATCCATAACAATTTATTCACAAATTTCACGTGAACCAATTAGAATACAATAATACTTATTAGATATTTTAAAATACGTAGATGAATAAAAGTATTTATGGTGCTTATTATTGCTTTCTTTTTCATTAATAATTTGATGTTTTAAAAACTTTCCAGTCACAGTAAAACACTAATAACTCATTAGATCGCATTATGACCGTCGTTTCTAGCGTCTTCTCTAGTACATGTAACTCAATGCCCGAAATACATGTTAAGAATGACTTGTTGCGTTTATTTGGTATCCGGTTTCAGACGCCTAAATAAACATTAATTCGAATGAGGATATTGCGATTTTATGCTTAAATACGTGTTTGTTTTACGTAATTTGAGTAACAGATGTAAATATTGAAGAACAACCTTCTTGTTTAATTAATTGTACATACATGTTTTTAATGATCACATTGCCGTCTTACACGTTCGCATGGCGGCATAGTTCCTTAGCTCCATTTATCTGTATCCACAAAAACTATCGATGAATACGAATGTAATGTTGTTATATGTCCTTGGGAGATCACTGCATATAACATAAACATTAACGTACAGGAGGCATTATAAAGAAGTATTTATCAAATTAGTAGTTGTATTGTATATTTATTTTAATAATAAGAAAACTAAAAAAAGTGTTCAATGCTCTCTCTTTGTGAGATAATTATGTGTAGTGAGTAATCGTGAGTAATCGAATATGAAATCTCGTATCGTTGCGTACATATAGTAAAATATGACTCAAAGATACAGAATTAGCTGACCGCAGGTGCAAACTTCTGGCTCGCAAATAAGTTTTATACATTTTGTTTATCTTTTTTTTTTAAATAGATTTGAGATATAAAGAAGACAATTTTTTTTTATAATAAATTTATTGTAATTGAAATATAAATGGTAATTTATATACATATAGCCGACATTGTTGACTTATTGCAATTAAAATATAAAATAATGTTGAAGGAAATAAAGGTAGATACAAACAAAAGTTATGTTATTTAATTTTATCATTGTCATTTCTGATATATAGTTCAATATTTAAGATGAAGTGATCATAGAAGTAGTCATTTATAACGAGTAGACTCCAACTCTTATTAGACATTTTTCTATAGTGACAGCTGTCGCCACTCTTGGACTTCACATGCCGGAGTACTGTTAAAGATCCCTTCCATACAAAGTCAAAAGTTGTTTATTATTCATAGAAGGACATCGGAATTAGGCCATATAATAATTTTAAATATTTTAAATTTAATTATAACAATTAGTGATTGAAATATTCAAAACTTTTATCCTTATTTAATGTTATAGCAGACGCCAATCGAATTACGTTATTTCGTTAGAGTAGATTGACAAGGGTACTTTTTTATTGATAGCCCAGCATATGACCACACTCCGCCTGATGATAAGCTAGAGTGCGGTCCATGAGCATAGACAACTGTTACCACATATAGATGACTCCACTATGCCGGCTCGAGGAGACGAATGTGCTCTGTCCAAATTAACAGGGCACACTCCTGTCGTTATCCCGGCTATTTCCAAGCTGATCCCAGAACGCGACTAGGTCACTTCACAGGTGTTCCACTTGAAAGTGGTGGTACTTCCCCAGGACGCCATACTGGGCTAATGCCATCATCAGTCTGCCTACCACTCTTTGTGTGCCTATATTATTATACTATAGGCATTGATTGATGAAATATTGTATTGATTTATTTTTCTTTTCATTAATAATAAGATTGTGTAATAACTATAATAATTTAGGTAACTAACTATACAAGATAGATGCAGCATAAACTTATTAGAATTTCACACTTAGAAATATGCAACTAACATGCAGTCCTGTCAGTATTTAACCGAACATTGTTATACAACTAAACATTCCAACTGTCATAGCTAAAATTTGGGTTGTTTAGAATATCTAACCTAACGTAACTTTGGTATTTGGTACGATCCGCTTCAGTAAAGGCCGGTTTATACTGTAACTTATATTCGGATGTGAATGTATCTTATGACAACTGAAAGTGTCTTTTCATCACAAAAATTATTACAAATGAAATTGCATTCTTGTGTAATCTGATGAACGAGTTGTGTTACTTGAAAACGGCGGCAAATTTAAAAATCTTTTAGTTATTAACTCAAAGTATATTGAACAAAATTTGAAATTATTATATTTTTACATATATTTATTTTTATTGTATGTATCAGTATCTCTTTTAATTATTTTTTTTGAGTAGCTTGATTATTTAAATATTATAATTATTAATTATTTATCATAATATAAAGCTACTTGCATTACTTTGGTAGGCTTTGACATTTTCATGGTACATTACAATAATTTGACATGATACGCTTGCAAGAACAATCCTGCAATAATGCAAATTCATTTGTGATTATTTTTGAGAACTATACTACATGCGTAAGGACGTAGTGGAGGAAATAATAGGAAAGGAACGTGGAAGTTATTGATAGATTGTTTATTCTTTTAGTATATATAGATAGAAATTGGCGTGAATATAAAAGTAGAGAAAGGCTGTGTCACAATTGTCAGCGTAATGTATTAGTTAAAAGTTTCGGAGCAGAGCGGCGGAGAATTTTTGGTTAGCCGCCAAACATATGTCAGTGTTTGAGGTCAAATTAATTCACGCAGGTGACACGTAGTAGATGCAGGTATCTGCTTTTTGTTATTATGATTTACATTCGCCTTAATTTTATTTTGAATGAGAATTAAAAAAGAAAAAAAAAATAGTCATTAATGTTTGGGTAGACTGAAATCTAGATGTAAATGTAGATGATTTATATGAAGAACAAAGATATAGTGCAAACAAACAAACTTGGGTTCAACAAAAGACAAAACTACAGAATAGTACAGAACTCTTTGTATTGATATGCAAAGTGTAAAAACTGAAATGATGTAGAATCCGCCTCATCAAGCGTGGATATATTTCTCTGTGAAAGCGGTTATCCGCACAGCTTAACACGTGCGGTCACATGCCAACTACGACTTTATTTAATTGTCGGTATGGTGCGGGGGTTTGACATATTCCTGCGGTAAACAAACTAAACACTAAAATTACACAAACAGCTATAAATGTAGAAAATTTGGCAACATACAGCGCTCTTACTCATGCAGGTATTTAGATTAGTAATGCAGGTGTGAGAAAATATATATTTGAACTCTTAAATTGTTTGGGAAATTCAATATTAATATCTTGAATTTTTTTTACACGATTAAACACCTATTTTATATAGAAAGCTCTATAGTGAGAAGTAGAAAAAAGACAATTAACACAAGAACTATCAACCGGTGAAAATGACCGGTTTCAAAAATTCTTCATAATACTTTTGTGTAAAAGCTTACTTATTATTTTTAGTAAACGATTCTATTAATCTATAAATTTATTGAATTATGTTTAATACTTTGCAAACACAAGTCATTTGGTCATTTTGACTGGTTGGTAGTTCTAGTGTTAACTCTACTAAAATAATAAATAATCGTTATATAAGTACTAAAAAATGTAATCGTGTGCAAGCTCTAAAAATTATGTTTAAATGTAATCCTACAAATTTAAAAATACATCAGTTCATATAAAACAAATAAAACAACAGCATCACTATTTAAATTTGTCATGTAGCCATTCACCTGCGATTCGTCCTAATTTCACGTCCTCGCTCCCAGAATAACCAACCAAATAATATGTGTCACATTGAATGTATAAATATCTTTGCTTACTTGACGGTCGTTCCATTATGACAGCGATTTATTTATTTTTCTTGTAATAATACCGATCTCATAAGATATAGTGAGAGATAAGTGGTTTGCTAGGTAATTCATAAAAATATGAATAATATGATTACATAAACAATTTTTAAAACCATTTATATTATTATATTTTAAAAATATACAAGTTTATATATAATACTTATATTGCAGTGGCGGCCTTAGGGGGTGGCGAACGGGGCAATCGCCCGGGGCCTCGCTCTTGCAGGGGCCTCGTTTTTAAAAGTTTCTTTTTTAAAAGTGTCAATGTAAAATATTCAAATTTTATTTATTTGTATAACTTTAGCATTTCTCGTCAAATATGACAAATACCTAAACCAAGCAACCAGATCTACTTTCGCACACATACTTTTCACGAAAGACAAAGGGCCTCGCAAAGACCTGCCGCCCGGGGCCTCGCAATGGCTAAGGCCGCCACTGTTGTATTGTCAAAAAAGTTAATGGTTTTGTCACTGAATTGTAATGAAAAATCGTGAATAAAACCTAAATCTGTAACTGGCTTGTCGCCATCGACAGAATTAAAGCAACTTGTCTGCCAAAAAATTTATACATAAATTTATTTTAATGCACCATTCATAACTTCCATTTGAGTATTTTGCCAATCATTTTGTTTTAAATGAGTTAAATATAAATACATTTGTTTAATTGAATTTATTAGACATTCTACAACAAAACGTTTCATTGTATTTGCCTATTCTGTCCTAGTTTAAAAAAGTTATAATTTAAATTCGTAGACAAATCAGTTATTATTTTAGTTTTAGGTGAGAAAAAAGACGAGATTCACTATTATTTGACCTCCAAGTCTATAAGTATATTTTGGCTTAAAATTCTCTGAATCATCTGAATTAAAACTTGCAGATGTGTCACCACACAAATGTAAAAACAACTAAAATATTTTAATATAAGTGTCAAGAAATTTATCTAAGCTTCTATGTATATTAAATAGAACTCATTTTTGACATATCTTAATAAATATTATTAAGATTAATTGATTGACAGATTGAATTGTGTGAATGAAAGTAATCCATATTCATTATCCAGCAATTGTTTTTTTTTTGCGTATCACACGTATTCAGTATCCTCTATTTAATAATTTATATGTTTTTGAAATTCAAATACAGTCTGAACTCCATATAACGACACTCGATTTAACGACAAACTCCCTAAAGCGTCGAAATCAATTGTCTGAAATAAACTTTTTCATTTTCTAATTCAGATTTTTCTTCTTTCCATTTAACGACTACTCTCTATAACGGCATAAGATGCACAGTCCCATCAGTGTCGTTATATAGAGTTTATACTGTATATAATATCTTCATGGTCATTGTTGTCATACACTATCAATAATCCCTACGGAAGGATATGAATACCCTAATGTTGTAGCATATCTAGACGTAGGCTCTAAATGCCGACTACGAAGTGAACGCCTCCGTCACTCCTGCCCTTGACTCATCCTCCGCCTTTCACTTTTCAGAGCCTTGTATTTGTTTACCTCTATGATTAAGGTTCGCTCTCGTTTTTCCGCAGTTGTTGATCGGTTTCAATCATTTGGAGCAGAACTTCGATGGACTACTGATTTGTAAATAGAAAATTGCAATTTAAAATGGCTGAAAATGGGTAAAGTTTTTGAATTTTATTTATACTAGAATTCGTTTTATTATTATAATATCTATGGCGGTGAACTAGTTAAACCAAATATTTAGGTCCCGGAAAAGAATTTAAACGATTTCCCATGTTTTTAATTGGATCAAGTTATATTGGTGATGTCGTGCTAGAAGAAAAGACTTCGAATTCCGGTGTCGTCTATGTCTACGAGATGTTAAAAATAACATGTTTTGTTGGCTTATCTCCAGGTACGGACACAATCCGGCGGCGGGGCATATCGGCAGAATCCCTAACTACGGCAAAACTCAAGTCAACGTGAGTATTATTATTTACTATACAATTGTATAAATTCATTATTAAATATAAAACAGTTGAAATCACGTGATATTATTTTAAAATAACGTTCTCTCCATTTTTCTTAACTGGGGTGAGTAATTATCTTACGTATTTGCGTTATATTTATTGTAAGAGTTGAAAATCTGGTATAAGTCACTGCTATAAATAACATTTCCTAAAAATATATCAACCTTGCGGAAACACCAATAATTTGTGTAACATTGAACATTACATGCCGAAGTTTATTGCAGCTGACCTAATTTTCTCATTTAAATTTATTTCAGCCAATGGGAAGCGTTGAACCGCCAGCATGTATTCAAAACGCAATGATGACGAAAGACAAGAAGCCGTTTACTTATACTCCTGGAGGTCTTGACTTATCGCAAATTCGAACACCAAGTATGGCAAGACGATTAGCAAGACAAAGGTCTTTAGAAGAACAGGAACAAGCTGCCTACAACGCACACCAGCCTGCTAATGGTGGTGGGTGTCGTCCACAAGGAGGACCTGCACCACCACCACCACCGCCTCCGCCACAAGCTCCTCCTCCACCACCACCTCTTATCATCGAAGCACCGAACTCAAAATCACCTAAACCAGTACCTCTTGGAGAACGTCCCGAAATAGTGATTCCAGAAAATCCAATTGGCATGTTGAGAAAAACCAACAGTCCATATCATTGGGAATCTGAACAGGCAGATTTACAACGTATGGGACCTGTGCCCAAATTCGTCGAAAAGGTTCCGAGTCCATTAACGGTTAAAATGCCACCATCGTCATTCTCTCAACAGCCACCACAAACATATATTCCATCGCCTCCTAGTAACACTCAAAGAGGAAATATTATGTATAATAACAACAGGACACCTGAAAGTCCTATTCATAAGCCAGAACCAATGTACGCCAATAAGAATTCACCATCTCCAGGAATAAATACGACACCAACAAGGGATTTACTTCAAAGGCAAGACTCACAGTTTAATAAAAGTCCAATGCCATTTGGTGGTCAGTCACCAGTTTCTAGCAACGGGGTACCATATTCACCTAGTCCTAACAGTAGTTGGAAACAGCCAGAACGAAGGGACTCTCCAGTTAAAACCCAAATAACTCCTCCGTCTCCACAAATAAATAGAGGGCAATTTTCACCAAATGTTCAACAGTTCGCTCCTAGTCAACAGGCGACTGGGAATTCTTCACATTCATATACTTTGCCAAGGACTGGAACAAGAATGCAAGATAATAGCAATGGAGCCTTCCAACGAGATAGTAATAACAATAACAGTATTTACAATAATACAAATGATTCACAAAGGGCACCGAGTCCTTCAAATGTTGCACCATGGAGAACACAAACTCTAAACAGGCGAGATCCTGGCAATTATCCAACTAGTAATACTGAAAGCAATCAGCAATATAAGGCTCCAGAAGTGAACAATAATCAAGAGCCATATCATCCGCCTTGGGTAAACAGCCAACCTCAGCCTCAACAGTATAACCCACCCTGGGTGACATCGCAAGAAGCTAATAGCAACAATGTACATGATAATTATCCTTCTCCGAGGCCAAATGCAGAAAACTCTAATGTGAAATCCGCGCCTGTATCTAAACCATCTTACGAACAACAGGATCAGCCTAGATACCAATCACACATGTCTATTCCAGTGACTCCGCGAAAATCAAGACCAGAACATGAATATAAACAAACACCTCCGCCTTCAAACGTAGAAGCTGTCTACGTAACACAAGAGCCGGTGTTCTATTGCCCTGACAGTCCAAAATCAGTGCCACCTTTTGTGAAAGCCCAGAAAGAGAAAACTAAAACACCACCACCTATTTGGTGCCAGAGACCTTTGGAAGGTAGGAAAAGTTTACCTAGAGAATTAGTAACACCACCAAGAGATAATGCTGAGCCTGAATGGGTGAGAAAGAGTAATGATATGCAAAGGAACACTCGAGAAGTCGTTAGTCCTCCAAAATATCAACAACCTCAACCAACATGGTCGACTAGGCCTTCCGAGAATAGGAAGAGTTTACCCAGAGACAACGGACCAATGTCTCCTGGTAGTAGAGTAATTCCCATTCAAATGGATGTTACCAATCCAGATGTAAATGACAGAGGTCAGCCACCACACTTGAGAATAGTGATCGGTGGGATGAATCCTAACACTCAAGGTCAACAAAGCCAAGGGAACTTTTCTCAACCCACTCAGAGGATTATGAGGGTTTTATCACCTCAGTTAGTGAGGATGGATGAGCCTCAATCTCAACCTTCGTACGACTTGCCAAAGTTGAACAGAAGTTTCCAGGAGAACAATATTCAACCGAACCAACCAAAAACAAGGATAATTCCGATCCAATTAGAAAGTGGGGGCAATGGGGGACCAAATAAGAGGTAATATTATACAAAATAGTTTTATTTGTTAAATGTACAATTTTTATAAATATTCTCAATGTAATTTCAGCTTCAGTGGGCGGTACTAAAGACGGAGGTGGTTATGCACTTAAATTAAAGTAAACAAAATTATATTATCACCGCTTTAACATTCAAAGCTTTATACGCTTGACTATTTCAAATAGTTGTACTTATAACATTTTTTTTTATTACTAAAAATTGGCTTTGTAGTTTAGTTATTCATTTTCAATCTTCGATAGAGACTTTTTTAATTAAATTTTTGGGTTTGAGTGCATTATGTGACTTATGTATTGTTATTTACTTTTTTTTCTGAATGAAAATTCAGTTTTTTTTTGTTAATTATTTTATGTACAGGCTACGATTGGCGAGTTTCTTATGGTCTTCTTCTCGTCATACGCCTTTCCGAAGCCTTTATAGATTCTGACGCTGAGCAAGCGCACGCCTTTAGTGCTTATGCTAATAAACGATTTTCATTTCATTTTATTTCATTAGATGACATAATTAGTGATGATTTTTTATTTTAATAGATGTGAGAGTTACATTCAATCTTGACACAGAACAGACTGCTTTTAACGTTTAGGAATTACTACACTAACTAAAAATTATAATTTATTAAGCCTTTTGATACATGCCTATAACAGACGTAACAAAACAGCCGAAAGATAAATAAAATAACTCCAGTAACTATATTCTCACTGTTTCTTGTTATATTTCAAATTACAGAGTTTTCTACCATAAGTTCACGCAGGAAGGACCACCTCGTCAGTCGAAGGCATTCAAGGTATTGCAAATCATAACTGGAACTCAGGACTCAGAGGGTGAAAATATAAAACAAATGAACAGCGTGGAATCTCAATACGGTTACACCGATTTATAGTACCTACCTAATAATATTTTAAATATAAGTTATATTTAATTAATTAAGCTTTTATTTTTTAAAATATTTATTGAGTTTAAACTTTACAGCTATGCCAAAGAAAGTGCTATTGTATATAGACTAGTATGTTTAGATTTATTTTAATAAATTGAAGTAAGTAATTAGTTAGACAAGTTACTAACATTTATAAGTAATATAGATACTTAATTTGTATATTAACAACAATACTAATAAAAAAAACATACAAGTCATTGAGTTAAATATACACGAAAAAACTGCATAGAACAAACTTATTTTAAAATATCTAATAGGTGTTAATGTATCTCGCACGTGAGTCGTGGTCTATTAGCCTTACTAATGCATATATTTTCTCTATTATATTTAACTCAATGGTAATGAATAGGAGGTACCACTTAGATTTTTTATTTTCAGCTTTCAGTATGGAACGTATTATATAAAATCCCTTACTTTATTTATAAAATGTGTAGATGATTTAATATATTTTTGTAGATTGTTTTATTATATTAACAATTATTACTATGATTGAATAATCGCTTCTCTTTCAAAGGTATTGTGATCTTCGTTTGTAAAATAGTTATGCTGAATTCGAGCATTATTTTTAATATAATTTATTTTTATTATTATGTTTTAATTGTGACGTCAACTAATGTTAACATATCACTTCTTAGTCTTAGAAATACGCAGCAATTTAGTACAAAACATACTCAAATTGGATGAATGCAACGCAATGCAGAATATTAACGAAAAGTATGCTCTACTTGAAACCTATTCGCAAGAAATGTATATTTTATTGTATTTATTTTAAATATCATGAAAAATATACGTTAATTTAATAAAAATAGGTTTGTTTGTTAAATTATTAATATTATTTTTATAAAAATAAAATTAGGTATTTTAAATACATTTTAAACTAACAAAAAACAAAAAAAAATTATACATGAATTATGTTTATTGTGTTTTTATCTCTAAATTAAAAAGGTGTGTAATTAACTGAAACATTTGTAATGCTTATTTCTTGATAATTTAATACCATTTCATTCTATTATACTCCTTTTACAAACTTTTACTTATTACGTACAATTTTAAAATATAACAATTATTACTACAGGGTTACAAAAATGTCGACAGAGCTATGGTGGAGTGGCAAAGAGATGCATAGTGAACGTGCTTCCTTGGTATTGTGTGCGGGTCGGGTAACAGTCACCTGAACCTGATGTCGAACTTTCAGTTACTGAAACCATACTGAGCGCATACTTGACTCGATAATTAAAAGTTACGTCAACAAAAGTGTGTGGACTTTAATTCTACTATTTTTGTGATGCAGACAAAGTTACAAAAAGATTATTCATGCTTTGGACTAATCCAAGGACTGCATTGCTAAGTTCTCCGATACTGTCAACCATATAATATGAAAAAGATGTGAATATGTGAAAATTAAAGATATAAATATCTAGAAATAAGTCATTACAATAATAATGCCGGACAATGGGTGTGAAAGTCTAGTCAGTGTGTTTTTATACAAATCATGATTTTATATTATAAATTATATTTGCTTTCAATAAAAATAAAACAATATTTAGTTTTAATATTTGTATTGTTATTGTATTTTCTTTTGTAATAAATATTTATAAAACATTTTTTATTTAATTTACGCTTTGTTGTAATAATGTTTAGCTGTAGTCAGTTTCCCACCCACCACGAAGAAATGTCAGTAGACTTCCGCTATGCTGGCTTGTGAAGTCGAGGTCAATGCCTCTATTATACCCAACTTAATAACCGTGCTGCGACCATGAAGGCTGCGAAACTTTCGAAACATTTCAGAATTCTGAAATAGGACTTTACTGATGTTACACTAGAAAACAAAAAAATGTTTTACAAATATGTAATTATTATTATATAATTTATTATGTATTATAGATAGCCAAGAGACGAAACAATTAGTTTTTTTCTTTTGAGATATCTATTTAGATTAAGCGTATCTTAAACAAACAACTTGCTCATATGCTTAATCGATACTCCACACGCGCGAGTCTCTAGACAATTAAACTAGGTGGCGTTACCTGTCGGCTTAGCAGGACACTATCATGGGCCTCGTCATTTCGGTGTTCGTTAATTAACAATTTCGTGGGCGAATGGACCGCGCGGATTATGATTTCGGTTAGGGTTGTCAAAACACAATTTATATTTAACGTACCTATAGTACTAATTACATTAATATAGAATATCCTTATTATTAAAAAAAACTAAATATAATTATGTCATACATATATCATTTTCATTACAGTGAATTGTGTGAATTATGTGTTTCGGTATATCTTATCAATCATGTTACGTTTATTATTATAATTTAAACCAAATTTATTTTTGAGCCAAGTGGGATCCATAGGTTGCTGTAAATAACGTCATCGACAAAGTTTTAGAGAGATTATTCTAGTAGTAACTGAATGATTAATTCCAAAGAACATAAAGCTGGCAACCTTGATTATAATATCGTCATGGACAAATTGGAAACGGGCAAGTGACAATCATTGTGATCCGATTGTAAGGCGCACTGGGAAAGTTTTGACAATTAATTGGTGAGACGATTATGTTGTTAACTCTGATATCGAACTTTGCCAATGATAATGAAGTTTTAATTGCTGACTCCAAAATTTCAACTCCCTAATGTTCTGAGGGGATAATTCTTCTATATATCTAATTATAATTTGAACAAAAATATTACCATTTTAATTTACAATTGTGTTGCATTTTATTTATTCTAAGCATTTTTGGAACTTACCATTTAAATTTCACATAGAGTTAATTAAGCTGAATATTATTTTTAATACATTAATTTTATTTTTAAAAAATGCTCAATATTTTATTTGCTTAATTAAACCTGTATTTAATAACATAGTCTTTAATAGGTGTTCATTTTTTCACTCAAAAGTTTTCCTTTGCTCCACCTAATATTTCAGGCGTTTTCCTTGGATTAATTGTTAGTTAAATTACGTCTATTTGAATTCGAGTATGGCATAAATTTTATTATATAATTTTCTACGTCACACAGCACATATTAATATAACAAAAGATGTAATAATGAACCAAATTCAAAGTGTAATTTAATACTCATTACATGAAACGTCGCATCTTAATTACTTTAATTTGTTAATGAGCGATATAATATGACCTTAGAATATTTCGGAAAAGTATAATGAGATTTTATAAACAGCGTGGGATATGACTATACTCCGTTTTGTCTTCAAGGTATCTACGTACAGTCGCATCCGCTATGCCGGCTTGAGGATTTCTCCACTCGTTACTTCCAACTTAATGCCGAAACACGGCTACGAATGTGGTGGTTTTACTGACTACTACGGTATTAGAGACGACACCATATTTTATTTTTATGTTATTCTTTTATTATAAAATAAATCTATAGTATTACCGAGGTTTCATATAGATTTATCAACAAATAATCGGTCAAACAATTTACGTATGTATTTCGTACGTTATTTTAAAAGATAGCTACCAAAGTAGCATCGATATTGTCTGAGATTTTAGAGTTACGAGCACGGTCATGTTTGCTTTTAAAATTTATTATTTGTAAAGCTGAAACTTAAATTTAAACCCCATAGCCTACACACCTGCTTACATTGTATGCAACATATTTTTAAAACAAAAGTGATAATAAAACAATGGATTCGAATAAATTGTAGTATACATGTACGCGAGTGCATTTATTCTCGGGTTGCTACCACACATAACAAATTGGTTGTTCCTTGCCAACATTGTTCTGACGCAAATTCACAATGTTTGTACGTAACGAGCGTGATCTATGAAAAAGATGTTAGTATACATTTTTATTTATTGGATGTGGTAATTTTTTTAAGTCTACTATATGAACACACTTCATTTGATGTCTTGAATGTCATGTACTCTAGCTTAACATCGGACAAAGTGATATTATTTAGAAACAATAAATTAAATAACTAAATATTAAGTAACTGGTTGCTTAAGACTTTAAAAGACGAATTTAATGTTTATTCGTTCGTTTTTTATTTTATTATTAATAATTTGGAAAAAAGAATTGTCTAGTTTGACGGCCATTCGCTGAATTTAGATACACCCATAAGATTGGAAGTAATCGTATATAGCGAAGTGACGATAAGAGCCTGAAACCAAGTCGATATGGCTTCTGTAGTAGCAGTTGTCTTCACTCTGTACTTTAACATCAGACGGCTAAAAATACCTTCTCCAACATGAAGTAATTTTGCAGCTCCGTGTTACCATCTGGATGTCTCTAGGCGCATTATCAAAACTGGCGGTTGGTTAGTCCTATTTGTAGGGTCGTAAAATCAGTTGTAAAATGGATATAAGACAGCTATCGACCTTACAGTTTTATACTACGTTCAGAACAATGCAGTTTCAAATAATTAAAATGTCTAAACGAAACTATTGCAGCATTGTGTATTTTTGTATCAGTAATTATTTTTTTATTATAATAGAATAAAAGTTTAAAAAGGCAACTAAAAATAAATGGGTCAATACAAATGTATGCATTATTTACATTAAAATAGATTAGATAATAGTATCAAAATGATTTATTTAGAGCTTCCGAGGATGTATACTGTGGCAATTCTCAATCGCATTCGATGTCCAGCTCTATTCTTGTTATTGTGCAACGTTTCTGATCCGATAACGATTCCAATCTCAAATAATACAATTATTTTAAAATATTGTATATATATATATATATTTGTTGTTGTTGTATTTATAAAAAAACATCTTTTATTAAATGAAGTCGCCTTATCCAAATGAAAACTAGGACAAACATAGATGCTTTAGTATAGAGTTCTAAAAACGGTTTTAATATTTATATTTGCTGGATTTTGTTACCGCATTGGAGACAGGAAAAACAATTGAATAAAAAAAGCACTATTTACATACCTACACAAATATGTCTTAACATTGGATTTAGTAGGACCGTTATCAATTCAATTTCGAACCATTTAATAACAAAAATAAAGCAACAGCGTATATGTTTGATTATTTCTATTGATTTTAGTTATGTAAACTAAATAAGTATACTGTTTGTCTGTGAATTTCCGTAACTGCAATTCCTATTGAATAAAGATAAATCGTATTGGTGTTTATTTGAAAATTAACTAAGTACTCTATATAAGCAACATGCAATTATTAATTTCACTATTTGCTTTAATATTTGCTAATAAATCATAAAGCGCTTTTCCAATTCATGCAATTATAACTTCATGACATTTTTTAAAAACATCTAAGCAAATTCGTTTGACAGGTTTAAAATAAACAATATGTTTGCACTCGCTAACGAAAGCGGAAATACTGTCTAATTATCAAAATCAGCATGTCGGTTTCCAAAAAGAGATGTCTCTTTAGTAATTTAGACGTATGTTACGTAATCCACGCTCGAAATATATTTAAAAAAAGACACACAACCGTCTCGACCTTGATGACGACGGTGATAGATAGGCAGAAAAATAAAAAACTTCGTAGTTGCTCGTAGATGAAAAATTGACTCTGAAACCATTGAGTTAAATATAGTAGAGAGGACATGGTTAAACTAGCTCTTCACAAAAGTCAGTAGCGTGCGTGAAACGTTTGCAAAGTAGTGCCTAAACTATATGGGGCACTATTTTAACCTGAGAAAGTTAATAAAAGGATTGGTGTAAGATAAAAATATTTATTTTCAATATTTATTTATTTTATTTATGAATTTATTATTCAGGAGTAATAACAAATATGGTTTTCGATGGTCCTATACCAGGCAATGCCTGTCCCGTAGGACCCAATATTTATGCTAATTTTTGACAACTACATTTGTGTTTTGCAGTTTTTTTTTCACAAGATTTTTATTGTTATCTTTAGGACTAGGTTTTCGTAATCCTACAGTTGCTGCGACCGCTTTTAGATGGTAACACTACACCGGGGTAATGTACCATCACACGGGGTTAATAAAAAAAACTATATACGTTTAATATGATTTCTAATTTAAAAGTCTTTATGCAGCTTATTTTAATGTATATTGATTATTTTTAATTCGATGTCTTCAATATTAATTTGTTAATAATAATTTGTTTAGTTATATCAATTAAGTTTATGAGAATTTAAGTATTTAGAAATGTGCGTAACAACTCTAACCTAATTGAAAATGGGGTTACTAAACGCATGATTGCTCTGTTTAGTTTATTTGCAAAATAAATTAACGTTTCAATAAGAGTGCTATTCAAAATGTTTCCGCCTACAATAAAAGATTGTTTTGGCATCTGGATCAAGGATGTAGTATTTTAGTTTAAAGTTGTCTTGAATAAAAATAAATAAAGATGAATTTGTGTATGTTCGCAGCGATAACATATTGGTGTTTGAGGAAGTGATGCAGCGAAAACAAATTTGATGGACTAAGAAAATTGGACTTTGAAATATATACTCGTACTTTGTTGTTACAATAACGTACACACGCCGATTTTCAAATGGATACAGTTTTTGTAGGTATATAAGCGATAGAAAGCGATATCGTGAACGGCAAAGGAGAAATGAACACAAGCGACACGATAAAAATATAGTTATCTCTTTCTAATGCTAGTTTCTCCCAGTCCAAAGTCCAATCTGTATTCATTTGAAGATTGTCGACTGTTCAATATCGTATTAATACTATATATAAAAATTGTATTTAAATATATTTCATGAATAAACTGTTGAAAACTATTATTTATACATATAGGTAATTAATAATGCACTCCTTTAATTCCGTCAGATGTTAAGCTAGATGTTAAGTTAAGGCACCTCGCCTTGAGCGAAGTGGAGAAATGCGAATCATTTCATTTACGTATAGTTTAAATGTGAATATTTTACTTTAATTTTGCAGGGAAGTAAGTTTAACATAACAAACTATAAACATAGTAATGAAACAAAATAAAAAACAATGGAAAATTTCATTGTAACCAAATTACTGGTTCACAATATAATTAACACGGTTTTGTAATGAGGTTTATTAGTGCAAATTCTATTTAATGAGTTTAGGATTTGTAATAGAATTTCAAAATAAAGACTATTATATTTAGTATTCTTTAATCTTGTTGATATGTTCTTTAATATTGTAGAACATTTTTTTGTGCATGCGATGAAAAACATTTTATGGCAATTTTTGGCAACCTTGGGTTACATTATTATTGTTTTAGTAAGGATTCTTATTTTTTTTCCTGTAATTTATATAGCCTATATTAATCAGTCATGTAGCATTTAAATAGTGAAAGAATTTTTGAAATCGGTCCAGCAGTTTTTGAGCCAATTCGTTACAAATATACAAAAATACAATTCTTTCCCCTTAAAATATTATGTATAGATATAGATAAATTTAATACTAACAATGTTATTCTCAATTGTTTTTATTTCTAATATATTTTTAAAAAAATTTAGCTTCGTTTTTTATAAGACTAATATAAATATGAAAGAAGATTCGATTAAAATTAGTGTAATAAAAGCGGGGGTCATAAAAATAAGTATTACGATACATAATGATGATTTAAACGTGGCTATAAAGTCATGCTTTTACTGCACTTGCGAAATTTATGCAAGAATATAATACTCTTGCGACCTGAACAATATCAACGATTATTTTGTTTAATTTGACATTAATTATATCAAAAAATAAATTCATATAACAGTTTTTTAAAAATATAAATAAGATTTGAACTCATTAATTTTACTTCCCTTAAGCTACTGTCTTAAAAGCGGAAAAACATTAATTGAGGTTATATTTGTGAACCAATTCTACTTTTCTTGCTACGGTTGGTAGCCGCTGCCTATAGTATAGTAACTTTAACGGCTGAAAGAGGTGTATGACCATTGATTAGTGACTAATTATTATTTTTTAACCTCTCGGGAACGCTTAACACAATTTAGAAAAAAGGAAAAGCTATATCGGCCGCCGCAACTTAATACATAGCAAACGCTAACCTAACCTATTCGTTATTCGTACATACTTGGGGTTCTCAACTAAAGCCAAGCCAACCTCTCCATTATAAATTCATTATGTTTTGTCTTAATAAAAGTTGCACCAAATATTTCTCAATTTCAAAAAAAAAATGCTCAAGCACTGATTTCTTCTTGAAACGGAATTTAAGTAGAGCGTTTAGTCTAGAAACATGCTTAAACGTAGATTCACTTTTTCATAGATTCTTTCGAAAGAAGTTAAGTACTTGAGTACAGATTCTACACTTAAGCAATGACCAGGTGATCAAACTACGCTCGAGTGTCATTTCTGAATGCAGGCCTTAGACATTTACGGTTTATCATTACGTTAATTCTCTGTTATTTCGAAAGCTTTAAAGTTCGGTGTAAGATAAAGCTATAAAAATCCTAAATTCCTCAAATAATGTAAGACAATACTTCTTCTTCTCCTCCTGGAGCATTTACTTCATAAAGTCTATTACAAAAGATGTTTAGAAATTAAATTTTTCTTATCACTAAATAAAACGTATGAAAATGTGTGCTATTTCCATTTCTGATTCGAAATTTCGAAATTCGATTCGATTTCGAATTCGATTTCGAAATTAATAGCCTAACATCATTCTTTAAACAAATTAATAAAAAAAAAAACATTTAAACAAGCACGAATCTATTGTAATTTTTCATTGTAATTTATGTTTTGCAATAGTCAAACATTGTGGCATTAATAGTGGTAAACGTGTCCAAAATGTTCTTGTTATTACCATAAAATATTTAGGTGTGCGTCGTTTTGGCAACACTATTATAAACAACACTTGGAAATGCTTTTAAAATGTACCAAATGCAAACAGTTTTTGTAAGTTTCTTTAACTAAACAAAAATTTTAATAATAATTTTAGCTTTTGTTTATTATTTTGTTAAACACACTATATCTCAATAAGAAAAAGAATAATATAAGAAATACTAACAAGTGTCTTTACTAATTTTTTTAAATGTCATTGTTCCAATTTACAGTGCATTATTTAACACTCATTTATACAAGTTAAACATCATCAGAAAACTTTACTAAAATCTTTAATAGTTTTCAATCATTTAACACCATTATTTACACGTTAACGCTCGATGAAACAGAAGTCTATGAAAATAAATGAAGAACGACAACAAAAACAAAAACTAACTTCTATTGTTTAATTTTAATAGTATTGTATTAAGACATTATTAAAAGGTTATTAAAAGTCTATGTAATTCATTGTTTTAATTTTAAATATATGAAGTGGGTTACGCTGCACTGACGTGATAAATGACGATAGGGTTTAGCCACCTACAGCGTCTTTATGACGTTGTTATTATGGTATTTATAGTGATTATGTTATTTATTATTGTGGGTATATGTATTTTGTTTATGTAGTGAGAAATGTTTAAAGTGATGTAACGTGTATGTATAACGTCAGTGATTCGACGTCCTTAGTACTCGTAATTGTTGGTAAGCGACCCTGATATGAAATTGAATAGTATCAAGCCGTCCTCTCGTAGACTCAAAATATAGATTCGGTTTGCGAAACAAACGACTTGAGAAATGTGTAAATATCGTTTGATGTTCGTAGACAAGATATTTTAAGATAATGCGTTCAATTAAATTAAAAATGCTTACTTTCATCACTGAAATAAAGTATATTATGAAACATAGAAGGTCATGATTATCGACCTCGACGTTTACTTGTCAACTATCTCAAGGGATATATCTCTAAAATTTAATTTAAAACTAATACCCAAGTAATCGCGTGAAAAATTCGAGAGTTGGCATTAGATGTTGTGAGTCCGACGCGCGCACTTGTCGCCTTCGCTCGATTTTCGTTCAAACAATAAAATTATAAGAGATTCGTTTTATAAATAGTTTCGGAGGGGCTTTAGTGGCCGTTTGGACGGCGGGTGCTGTAGTCTACCAGTGAGGAGGCCTGGGGGCGTGCGGTGCGCCCGCGCAACGGTTCGCGACTGTGACAGGTCTGTTCACCACTCTCACCTGCTTCACCTCTCGCAATGTCATTATCACTATATAACACACACACGCTTCGCAGATAACAGATAACGCCGACATGAACGTGGGCGGCTCAATCAGGAACTATATCTATAAAATTGCTCATGTGGGCACTGAGAAATAATTAACACGTCACTTGAAATATGCTGGAAAATTTATGTCTAGCTAAGAAGCTCTTTAGCTGAAGGGTCATGCGGAAATATGCTAATAAGCTTTACATAATATTACTGTGAAAATTTTTCCAGCGAAATTGTTAGCCTACACGCCCCAATTTGTGAGAATTGCCCAAGCTGTTTTTAAGTTAAAATTTTCGCTCAACTTTCTTTTTGGATATTGTTTATGAATACTTAACACGTTATAATTAAACATAAACTTCTCTAAGTTAAGCTTTAACATTGCCTTTATTTTCTTCTAATCGCATAACCTCCTATGCCTGTGTGAGTTGTGACGCACATTTTTAATTTTAATTCTAGTGCAATAATCAACGTATAAAAGTTATTAACGGTTACCAGTATTAAGTGACTATTCGCAATGAACATTGACATTTATAGAAAATCATACGAAGCTGATTTATGTCATAGTATAACTCGATACGCTGTTTATTTTTGAATTGCGTGGGTTGACACGTCGTAATGTAGCGGATTCTCTGAACTTATCAAAACAAATTTAAAATCTAATTTATTAGGAGGCATTGCAAAATATATTTTTAATCTTAACGAAAAATAACTAATTTAACTCTCAACTTCATGTGAACTTTGGAATCGGTTCATCTTCCGAGTTTTAGTAGTTTTCTTATTGCGGTAAATCGACCTCTTTGATGTATGTTTATATTAATTGTAGCAATATCTAAGCTTATTCACGGCTATAATTAAACCAATTACAAATTTGTGCAACATTGCGTTAATTTTGTTTATGAATTTTCAACGTTTTGAAAACGGGTTTGCGGGAAGATATTTGTATTAAATCTAAATATATATAACTCAAAGGTGACTGACTGACATAGTGATCTATCAACGCACAGCCCAAACCACTGGACGGATCGGGCTGAAATCTGGCATGCAGGTAGATGTTATGACGTAGGCATCCGCTAAGACAGGATTTTGATCAACTCCACCCCTAAGGGGATAAAATAGGGGATGAAAGTTTGTATAAATCCTCTTAGATTTTCGACTGATTGAACTGAAATTAAAGATTATGAAGCTACTATGATGAAGCCGCAAAAACTATACTTAATTAATAATAATACTTCTTAACGCGAGCGAAGCCGCAGGCAAAAGCTAGTTATAAAATATAAACGCATACAACATAACATTTGGTATTACTCTTGCTTTTATTAATTTAGACATATTTAATTTATTGCGCAGTAAATATAATGTAGTCTATTAAATAATGAATTGTAAATAGCATGCATTACCTATGCACATTATTTTAGACCATAAATATTAACTTGGCACAGGTTTACATTAGACGCTAATTTTATACAATTGGCTCGTGATCTCTTTATTAATTTCGCAGTAAATATTTTGCACTTACTAATGAATATGGTTATGTATCATTAGTAATGTTATGCATCAATTATTTTATATATTTTTGGCACTTATACGTTAATATAATGTTACTTTTAGAACTATATGCATTGAGCTGTTAAGACTGGTGTTCAATGACTAAACTCGACCGGCATTTGTTTTTTCTCCTTATCGTCAGCGAACTCCATAAATACGCGCTTCATCATAGAATTGAATCTCCTATCTAGTCAGTACTAACAATAGTTATAATGTATTTTAAATAAATATTGCTTATGTACGCGCACGTTTAGAAGGAGTTGCTTGTATAGAAGCAGGTGGAAGAAGAATAAGGATGTTGTCATCTAGCAAAATAAATATTAACTAATTCTTCGAGATGGTCGTCCTTGCAAGGCGTTCTAGATTTATCTGATTGGTTTACTGTTCGGAAAGGGTCACTTGAGAGTACCGTTAATCAATGTACATGTATGAAAAGAGAAAAGGATATGTATAAAGCGATCGAAATGATCTTATACCGGTTAAAACTGATGAATTAAGTATGAAAAAAAAAACAGTTAGAAATAAATTAGAAAATAAGCAAAATTGGTAAGAAAAAATATATTAAAAGTCTTTTCTACTTACTTCCAAATGTAATTAAATACACAAATAGTTCTTTGGCCATCCTTTTTAAAAGCCCTAAATATTTCACGTACAATTTGCTGAACGATTGTAAAAACGCAATTACTGTAACCGAGTCATATGTATATGTTTAATTTTATGTTGTCGCGAATAACAGACTCGGTCGGTAATACAGTCGGTCAGGTGTGTCTGGCGCAGCGTTCGTCGAACCAGGTGGGTTATTCCCGCACATTTACTCCAATATCGTAATAAGGATAAACAACCGTAACAACCCACGTATGGACTCGAGTGTTTAGGTTATGTTTGATTTATAACAAAATGTTTTGATAGATTTTGTTGTTTTTGTTTTGATATTGGAAGGTTAACACGGTTATGGAATTAACTTTATTTTACGTGTATTTTCGTAAAGAATATAGGTATATTAAATAATATAAATTTTCAAATACTATATATACTAAAGTAGAGAAAAACTTAGGGTAAGTGTTGGTTATGTGATAATTAATTTTAAAACCTTTATATAATTACTTTCGATTTATATCGCACAACTGTCTGTAAAGTATATTATCAAGAAACATATTATTTTAATATATATACAACAGCTTGTTAAATGAAACTAAATAATTTTCTAACAAACAAATTTATTGAAATATATTTCATTCATATTTTCAGCGTCATTACATTTACATTAAACTATTAGTTCCACCTACACAGTACACAAGTGGATAACTAGGAATAGCAGCGTGAAAAATAAACACAAATCATTCTGTAATAAAAGACGATCTAAATGTTATTATCAAATATAAAATTTATATACGCATATTAATTACTTATTAGACATTCCAAAGGTGAATTTTATGAATGAAAAATAAATCCCTAGCATTTGGCGATGTGCCCACGCGCAGGTCACGTGAAATAACTATGTAGATAGGTGCACAGGTGAAAATCATTGCCAAGTGTCAATGAACTTAGGGATTTTCTGCTATTCAAAATATTGAAGCTCTTATAAAAAAGATTGTTATGGAAATATATATAGATAGATTTTATTATTGTTTCGTTTTTAAATTCATTTGTTTGTTTACTTTAATGAAAGATTTGATTGTCAGTTTTGTAATTAGTTTCGGTTCGTTACATTATCTATCATATTCAATAGCAACATAAAATTATCTTAAACAAATTAAACGTTATTAAACAAACAATTACACGACTGCAACAGACACGTTCTAGCAGTGAGGCGTCACCATCGTCGGTTATACTTCCGCGCTTTTAATGAAATACTAACGCTTAATTTTAACACTTACGATGACAGACAAAGTTACTTTTAAATGCGTATTTTTGTAAATATATGTCAAATGTAGGATTTTCGGAGTCGTTCACTTTTCCAGGCAAAAAAAAAAATTCTTTTAAATCTTAACGACCATAAAAAGCTTTTTCAAACAAAATCTGAAAGTTAAAAATTGTGCTTATATAATTCTTTTTTTTTGTTATTCTGTATTTTAGAATAGCTTTTATTAGTTAAAAAAAAAACATTTGGACCAACATATTTTAACGATTTTATTTTAAAAAAACTTAAAAATTGTAATTTGAAAGTTAAGAAATTTCTAATAAATATTACAGGATTTTAATAATTTATCATTCTATCGGACTTCATAGAATAATAATAATAATAAATCTTATAAAAACTGTTTATTAAAATTTAAAACGAATTAAAGGGGAAAAGAATTCAGAATTTGTAGACATGAAGTGAATAAAATAAAAAAATCAAATAAAATAAAGGACAAACATGATATAAAAAGTAATATTAGAAGGGTGGTGAATATAATAACGCTGTAAGTCTGTCTGAGGACGTCGGTTTCTACTTAATAAACGGCATGCAATGGTGGCCTATTCTGCACTAAGAATAGATCGAATTGGTTTTACACCTTTTTATATTCTAAAGTTTTTGAATTTCTACGAAAATAATCATTAATTCAGCTTTTATCTTTTAAATTTTATGGTGGTAAAGAATCTCAGAAAACACTATTGTATTATTTATGAATTATTTTTAAATTATTTTTCAGTAACAAGAATATACACTCGCGAACAAACGTTGCATTGTCGTATAAAGTGGTAAAACTGCGTTTAATATTTTGTAGACGACAGTTACGGTTTGAACAAAACGCGTTTCTGGTTACAGAAGTGTTCTGTTGTACATTTTAATGTTGTTAATACTTTTCTTTTTAAGTACGTGTCAAATATTCTAACAATAACGGTTTTGTGTAATGTGATGATGTTTATTTTTGCTTTAGTTTTCTTTATTCGTCTAAATGTCGAATTAAAATATTCAAAATGTAGACCTTCCGTGCATTGTTTTCATTTGAGGATTTTTACCATGAAACTACTTACTTGTCTAAAGTGCAGAGTTATAATGGTCGAACAGTAATCATTAAAAAATTCATAACAATAGTTAGAAAAAGTTTGGCGCATAAAGAGTTGTTTTATCTAGAATGTATTTGAATACTTTGTTAATAGACGTCAGTAAATGTAATATGAACTTTAGGCAGATGGCCAAAGATCTAAACGATGTTTAACTACATGTAATTAAAAGCTTTAACAATGTGTTATTGAGTGTCGCTTAGATCCGTTTCACATTGGATATATCTAATAAATATACTAAATTCAAACACTATCAAACTTTTTTTTATATGGCAGTCGATCTTTTGCATGTTATTATCGAGTTCTCGGTTCTGGCAACAGTGTCATTGCGATCCGAATATTTTATGTATATCTTCTATATATTGAAGAATAGTGAAGGTTTTCAAATTTGAAAATATTACGATGAATATTGTATAGATGAAAGTATTTCTAATTATTACAACGGTTTACTGGTAACTTAGGAAAATAGGACGCAGTCGTTATTCTACTATTATGATAATATGTACTTTTGTATAAATGTAGGATGTGTGATACATAACAAAACAGTGCCATCTAGTGGCGTGCAGCGAAGTTAACACCGATTCGTAAATATAAACAAGTGTATATAAAATATAAATATAACGTTTTAAATCATGAATAACTAAGCTGTAAATTCCAAACAAATACACATTTAAAAACATATAATCTGACAAGCAATGACACTTGTAAAAGTCTCAGTTACTCGTATTTGTAATTTGAACACAGGAAGTTAGCAGAAACTTTTCCCGACAAAAACTCCTACAATATTTTGCGACAGCCCATTAAAACTTTTACTAACAAATCCTCTGTCCTTGTGACTTACACTGAAACTCTGAATCTCGTATAAAAATTCACAATGTCGTCATTCAAGAGAATAAATATGCTACGCACATTAATACACGTGTTGCGTGTGCATGTATGTGCTGCAACACCCACACATCGATCAATCTGACCTTACGATGTATTAATAGAAACTAGATCAAGCTTTCATACAGGGATTCATAATATTAGATAAATAATTACGCAATCGATGAAAACTTGTAATTTTTGTGAGATAAACTTAATGGTAAATGAAATATTATTTAACAATTAAATAAAACCATATTTCACAAATGAAAAAATCTTTTAAAAAGTTTGACCAATAATAACTGTTTAAGGGGCACACCTACCTAAAAAAAGGAGATCTTTGGGATTTTTTTAAAGAAAACTACTGAATCAATTGTTTTAAAATTTTAAGGGTATATTTATACATATTTTAAGAATACATAATAAAATTTTTGAAGAAAAAAATGAAATGTTTTCGGGCAGTCTTACATCGCTCATTGACAAATCATTTTCTTTTCGAATTTTCCACACTGTTTGACACTCGTTTAATGTATCACTGGTAGATGAAATTAACTGTTCACTCTTTTTCGAGCAAATAACGCAGAAATGCTTTGGATCAGTCATTTTCAAAACAAGTTTTCCAGTAAACAGCCCAGTCTGTACCGTCTCAATGTGCATCTTGTGATTGTGATGTGATTCTTTTAAAGGAAATCATTCATGTATGTTATGATATTATTATATACTTCATAAACAATAAAAAATAAATGTTATTTAAATGAGCATGACATTTTAATTTACAATAATAGTCTTGATGACGATTCAAAAATTCGATCAAGTGATTTATATTGACTTGAAATTAATAAATTAGAGAGAACTTGTTTCACACTTTAAACAAACAATCGTCAGTTGGCACGACGCCGGTGGATTCTTCGTCTATCGAGCTGCATAAGATGCAGCGCGCCAGAGGAATCTGGTCAGCACGCTCGACTTTGGAAAGCCGACTGACGATGAATCCACCACGATCAACGTGGCTGACTACGTTTAATCATCAATAATTTACAATATAAACAAATTTTCATTCGCAGATCTATCACTTTTTTTCATAGATTTTCCGACGAGTTTCACAGCCTCCCACGCCCACACCCACCGCTACTGGACTGGCTGACGCGCGAATCCTATATGTTAATGTTGAGAACTACGCATGGTAAAAAAATTGTGTGCAGATCGATCACTAGTCCAAAAGTGACACCACCTCCCGGACCATAAAGCCTATACCCACTGCTTGCGAACATGATCTATCCAGTGGGCTTATCACGAATTTAGTCTGACTTTCGAATCGAGCTGTCACAAGTAAAACGGATCCGAACGACTAACGGGCACCAGCAATCTATCAAATGAACGAAAGATCGAGACGTTCGAAAATTAACAAAAAGTATCTAAAATATTGTAGTTCCAAATCCGCATGCGGTGGTGCTGCTCAAACTTCCATACAAATCGCTTGAAGCGAATTCGGTTCGAAAGCCAGACTAAAATTCGTGATAAGCCCACAGTTTTAGCTACATTAGGGCGGTATTGCGTGATTCAACTGTTTTACTGTTATTGTAGCCGAAGCCTATATCTAGTTCTGCAATACATATTGGTTTGACGCCATACAGATAAAGTTTAATTTTTTAAATACAACTAAAATCATCTATAGCTATATGTATGCCACGTGTTTTGTATGTTATCTTATGGTATACGATAAAGTTGAGCGATTAGTATTGTAATCAAGATGAATACGTTCAGATCATGTTACAGAAGTGGGTATGTTGCTAAGAGACGATTAAAATTTATACGTTAAGAGATAATACCTAGAAGAAGCTGAAGCCCTTCTTTGCCGCAATCGGGAGACGAGCTCCTGCCAAGAATGGGTTAGCATCCTGTCAAAGAATGTCGGATTTAGCATACTGTTAATGCAAAAGTTAGGACAAGGAACAAACTCTACCAGTCCGTCCGGCATATATTTTTTGGCGACGGGTCTCTTGTGGAGAGGCATTTTAGGTCCAGAGTCCGCTGGGCAGGTGAACATGTGTTCGCCATCACACATGCAGCGCTGAGCGAGCTGGTACTCGCGACTGAAGGCTGCTGTGTTCTCGAACTCGGTGATACAACCTTGCTCCTCTGTTCAAAGTAAATTAAGTCATTTTGGTTGTTGTGTGAATTACTAGCTTTTACCCGCGGCTTTGCTCGCATTTAAGTCATTAAATAAGTATCAGATATCATTTCAATAGAACTATAGTCAATTGAAAACTATAATAAAAAAATAAATATTATTTTTTAAATAAAAAGTATCCTATGTCACTTCTAGTACCTCCAAAAATATGTGTACAAAGTTTCATGATGATCGGTTAAGTAGTTGTTGCGTGAAAACGTAACAAACAAACTCACATTCACATTTATGATATTAGTAGGGATTTAAAAACAGTTTCTGTTAAATATTACCGGAGTAACCGACAGGACAGGGGTTCGGAGGGTTGCAGTAGGCTGGTAACACAGCGTCTGTCTTCACTAATTGACGGTTGGGGATGACACCAGATGGACGCAGACGTTGTTCACCCTCTCCGGCACCTCCAGCGACGTACTGATGACCCCATAAGGAGCTAACAGAATAAATATAGATTAACAATTTATTTATTTTTAATTTAATTTACTTTTAGTAATTGACCTCCAATAGAGCGCTTTTAATCGCCAATACAAATACAAATATAAATGAAATAAATTATTACAATCAATTTGATTTAGCTGCTGTATGTGGTATTGTCCAATTACATACTAATGTCATAATAATATATAATAAATCTACTATGATGTAGAAGAATAGCTGCTGTATAGGGGCATTGTCATCCTATTGTATACCTAAGGGTAAACATAAAATGACATAGATTATGTCCAAGCTTTTTTATCAGTAAGATATTAATCTAACGTGTAATATGATTTTCTTGAACTGATAAAGAGGGAGGCTACTAATATCATCGGGCAGTTTATTATATGAAACAACGACTCGTTTTACGGAAACGGAAATTAGGAGTGTGCAGCTTATTTGGGAGATATTGAGAGAGATTTGATTATTCTAAAATCAATATCATATTAATTAATTAGAATCACCTGTGTTGCATGTACTCCTGGTCACGGAGGCTAGGATTGGGGTTTCCATCCACCAAAGAGTCGTAGTCCAGCTGCTCATTCTCCAGGTCCTTGTTGGCTCTCACCATGAGACCCAGCCGACGTTCTGCCGGGTACTCCAGGTAAGAGGACGCTGCCTCGTTGAATTCTTTACCCATTCGTTCAACCACTTCGCGAAGCAAGGCCTCGGTGAGCATGGGGTCCTGGTTATAGAACATATACTTAATATTTATGTTTCAGTTTAGTATATATACATTTGTAGGTATATATAGGAACCTTTTCGCCAATTGAACCACGGGGGATAAAGCCCGTGCACACGGCGATGTTTATCCCGAGGATTATACCGATTATTGCCCTTGGGGTCGCCATGGATGATCTGTAACAATATACGATTTATTTTAAAACTTTCATTCATTTATTTTAATAGAATAATATTATCCCATAGTAACGAAGTCGAATTAATTTTTTCTGCCAATTAATCAAGAGCTCTGGTACAAAATGAAACATGATTTCATTGTTTTGTGTGCTTTTTTGTTTTATTTATGTATTTAAAAAAAACTGGTATTGTTTTGTCAGTGGTCGTGGGTGTTAACGACTCTGAGATGGTATCAGTTCAAATTTTGACATGTCGGCATCTCTTTATGTCAATTTAATTAAAGTTTTTGCTTACATTGTAATCTTGGAATTATATTTTATGAATCTATTGTTAAAATTAGCCATGATTAAATACTAATTCAGAAATTACGCTAAAGCATAGATTCATTAGGTACAGTTCAAAACTCCAAATGTCATTTAGCCGTACGAAACAAAATTGACCAATCACACGTTTGAAAAATTGTTGACCAATGATAATAATCCATTGCAACTGTCTACTGTCACTTAGCTGTCATTACGTTCTGTTACACGCATTTATAAGAAATCGTTTCAATCGTTATTTATGAAAATATAAATAACAGAAAGAAAAATAACAACCTATTTTTTATTTTAATTACTGTCTAATAATTGTCGTGTTTAAAGATTAATTATTTACTAGCTTTTACCCGCGGCTTCGCTCGCTTTGAAGTCATTAAATAAGTATCAGAGATCATTTCAATAGAAATGAATCAATATGATAACTATATTTTCTTGCTTGGCTGGGATTATCAATTTTTAAAAATTACTACACACATTGGTGTTTCCTAACCTCAAAAATTCAAATAGTTTTATACTGCATATACAAAAACTACAGACGGAAATAAAAATAAATATAGAAAAATTCCAAACAGCTGTAACTATAGTCAGTTGGAAACTGAAAAAAAATTATTTTTTTAATAAAAAGTATCCTATGTTACTCCAAAAATATGTGTACAAAGTTTCATGATGATCGGTTAAGTGGTTGTTGCGTGAAAACGTAACAAACAAACTCACATTCACATTTATATAGTAAGGAGGATTAGTAAATAATTATTACTGCATAAAATGGAATAAAATGCATTTAATTAATGATCAGGTCACAGATCACAGCTCAAGCGTTATTTCTGTACACAGACTTTAGCCACTCATAAAATTAAATAAACGGAGTACAACTCTTTGATTAGTAACAAATTGATGTGGTAATATATTGTAGATGTGGGATAGTTGAGAACGAGTGCCATGTCGATGGGTTGCAGTGAGAGCGTTTTAAGAACAGTTTTACGATAGCATTACTGCGATGCCGTGGGCTGTCGCGCGTGGGCAACCGAGTTGAAAGCTGCGTCCACACTATTAGGCTTCCTTTACACTATACGCCTTTTATATTGAAGTATATTTGACTATCCTAAATTAGAATATAGGATAAGAGTAATTATTAAATTAATAGTAGTTTTTAGATTAAGTGCGGTCGTATGTCGTATAAGCTCTTTTGGTTTTTAAACATAGACAGAATATACATAATTTGGTAAAGGCATATGACGAGAAGTAATCACAAGAAACTCGCCAATCATAGCCTATAGTACTTTAGCGAAACTGATGTGAAGTAATATTGCGGATTTTTACGGATTAAAAATATAATTATCACAATGCATTGTGGCTATCAAAAGATCAGAAGAAACAAGAAAGATGACACTGACAGACTAAACGTCAAAACCTCAAATCTTTTTAAATAAGTATTTTCGGCTTGTAGAATCGACCGCCACAGTACCTACAATATAATGTTAATAATGTATTGTCTAAGTGACGTGGCGAGGGGGGGGGGGGGGGGGGGGGGGGAAGAGAGGGGGGGAGCAACATACAAAAGGGCGCCAAATGGTCCGCAAAACAAAAGAATACTGGATAGTTTTTATTATAATTCATTTCTGCCAGTGTTGAGCCAATGACTTTATTTATTTATTAATTTGCGAGTATATTTTACATATAATATTATATGGTTTTCGTATGTAGGCGGTTTTGTGCTCTGGCGCAAGTTGAGCTCGCTCCGCCACTGTGTGTAGTGCCCCTTAAAAGTGGCGACGGTGTGAATAGGCCGATAGTTTGTGCATTCAACAAACAAATGTTGTAAAACACAATTTTAAATGGTACTCAGTTGATGTTTTTAGTATTTACTTTAAATACAGATCTCTGTTTGCTTTCTATGCTTGCTATTTTATTAAGTTTATTAATAATATCATTTCATTTTGTTACTGACCAAGTTTCGTATATATTTGTGTTTTACTATGCATGTATTGTCATCTGATTGTTCATTTCAACTATTTTCCTTAGTTAATATTTAATTTAGTAATATTTTGTTTGACATTTTATATTGATTATTTTCATTAATTGTTAAACCTAACATTATCTCCCTTTAATTTAAACATGTTATGAATCTTATATAATTAATATTATAATTAATAATTTATTTCACAAAATGTGTTAATGTACTAATATAATTAATATTTCATTTAGTTTATAATTAATACCATTAATGTAATTTCGATCTTCCATTTATGCTTATTTATACTACTTTTTTATTATTATAGAAATACTAAAATGATTTATTTCATTCTCAGTAATATAATATTACGTAAACTTATGTCAACGTATTAATAAATTTTGTTATGACAGAATATGTTAATAGACATTAAAATGTAAAGCCTATTTTAAAGCCTACCTGCGACGCGTGACTTAAAGGAGGAGGCGTGTTTGGCAGACGCGCACCCACGTGTGGCGCCTCGCAAGGTGTCGCCAGCAACTCCGACTATACGATTCGTCCCACATTTTTGTCCCACGGGTCGAAAGTTATTATTTTAAATTTATTTCCTAAGCATCGAGTTATTCCTGTTAAAGAAGCACATTCACTTGCTTCTTGAGTACTCGAGACCCAAAAACTTGAGGCCAAATATTTTTTGGCGGTGGAATCGAGTACATTACAATGTTGAATTTTTTTTTAATGTCACAATTATAATTAAGATGTCATACAGTTTAGTGTTAATGTGACACCCGGTCAGGGCACAGCAATATAATAATATAATAATACAATAATTTAATAACATTAAACAATTTCAATTATTAAACTAAACTTCATTTACTGTTTCGAATCATTGAGGTATTCGTCAATTGAATAGAAGCATTTTGAAATCAAATATGCTTTTAATTTATTTTTAAATTGTATTAGGCTCTTATCACGTTTAATCACTCTTGGCACAATATTATTAAAAATCATTATTCACATGTTATAAGAACTCGACTTCACCATATGTAATTTGCTTGAATCCTTCGCCAAAAAATATTGGGCCTCAAATTTGTGGGTCTCGAGTACTCGTGAAACAAGTGGATGTGCTTCCTAACAAAAATGCATGTATTTAAAATAAATATAGACACCAACGTTAATACATATATAGCGTTTTATAGATACGAGTTTGTACGATGTACGCGCTCTGAATGTTTAAGTAACTTTTAAATAAACAACACATTTACCAAATTTATACGGGTATAGTGTTCTCTTTAGATTTCCGGATTAATTTTGAAAAAATATATTTAAAAAGTCCCGATTTAAAATTGAAATTTTGGTCACATTAAACTTAATAAAGATGAGATTACACGAATATAACTGTAGATATTTTAATATATTATAATAAAAAAATAATTTAAATTGAAATATTTTAAAATTCAAAATTCAACCGACTAGACATAAAGCCCAAATAACAGTCATGTTGGATTTTGAATTAAACTTGAGTTAAATCCAACTAAAATTCAGAATGTTATTTCGCGATAATGAAAGAGTGTTTAAATATATTGAAAATATAAGACATCGGCCATCTTGAAATCCTTTGTTTAGGTTGGCACATGCGCAATGTCAACTTGCGTCATAAAATAAAGGGCGCAGTTCGTCCGATATAGTGAACGAATTCAAATCCGTTTTTATTTCAACGATCAAATAGTTATTTTAAACGAAACGCTTTGCAATACATTTATTTTGTTTTAATAATTTAATATTTAAACTTATTTTTCGATATTAATTTAAAAATTTAAGATATTCTCTAGTACTGATAGCGCGGTAACACGACGTGTATGATGTAACAAAATGGCGGCCGCTGCTATTTAAATTTAGAACTCAAGTCCCAAAGAGAATTCAAGAATTACAAAAATATCTATATTTATTAATAAAGCATATCAATGTTCAAAAGAATTTCAAAGCTTTTTATTAGAGCTAAATCGATATAAAAGTCTAGAATTCCCGGGCGAGGAGCTAATTGCGCAGTAGCGAGATGTGCGTGTTACTATCGATTCGACGCCATCTTGGAATCGAAAATAGTACATTAAGAACAAATAAATGTATAAATCAAAGAAATAATAAATATAAACATCAAAACAATATCCGCATTGCGTTAAAATAAAATGTGTTAAAAAAATAAATAAACCAAAAGCGGTTACATATAAGCTAGCCTTAATTATTGAATGTGACCAAAATTCGGGGGAAAACGGGACAATTAGGGCAATGAAGTAATAAATCTTACCATAAAAGCAGCCGAAGATGCCGCACACAATTGGACAAATAATATTACTGATTAAATGATACACTTCATGACCGTTCAGTTCTGTCGCCAGAGACGTAATGGCTGCCTCCATCCGCACCCTGTAGCCTAGATGCTAGGCGGGGGGTGCAATTGCGCAAGTTCCAGTGCACCTGTGTGCAGGGGGAAGCTCCCATCTGCCCTTTCTATCACCCCCACCATAAGCCCCCCATTTCAGGCAAAATCGATTGAGCTATTAATAATACTGGTCCGGGGACAAATGTGAATATGAAATAGGTCATTTCAATGACGTATAGAAAAGATTAAGAATGATACGAACAATATAACTCAATTGTGAATAAAATATCAATTTATTGAAGTTGAGATTAATTTTGTAGAACTCTATAAGTACTTATCTCACAATACGAAAGAAAATGCTACATTAAAGGATGCTTTTAAGACACCTGAATGCATATAAGCCTTTTGATCTTTGTTACATAATCATGGGCATATGTAGCGTGAAGGGCGCCGCCCTAAATGACTTGAAGTAACAGGTTGTTATTATTATTTAATAGTATGTAAAAGCTCTCACCCAGATGTCGGCGTCAGCATCTGGACACTGGACACTCAGACTGCTACATGACGAATCAAATCAACAGGTCTACTATCTGGGGCGTCGGAAAACGAAGTGGCCGTAAATCTAGCGAGCTAGACCCCATATTCCCGGGGGCCGACACAAGAGCGCATGTCATAGTGCACCTGTGTGAGTTGCATGTATAGCACCACCCCGCCCGGACTCCCCTACCCTCTACCCTCTGCAGGGTTTGTTTGGGAGGTTCGAATGATGCCTCGTAGGTTGACGTCATATAAAATTTACATTGCAAGGTTTAGAAGTTTATATTGTATTTTATTCAAATTCAAATATCTTTATTGCATGTCACAATTATAATAATTAAGATGTCAGTACATTTTAGTGTCAACGTGACACCCGGTCAGGGCACAGCAATATAATAATACAATAATAATAATAAACAATTTCAAATAATAAACTAAGTTTCATTTACTGCTTCGAATCATTGAGGCTTTCATCACGTTTATGATGTTTATGTTGAAATAAAATGATGATCATCATTAGGTAGATGTAATAAATATATATAAAAGGCAACATATTGGAAACTCGTTAAAGGAAAATCAATAAGTAGATGGTTTTATAAATTATATAATAGTATATATAAGCAGACTTTCAGCCATTTTGAATTATGGAACGGGAGCTTTCAGCCCACTCCACACTTTCAGCCCACCCACCTCGATTATGGAAAGGAGGAACTATTTTAAAATTTAATAACGTTGCGATGGCATATTCGCGGATAGTGTTGTCTTTTAATAAACTATATTAAATTCGGATTGGAATTAAATTGGATTTTTAAACATGCAATAGTTGCTTTTTGTTTTTCACATAAGGAGTCCAATTTTTATGCACTTTATACAACTTTATGCGGCTTATCAAATTTATGTAACTTACGCAAATAAAACTGAAAACTAACCAAAAAAATGATAAACATGTAAATTAGATAAATAAGTAAATATAATTAATAAGAACTTTTAAAAGTAAAACGTACGTTCGTAAAAAGATTGTTTATTTGAATTGAAATCGAATTGGTATCGGATCCTTCGTTACCAGAATACCTATTTAAAATAGAACGCAATAACGTGGCGAATCGATATCTTCTCAGAACTCAATAAAGCCCAGGGTGGTGTGCATCGCTTAGCAACACCCACTCTGTCCTTGCCTATACTCCCTATAGAAGAGTGGGTGGGGTAAAAGCTTTCAAATTTAATAATAAACTCTATTACGACTCTAATTCAATCCTATATATATAGGATAACAATATATGCGAGAATTTATTATAGATTTGATAGAAACCTAAGGTCACATCTTTAATTCTAGATCCCAGTATCGGAAGGAGGGGGTGTATATATTGCGGACTCGCTTACACTTTCAAGGTAAACGGGAAATAGAGAGAAAGCGCAATAGCACGTTTATTGATCGATTTCTCACCTAAAGATAACTGGTTTTCCCGTAAAAGTAATATCTACAATAAAAAACACAACCTGTTACTCTATCCAATGGATAAGGCTTTATGTCTCCTTCACCCCACCTCTTCCCCCCTCTCATGCTAAATATATCTCTAAAGGTTCCAGCTTAAATTCAGCCACTGAATAACATATATTTCTAGCTATAAACACTTGTAGCTAATTAAAAACGATGTGTCTTGAATTATTATTGTTATTATGGATTGTCATATAATTGAAATTATATCTTTCAGAGGATATTAAGATTGATATACGCGTTGCTACGCAGAATCGTAGATGATTTTACCGCGCAGTTGTCCATTTACCGCGCAGTACTATGTAGTAATAATGATTTATTCAAGACACATGTTTTGATTAAGTAATATAATTATTCTATCACTTACTTGTAGCCGTATGAGACTCGCAATTATAATGACCAATGCCACTGCTAAGTACATAAAAATGCCTTGCCAATTACGACCGAAAACGAAAAAACCACACTATATAAGAAATTTGTGATAAAACTAACAAAACAACTTGTATTTATGACTTTGATTTGAATCAGAAATAAAATAAAAACCGGATAATTTTGATTTTATGTACTCACCGATTAGGTAACGAGGGACGAGTGGCTGCGGCCTCTGCTTGGGAGGACGATCGATTCCAGCCGCGCACGCGCCAGAGGCTTTCCTTTGTTCTACGATTTGCGTCATATATTGCTACGAAAAATAAAACTGTCGAACATGAAAATTAAACCATACTGCCATAAAGATAGGGTTGTTGCAAAAGTATTCATACATGCTTAGTCGGAAAATAAAGCTTTACGCTTTTGGAATAAGGTAAATTACTGAAAAACATTTTCTAAAATCGATTTTCGACAATGGGACGACTATCGGCAATTTATGGAAGTAAAAATGCCTCTAAAAATTATGTAAAGCGATTGTTGAAATAAATATAAATAAATTACCCAAACCAATTAGCAGATGTACTGATTTTATTTCGAGCGCATTAAATACCAAATTGTATTATTAAGATATGTGTATAGCGCCATCTATATTTAACTCGTATAACTAAACCACGAGGTTTTGAAGTTAGATCTCTTCACTTGAAGTTAAGCTTAATTTACTTACCGCCATCTTGTGGTAACTTGATGAACTATTATAATAGTTACGTTGATATCTTTTGAAGTGGTCAGAAACCTAACACAGAGAATTTGCATAAAGTTCCCACGAGATGTAGCCAGATGCCTCGTTCTCTATTTCATAGATAGGTAAATACTTTATTGAAGGGAAATAAAAAGGATAGGTACTACAAAGTAACTAATGTTTTTAGCTTTATACGAGCTTTTATAAATTAAAGAATACTTAAAGTGCTTCGTAAACTTTTTTCGGTTGCTGATAAAAGAAGCTGATCATGGACAAATGTATGCTTCGTATTATATGTTTTAACTAGCTTTTGCCAGCGGCTTCGCTCGCGTTAAGAAGTATTATTATTAATTAGGTATAGTTAGGTTATGACGTCTTCATCATAGTAGCTCCAATCTTTAATTTCAGTTCAATCAGTCGAAAATCTAATAAGATTTATACAAACTTTCATCCCCTATTTTATACCCTTGGGGGTAGAATTGATAAAAATCCTTTCTTAGCGGATGCCTACGTCATAACATCTACCTGCATGCCAAATTTCAGCCCGATCCGTCCAGTGTTGGGCTGTGCGTTGATAGATCACTAAGTCAGTCAGTCAGTCAGTCAGTCACCTTTGAGTTATATATATATAGATTTTCTATTTTGTTAAAGTAATTGACCTAATTACTAGTTTAATGCCGAATAATTTTTAATAAGATTCTTGTAAGAATATTGAAATTACTTAAGTTTAAATTTGCGTGTGAATTAAATTTTTTTAATCTCTTATCGGGTTGTTGCTCGAATACTCGACATTGGCAGAATTGTCTTTAATTGATATCTGAAGCCATTAATAAAAGAAGAAATTTAACGTGTAACACTATGACAAATTTTAAAATGGCAACACTAGTATTCCGTTAGTTGCGTTAGCAGTGCCTGTTTTAAGTGTTTTAATTGTTTTATATTTTGTACCCTGTTCACAATATTAACATGCTTCATAATTTTTAATGTAATAAATAATTATTATCAAATAAAATAATTGTTTTACAAACGTTATTTTAATTTTTTATTGTTAATTTTTATTACTGGGTTATTCAATTACAAATATTATTAAACTAATTTTTAATTATAGATTTAAATTTGGCCCAAATTGAGATGTCTGTATTATTCTTTCACTCTTATACAACAACGACTGGTGTGTGAAAGGGACGTGTATATCTATCGATATTTTTTATGTTATTTATAAATTATTGTGTTTTTTTTTCAGATAACAATTAAAATAAAGTCAAGCAAGTAGTCTAGGTAACCAGACGGGATGCATTAACGATGATGAAAGGAACGTCTGGTGTACAGTGAGGGAAGTGTTGTCAATAAAGCTCGCGAGTTAATGAGAATGGATGTCTTTGTAATACCAACAATGTGTTACTACAAGCAGATGGGAAGCGTATAGTCCAGCGGTTCTCAAACTTTTTTAGCGAAGGAAAAAGCCTTAATATAATTATAAAAACTGATTTATATGTATTTATGAATAATCATATTGCAATGTAATATTTAGATGTAACTTTATAATCTCCCTTTGGTAGGTATTTTTTGCAGTATTTTAGCCCTAGGGTTCCGCGGAACACATTTTGAGAATGACTGGTATAGTCAGTTAGTGACTGGAAGAAACAATAATTAGAAAAGGATAACTATATTTTTATCGTGTCACCTGTGTTCGTTTGTTTTTGCGGTTCACATCACAGCAATCGTTTCTCTTTCAATTGCTTATATACCTACAAAACTGTATCCATTTGAATATCGTCTTGTGCTGTCTCTCATTGTAATAATAAAGTGTTTTTTAAATATTTCATTTAGTTTTTATTTTTGTTCAATATTACACAATGGAATGTTTATATTACAAATTTGTAGATACGTAAGAAATTTAAATAAATATCTGCGTTCCTAGTAAAATATTGTTGTTTTATTTTTGAATTAACGAATTAAAATAACAAATGAAAAATATTATAAAGTTTAATGACAAAAATAGAGTCTAATTTTTCGCAACCCGCAAACCTCGATCAATGAGGGTTGCTGGTATCACGTCATAGTAAGAAACTATATAAAGTATGAAACAAAAAACTTATAGATAAAATATTTTAAGTTAAATATTCAAGACGCAGACTGTAGAAAGTAAACAACGTAAATGTGATTGTCTTAAACAAAAGAGTGACATAGCTTTTTTACCTACAACAGCAGTCTGCCCCTGCCAAAGTTGCCAAACTCAATTTGCATTTGAAATAAACCCTGCAGGCTGTATGGACCACGCTTGTCCACTTATGAATACAAAAAGTAAGATTGGGATGAAAAATGTCATTACAATAAGGATGTATATACAATGACTAGCTTTTGCCAGCGGCTTCGCTCGCGTTAAGAAGTATTATTATTAATTAGGTTCGTTCCATTAGGTACAGATAGGTTCAAACTAATACATCCTATTTAAGTGGACGTCTTCATCATAGTAGCCCCAATCTTTCAGTTCAATCAGTCGAAAATCTAAGAAGATTTATACAAACTTTCATCCCCTTAGGGGTGGAATTGATCAAAATCCTTTCTTAGCGGATGCCTTCGTCATAACATCTACCTGCATGCCAAATTTCAGCCCAATCCGTCCAGTGGTTTGGGCTGTGCGTTGATGTATGTCAGTCAGTTACCTTTTTGAGTTATATATGTTTAGATTACTTGTTTTTTATGCATATTTTGTTTTGTTTGTAATTTCAAAGTAGATAAACACAATTACTGCTTGAGGGAATTAGATATACATCATCTAAGTTGACAGTCTCTCTTTACATCGAATTAATTTCAGAACACGAATACGGAATAGTATACCAAGTATTTCTCTAGATAGCAATGCATAGTACAGTACTGGGTTGCTATGGTGTACTATGAAGAACTATATATCAATATATACATTGTAAAACAATTATTTTGTTGGATAATAATTATTTATTACATTAAAAAATTAAGAAGCATGTTAATATTGTGAACAGGGTACAAACCAATATAAAACAATTAAACACTTAAATCACGCACTGCTAACGGAAAACCAACTTAACTCCAGCCAGCAACTAACGGAATACTAGTGTTGCCATTTTAAATTTTGTCGTAGTGTTACAACATGTATATATCCCTACTAATATTATAAATGTGAATGTGAGTTTGTTTGTTACATTTTCACGCAACAACTACTTAACCGATCATCATGAAACTTTGTACACATATTTTTGGAGGTACTAGAAGCAACATAGGATAAGTAAAAATAAGGAAAAATTTTAGTTTTTTGAAACATCATTGTATGTAGTGATTTTAAAATTGATAATCCCAGCTAAACAAGAAAATATTGTTATCATATTGATTCATTTCTATTGAAATGATCCCTGATACTTATTTAGTGACTTAAATGCGAGCGAAGCCGCGGGTAAAAGCTAGTGCATATATAAAAGCGAAAGGTCACTCATCAAGAAATCTCGAAAACTTGACGTACAAAGTTGAAATTTGTCTGGGAGGTAGTTTAAAGAAGTAGACATCCGCTAAGAACGGATTTTACGATAGGAGTGTGATAGGCATTTTCTGTTGACTGAAATATGAAACATCATCAAATTTCATAGTGCTTTATATCTTTATTACTACACGAACGAAGTCGGGGGCAGCAGCTAGTCTATACTAATATAATAAAGAGGAAACATTTGATTATTAGATTGTTTGTTTGTATGTATTGGTTAGGCTTCGAAACTACTGGACCGATTTGAAAAATTCTTTTACCATTACAATCCTACATTGTCCTTGATGAACATAGGATGTAGAATATTTTCAAAAATATTTTCAAAAAAATCATTATATTGCGTACGCTGCGGAAATTATTGACAATCGAGCAAAGTGATGTACAACAGTTTTATAGAGGACATCAATATCTGCAAAAAAGTCCTAACTATTACAGTTATGTCACAATAACTACTTTTTTATGTTAAAATTTAAACTTTATAGTACTTTACATCTTTATTATTACGCGAACGAAGTCGCTGACAACAGCTAGTATATATATAAAGGTATATAGTGTATTATTTAAAAAAAAAAACAAGCTAATTAATAATTTTGCCAATAACTGATAATGAACCAATATTATCAAACCGCAATAAAATATCGGCAAATAGGAAATATGTATAGGAGTATATTTCGCTGATTTTGGGCTTTTTTTTATGGAGAAGTGAAATCGGATCTTCGGAACTGCGAACATTTGGTGACTCAAATTGAATAAGTTGGGACGTAAAAGAAGGGTAAAAGGTCTCCAGTACAATTTATTCTATCTGTTGCACCGGCCCGGGTTTGGGGTTTGTACCGGTTTTGCAGTAACTTTCTGACCCAAATTTTAAAGTATCTTTGTGACCCATTTATTTAACACTAGATTTATCAGCTTAAATATACCTATTTCTACATATATAAAATAAATATAAAGTTCATAAAACTAATTCTTCTGTTATAGATTAAAGAAGATTAGAAGAATTAATGGAAATGTTAGATGCAGTAGGAATTTTAATTTGATCTTGCAAGACCAGTCATTTTGACCGGTCTGGTAAATCTAGTGTTAATTATTGTTTTACTAAACACTTATTATTATTTAATGTTTTCATTCTATACGAGCTACTATTGAGTTATATTTTGGATTATTTAGTCTAGTTTTCAGTCCCAGGTTTAGTATTTTGAGTGTAACCCATATAGTCCTAACCAAGGCAGTCGCCATGCTAATCTTCTCTGTATCGTTCCAATTTTAGTATATGTACTGCCGAACCTAGTACTCACAAGTAAAAGAGTAAAATTTTTTAATTATTGTGTAAAAATTGCAAAAAATGTTATTGATAGGAATAAATGAAATAGTTTGTAAGATATGTAAAAGTTATATTTATTTAGTATAACATTTTAGCATATAAGTAATATTTAGTTAAAAATAAGTTGATAGCAAATTTATGATAATACTGTTAAAGTTTACAATTTAATTTTGATATAAGATTATAAACTAATAAAGAAAACAAATCTCTGACAAAGCAAGTATGTCAGAGAGGTGAGGCGGTTTAAAAAAAAAACCCAAGGCGGTCAGTTTTGCTGTTTGACTGTAGTTTTGACATAAAACATAGCCATATTAGAGTGGTTACAAATATACTACCAATTGGTATTAAACTCTTGGTTTCAAGAGGAAGGCCGTTTGTTTAGGCTTATAGAAAATTATGGTAAGATGTGTTTTTTCACGTTGCCTTCTTGCTTTTGTATAGGAGAAAAAACAATAAAAGTTATTGTTCTTTAATAAAATTGAGACGAATAAACAATATGGATTTCTTTATATTTCATTATGTTTATTTGAAATTTAGGTCGACTAAAAAATTTGATCATCACTTAAAGTAGAAATCTAAAAATGTTGGTGACACCGACCCGGTGCTAAATTTAACCGAAGTTAATGGTAGTTAAAGGATATTAACTAAAAGAGGGCACGTTTTTTCAATTTCTAAAACGGCAATTAACTTCCCATCTAATGGCATTGTCGGTTCAATCCCTGTTTGCATATTTATTATTTTCCAGCAAGATGGGACGAATGTATACCGCTCAGATTCATAGAGTATACTTATTTCTTTCACTTCATTGCTATTATCTTACTACCCTGGGACACTGGGCGAAGAACCCTTACTAATATAAATGTGAATGTGAGTTTGTTTTCACGCAACAACTACTTAGCCGATCATCACGAAACTTTGTACACATAGTTTTGGAGGTACTACAAGTAACATAGGATACTTTTTTATTGTATTTGTTGGCGATCACAACCTCCTTTTGATTTTTATAAATTATATTAAGTTATATAAAAAATACGACTGTCCTAATATAAACTGAAAAGTGGATTTTTCTTTTGCACGGACTTAAAAACATAATATATTGCGAAATAGGAGCAATAATAGTTTCCAATTGACTATAGTTAGTATGATCTCTGATACTTATTTAATGACTTAAATGCGAGCGAAGCCGGGGGTAAAAGCTAGTAAAGGAATAAAGCTAATAATGATTTCAATTATTGAATTTGTAATCCGTATTGGGACTAACCCGGAGGTTCTTCCCTGTTCAACTAATACCCATAATTGGCTTACTCCTGTCAAATTTCAATTTCAGTCCATTTCCCGCACCCCATTCCTCCCCCCGCGGCCGTCAAATTAACTTAACACTTGACTGAATTTTGAGTAAAATTATATTATATAATTATGTATAATGAGTTTATATATTGATCGTGAAGTTATACGGTTTTAATCACAATTTAAAGTTAATTTTGCTAATTAATTGGAAAGTATTTAGTTTTACTACTTTTTTTTTAAATTTAAACCTTAATTATTAAATATCTATAGGTATTATATTATAATTTCAAAATTTGAATAAAAAAATATTAATATAATAGTATTGTTTATTTCTCTCACTAGATGGAGCCACTGTTGTTTAAGACCTTTAATTTTACTAGCTAAGGCAGCCATTTTCAAAGTATGTTCCGCGGAACCCTAGGGCTAAAATACTGCAAAAAATACCTACCAAAGGGAGATTATAAGGTTACATTTAAATATTCCAACTAAATATTACGTAACATTACATTGCAATATGATTATTCATAAATACATATAAATCAGTTTTTTATAATTATATTAAGGCTTTTTCCTTCGCCAAAAAAGTTTGAGAACCGCTGAGGTAAGGTATTAAAATATAATTATTATGAAACCTAAAAAAGGCTTTAGTGTTATCATTTAAATAAGTGATTGTACATACCTGTAAAGTAGGTATATCTCGTATGCAGAGACGAATAAAAATGTTCGTTGAAAGCAAAAATAACAAATAACGTGTCGGGTCTCAACTAAATATTAATTAATTGTTTAAAACAATTATAACTAGCAACAGTTACATATGTTTAACATCACATTAACCAAAACTTACTTTGACTTGTACACGCACAAATTCGCCAAAACAACCCTTAAATTTAACTCCAAAACGGCAAGGGTTGAAAAGGTACGCCTCTAGGTAACCTTTGTTTAATTTTAGTGAAAATTTATTCGCTAATTTGATTAGTAGAATTTATTTTTAGATTTTTTAATTGTATTATATTTATTTCATTAGATGTAAATTTTACTTCATTTATTGTTAACGATATATATGAAAATGTCACGGATCTTCATTTATTCCATTTGAAGCCTAAGAAGCTCAAGTCTGTTTTGCACTTGGCTTTCCTATAACACTCTATGTTCGAGCAGCAGACTGGCATTCGTATTTAATCATAATGTATATAGTCTTCTTCAGATGTTTATCACAACTATTAGGTTAACAAATTTAGCTTTAAATATATAAAGCTAGTATGAAATAAATAAACATACAAAATACTTGGAATGGCAGCACATTCCATAAAACTGCGGAACCTTAAAAATAAACGTAAACACTTATTTCTTATCAAAAGCATTGCGAAGTTAAATATTGATGTAACGGAAGAAATTTATGTCATTTTGGTGAAAACGCAAAAGCTATTTCCATGCGCCGTTTTTAGATACAAATAAAATATTTACTCAAACACCGTGAGAGATGTACATTGTACAACCATCGTTAAACGACACATTATTTATTTTACATCAATTAATATTTAATTCAATTGAAACAAGTCACCGCACTAAGTACTACGCACATCACTAGTGATTTGAGAGCGCGGGAAAGTCTTCACCTTATTGTTTTGAATAATTTTGGCTTTTTGCAGTTAGATACTATTATTATTGCTTGGAATAATATTGAAAAATGTGACTTAGCGAGGCGAACAGAAGTTGAGAGCGAGATATAAGTTAGTGAAGATAGAAAGAAACGTAACGTTTTGTATATTACTCTAAGGACATGAGAGAGCACACATTTTCTTTCTCTCTCCCTCTTATAGCCAGTGGGCTTATCACGAATTTTAGTCTGGCTTTCGAACCGAGTTCACTTCAAGCGATTTGTATGGAAATTTGAGCAGCGCCACCGCGTGCGGATTTGGAACTACAATATTTTAGATACTTTTTGTTAATTTTCGAACGTCTCGATCGTTAGTAAAAATTCATGATCCCGATTGCTAACGGATCCGTTTTACTTGTGACAACTCGGTTCGAAAGCCAGACTAAATTCGTGATAAGCCCACAGTGCACGAAATACATATCTCAGTCAGTAGTTAGTTTACGAGTTTGCTAGCGTTACGCGAACGATGGAGCTAAAGAAGTTTTAGTGTTAGTGGTCTAAAGCACACTCGTTTTTTAAAGTTATTATCATCGTTTTTGTTGTAATGATTATCTCGCAAGCGAACACTATCAGCACTTATTATACAAACATTAGCTTGGGGTAGGTATGCTAAGCTATAGGAACAGAAATAATAATGACGTAATAGAGCGTTAAAAAATAACATAAAAACTAGGTACTAACCTAACACTGCTTCTTCTATGACAATTGGTCCTACAATCTGACTGAGCAGTTTATAGGAAATTTTGGGAGTGAATGGATTTGTGAATGTTCTGTTTGATAAGTGTATTTATTCTGATAATTGTATTCTGGTATTTATGTATATATTTATGTGTGTATGTATGTGTGTGTGTATGTATTTATATATATTGTTTTCTTCAGTTTTTATATTTTATATATTTCTATCGCTATTTTCTTTCTTCATTCTACTTCAGTAACCGGGGTACCCAGTAGCACAGGTTTCCGAACCTAGTACAGGGGCCCTTGCTATTTTTATGTACAAAAAGTTCTATTAATAAACTATTTTATTTTTTTATAATTTATTGGTTATCTGGAAGAAATTACTTTTAGTGATAAGATCGCCAATTGTTCTAAATCTGTTTCCTATTGTTGTTGTATTGTTATTATTATGTTTTTAAAGCAATAAATTATTTATTATTATTATAGGTACAGTCGACAAAGAAAAAAGATAAATTTTAAGTGAATATTGAGATGTGTTAATCACCAGTCACTTTGTATTTATTTTTATTTAAAATAATAATATAAATAACCTAAACTATTTCATTTTTAGTAATCTAAATATGATTATTTTAGAATTTATGCGTTTTATCAATAAAAAAAGTTATAAATAGGATTTGATGGGATGAAATAGAAAAACCGAATTGGCTGCTCTAAAAGCAGAAGAAAGAAAATTTAAGTGTTTTATTTTACAAGTTCTTCTTCGTTTATTATATATCTCAGATATCTAATCAAGACAATTCTGCTAATCTCCAGTATTTGGGTAATAAATAACCCAGTAGGAAATTATAAAATATCATGTCAAAAGAGAAACCATAGCTTATTTATGTATAGTTTTTAACAAATAACCAATTGTCTTTTTGTGAGTTCTTTTTTATTTTCCTAGGCTTTTACACGTCTAAAGACAATCATTAAATTAACAATAAAATTAATGTGTAAATATGTAAAAATAATACGTTAAAATGTCTCGTTCGGGTTTAAAAGTAAAAACTAAAAAGTCAATGTTAATTTCGATGTAGGAAAGGTTAAAAATCCAAAATTGCAGTTAATAGTAGCAATATCGGCAGGCAAATTGCATCTCACTCGGCACAAACTAGGTTCGCTATTCGGAGCACGTAACCAACTCTCTATTTTAACACAAACGAATGATGAACAAGTTTTTGTTAAAAATTTGGTTAAAAGTTTTTAGCTTTTCTATACTATTATATAAAGAGGAAACATTTGATTGTTTGTTTGTATGTATTGAATAGGCTCCGAAACTACTGGACCGATTTGAAAAATTCTTTTACCATTAGAATCGTAAAAAATCCCTGATGAACATAGGCTATAGAATATTTTCAATTGTTTTTTAAAGAAATATTACATTTTAAGTTCACACAATGTGGAAGGCATTCTCTGTTGACTGAAATATGAAACATATTCATAGTACTCTATATCTTCATTACGCAGACGTAGTCGTGGGCAACTGCTAGTAGTTAATAAAATAGTCAACAAAAAACAATTGCTTTTATGACGCAGTTACTACGCTAATCTCTTACGTGAAGACCTTAAATTTAATGCCGAATCGAAGCATATATATCTAACTAGCTTTTGCCAGCGGCTTCGCTCGCGTTAAGAAGTATTATTATTAATTAGGTTTAGTTTGTGTGGCTTTACTTTTGTTTAATGTGTGTTACGTAGTTATCACCATGCCTGTCGTGGGTCATAATTGAAAACTTGCTCCAGTTATTAACCACATATCTGTCAATTTTTAATTTCAGTTCAATCAGTCGAAAATCTTATAAGATTTATACAAACTTTCATCCCCTATTTTATCCCCTTGGGGGTAGAATTGATCAAAATCCTTTCTTAGCAGATGCCTACGTCATAACATCTACCTGCATGCCAAATTTCAGCCCGATCCGTCCAGTGGTTTGGGCTGTGCGTTGATAGATCACTATGTCAGTCACCTTTGAGTTTTATATATATAGATAGATAGTATAAACTCTATTTAACAACGGCGTTATTGAGAGTTGTCGTTAAACGGAGAGAAGCAAAATCGATTTACTAATAAAATATAATGAACGTACATAGCTGCAATTCTTATTAATTTCTGAAACTTAGAAGGTACTGTTTATTGCTTAACACTAGATTTACCAGACCAGTCATTTTGAATGAATTAGTTTTATGAATTTTATATTATTTTATATATATTTGTAACAAATATATATATTTTTTTGGTTTTGGTAAAAATAGGTATATTTAAGCTGGTAAATCTAGTGTTAATAATGTCATGTCGTTATTTAGAGTGTGTGTGATGCTACATAGAGTGTATCATTGTATGGAAAACAAGGTCAAGTAACATTGATGTTTTATTTTTTATTTCATAAATTAGTGTTTGTTGTCCCTATACTTATCTTACTGGCCTTAATCACATAAGACATTGAATGCCCACGAATGCCTATCCTCGTGGGAGTGGAAACGTGGTAGATGTAGGTATATACCCAGAATCAGGGATGCAGTTCGAATGCTCTCAAATAATTCGGCGTCCGGGACGTGATAATTCTACTGATCCTAACATAACAAAGTTATACTTAGGTATAAATATTTTGGTTTATTCAATGCATAATAATTAGAATCGAATTTGATATCTGGAACGAACATAAGCTAATACAGTGGTTCCCAAACTTTTTTGCGACCTACTTTTCTTTTTTTTTATCTTATAACTTATCTTCGATATTTACAATTACAGTGTTTTTCTAATTTTTTTTATTTAAACATATTTGGGAATCACTGGCCATTAAGTACACGTAGAGGTCATCTTGAAGAAGGTAAGTGGCGTGACGATTAACATTAACTCTGGACGATTTAAATAATGTTTCCTGGTCGTTTTTGTGGTTTTTATTCTTATCATAGATTTACAATCTATTAGCTGATAGTTGAACGTAACTTCCTTCTTTTTTTTTGTATTTACTTTTTTAGTAAATGGGCTCCAATAGAGCGCTTTTACTCGTCAATACAAATATAAATGAAATTAATTTAATAATTATCAATTTGATTTAGCTGCTGTATACTGACATTGTCCACTTACATACTAATGTCATAATAATATATAATAAACCTACTATGATGTAGAAGAATAACTGCTGTATAGGGGCATTGTCATCCTATTGTATACCTAAGGGTAAACATAAAAAGACATTGGTTATGTCCAAGCTTTATTATCAGTAAGATATTCATTTAACGTGTAATTTTGCTTAGATTGTGCTGCTGATATAGCGACATTGGTTGTTTTCTATCTGAAATATTAAGTTTGGACGTTTCTTGCAAAACCTAATTGACACTGTTTATTAGTTTTCTTTTTATTATAATCAACTTTTAAGCTGACCCAGAACATTAGTCTATCATTTAGAAAAGGATCTCTCATTAAAATAAATCTGATATTAAAACAGTAACTCTATATGCGGGTACTAACATCATGAAATGTGTAGTCATGACAATTCAGTGAGCCCGGAATCGAAGTGACGTTCCACCTGTTACTTATTCCCGGGTCACATTGGCACGCTCTCGGAATATAAATTAGGTCATAACTTAACAATAACAAGATTTCTGCCAACTCGCTTTTATTTAGGGTTGCCAGTATATAGCTATTTTATTTTTAACAGAGAATATTAAACGAATTTTAAAATATTAATAGTTACTTGTGATAAATATTTGTCATCATGGGCGTAGCCAGGGGGGGGGGGGGAAGGGAAGTGGGGGGGAGAGGATTTCTGTCATTAATTAGTATTCGTACACTGAAATAATGTGGTTTGGATTCCCTATCACCCCGCTACTATTGATTATTCGATCGCATTCTGTAACTTTTTGTCGTTTTATTTTCTTGAACTCCCCCGAAACTAAAACCTGTCTACGCCCGTGTTTCTCATGCCAGAATAAGTGTGAATGTAGTTTTGTCTGTTCTGTAGTATTCCTTGTTCTGATTGCCAAGTCTAGGCACATCCTTCTGTCTTCGTGAGACTTATCCACTTGATCCTTCCACTCCTCGTCTCACTCCACAACTACATGCCATAATGCGCTCGCTGACAACTCCTTATTGTGTGAAATATTATCGCTGTCTTTTCGGGAATTGCTCAAAATATGTTGTTTTTAGATTTGTTTTGTAGAATCAAGTAAAATGTCTCGTAATACATAATATTATATAATCTCTACTACATTATAAATGTAAACGTTTTCACGCAACAACTACTTAACCGATCATCATGAAACTTTGTACACATATTTTTGGAGGCACTACAAGTAACATAGGATACTTTATATTAAAAAAAAATTTATGTCCAACTATAATTTCCAATTGATTATAGTTTCAGCTGTTTAGAATTTTTCTATATTTATTTTTATTACCATCTGTCATTTTTATATATGCAGTATAAAACTATTTGAATTTTTTAGGTTCAGTAACATCATTGTCTGTAGTAATTTTTAAAAAATGATAATCCCAGCCAAGCAAGAAAATATAGTTATCATATTGATTCATTTCTATTGAAATGATCTCTGATACTTATTTAATGACTTAAATCCGAGCGAAGCCGCGGGTAAAAGCTAGTATATTATATATAGATAACGTCATAAGAAAGTATTCATGAAAAATTGCATATTTTTATGAATTTAATAGAATTATTATCCTTGAATTATCATTATTTTGTAGAATATAATACAAATAAGGATTTATACAGATTAATTGCAAGTAACAATGTGCTGTTAATAATTTGCATTTTTATTGTTGTAATAAACAATTGGAAGCACATTGACTTTTCACTTCACTTTATAAACAGTTGGCAAAACAGTGTGCTTATCACGAATTTTAGTCTGGCTTTCGAACCGAGTTCGCTTCAAGGGATTTGTATGGAAATTTGAGCAGCGCCACCGCGTGCGGATTTGGAACTACAATATTTTAGATACTTTTTGTTAATTTTCAAACGTCTCGATCTTTCGTTCATTTGATAGATTGCTGGTGCTCGTTAGTCGTTAGTAAAAATTCATGATCCCGATTGCTAACGGATCCGTTTTACTTGTGACAGCTCGATTCGAAAGCCAGACTAAATTCGTGATAAGCACACTGTTCACGTGTTTATTGAACGCATTGGCCGATGGAGTGGAAGAGAGATAGATGCGTGACAAGGCCGATCGTGCCTCTCTCTCTACGCTTGCATGATTTTTCGTGCGTGAAGTAGCGTTTATCGATTTATAAGACGTTATTACTTCAATAATTTCTATTCAGTATATTATTATTATTATTTTTAACTTTTTAATCTGCCGACTGGGAGGGGGGAGGGTAGGGGGAAGGGGGGGTAGGGGGAGGGGGGTGGTTATATTGAAAAATAAAAGAACACAATACGCACATAGATATTTGTTTATTTTAACACAGACATACATGCATTTAGATAACTTTGTAAATATAACATTTAGAATAAATACCGCACGGACATTCGTGTACAAATGACTAAAGGCCCTCCCTGCATATACGTAGGTACGCATACATAGCTCTACAAAACCCAGACATATATGTCTAAGTATAAAAACATATGTATATATAATATAGCCTACATCTATTCATAAGTTGTTTTATGCTTGAGTTTTAAATTCTATATAATAATTATATCATCCCTTATTTCATATTTATTCGGTTCTTTTTTCAGATATTTATTATCTTATTAAATCCATTGAAGCAAACAGAACCTTATGTAGATTTTCAGTCAAAATTCGTAGCGGAGTGTCTCGTTTTACGTCGTTCTGATATTATTTTGATATTATATTACGTTAATTCTTATTTACTACTGACATTTATTATTTTTAATTAATGCTTTTATGATGAACTTCTAAGGCAGTGATTCTCAAACAATTTGCCGCTAAATTTTAGAAATTTATCAATCTCAAATTTCTCATTAAAAGTATTCTTATTATTTACTTGTAATTTATACCTGCTTTTTTTGGTGTACATTCAAAATTATTATCATAAACTATTTTACACACTGTATTATAATGTAATCAACTATTAATGCATGCCATCAAATATTGGCGACAAAAAAGGTTGGGATTCATTGTTCTAAGGCATGCATACAAGGGTGTTTATATATGCCCGAACTTACTAACTTTTCCACTTAACAGGTTCACTTGTTTCCAACAATCACGTCTACATCAGGTTACTCCTTTCGTAACACCCGACTACTTTCGACTTAACCCCGAAACGCGACTAGGTCATTTAAGAGATGTTACATCTTAAACTAGTTGTATTATTTAAGAGGAATTATTAAGAGGAATTATCATTGATATCTGAGGTTATTTTCTAATACAATGCCGTATTTAGAACACCGCTGGAGTTTGAATTGTGATCATCTGATCATTACTTGAGTATAAAATCTGCGCTTAAGTTGCTTTTTATTCCATTTTATGCAATTTACAACGAGACACAACAAACAAGGCAACTATTAAACAGTAATCAAAATAAAATAGTAATATTTTACAAATATACAGTATAAACATTAATTTGCATTTTTTTCTTTTTGTTATTTATTTTTAATAAGTAACGATTGAAACGATTTCTTATAAATGCGTGTAACAGAACGTAATGACAGCTAGGTGACAGTATACAGTTGCAATGGATTATTATCATTGGTCAAAAATCACGTTAATAAGTTTTGAAGCGTGTGATTGGTCTATTTTGTTTTGTCGTCGTTTTTAATACAGGTCCTCAATGGTGATTAATTTTGACTGTTTTTATTTTTTGTATGTGTTAACATAAATATAAAGGGATATTATAATTATTATATTTGAAAACAAACGAAAAACACTAATAAATATACGAACGTATACAAAATGCGCATACAAAACACTCCAGTTACATTTTCCTAAAAACGGCGATCTAGTTCAACCAATGAGAAGCTAGTAATTTCATTCTTAATTCTTCTTTTAAACTTCTTTCAAACAAACATCCGCGGCATTTATCGAGCGACTTCTATTGCATTCCTTCTATCCGTGCTCGCATATTCTCCTTTCAGTGTATCCTTTCCATTAACGCTTTTCTATGTAATTCAAATTTATTACGAATAATATTTTCTATGATTCTATAACGATTTAGTATGCAATCGCTTTGGTCAGTTCGGTTTGTTTTTTTTTAGTTGCAGCCGTTGTTCAATGGCTATCGATCCGTGGTCCGATATTCCACTGGGACTATTCAATGAAACTCGTATAAAATTAATGTACAATACATACTCATAAAGGTCATACGTATTAGTGTCAAGACAAGAACAGCACAGACCTAAAAATAATACAATAAGTTAATTAATTCCCTTTTTGTTACTATACTATATATTGATAAAAAATTGGTGAAAAAAAAAACAAAAGAATTTTTATACACGGAGTGTTTTAAAAGCGCATTAATTAAAAAAATATAACAATTTTCATAAAAAGGTCACTAAGTCATAGAGTTATATATATCAGAGAAGTCACTTGTAATAACGAGGTTATATGTTACGCTTATATTATTATGACATTAAGAACAAATGAATACTTTTTAACTTTATAAGTAAGCACTATTCTTTAGTGTGATACGTCTTCTCTATAATATATAACTCGATGCTCTAAAGAAATGTATATTAGTATTATCTAACTTACAAGATAGATCTAGAAAAGTTATAAAACACTTCAATAGCAATAAGGAAGACATCGGTAGCCTGCATTCATTTCACCAAATACATTTAATTATCGGCGAAAACATCAACTGAACAAAAACAAAAACTAAAGGAATTAATTACATTTTATTTTTTTAAATAAATATTTCCAAAAGGGCACATGTTATGTTATGAAATTTATTATTGAACATGAAATAAATTAGAGCATGTAATATTATTTTCAGGGCGATCAATCATTTCAATATTACGCGCTGAAAATATATCTACCTATATTTTTATTTTAGGGGTTTAGCTACTTTTTCGAATTTGTTCAGCAATTCGAAAGGTATCTTCGTATTATGTTGCAACGAAACAACATTTTTAATCTCCAGAAATTTAAATGGATCTTTATTTGTTAAGAGGGAAATTCACGATCAGTTTTTCCAAGTTTACAAGTTTATTTGAAATTATTGTTACAACTTCAATAAAATAATAACAATAATAAACACATTTATAGTTGCAAATAACACGGGGAAGATTTCTAGTAACTACAAAACGGCTTCACATATCTGACTACGCGCTACAATGACAGTCTGGATCATTTAACACTAGACCTACCAATCGGTCAATATGACCGGTTTCAAAAATTCTTCACAAGACTTTTATGTAAAACCTTACTAATTATTTTTTGTAAACGATTCTATTTTTTACAATTCTACAATAAATTTAGTGAATTATATTTAATACTTTGCAAGCACAAGTCATCCGGTCATTTTGACCAGTTGGTAAAAATGGATTACATCAACCATTCTCAAAGTGTGTTCCGCGGAATCCTAGGGCTAAAATACTGCAAAAAATACCAACCAAAGGGAGATTAGGTTACATCTAAATATTACGTAATATTACATTGCAATATGATTATTCATAAATACATATAAATCAGTTTTTTATAATTATATTAAGGCTTTTTCCTTCGCCAAAAAATTTGAGAATCGCTGGGTTATATTGACCGGCTGGTAGTTCTAGTGTTAAATCAGTAAGGATCACATGTATTTATGTTGTTAGTGTGATAATACTGTAAATTACGCATTAGTTTAAAAAAAAACAGGTTAAGTTTAGCTAAATGAACAACAGTTTCTATTGGGGGGATGATACACTACCCTTCTAACGTTATGATCGATGTAAGGAATCGACCTTTTTTTACTCAATATCTAGCCCATATTTCTTTCTTTTATAGCTCTTAATAAAAGCTCGAGAATTGTTTTATGTTGTTGCTTGAGTTCGGAGTCTTTTAACACTAGTCAAAATGACTGGTCTTGCAAGATCAAATTAAAATTCCTACTGCGTGTAACATTTTCTTTAATTTAATTTATAACAGAAGAATTAGTTTTATGAATTTTATATTATTTTATATATATTTGTAACAAATATATACTTTTTTGGTTTTGGTAGAAATAGGTATATTTAAGCTGGTAAATCTGGTGTTAAGGTCAATTGACTGCACAAAATTTAATACGTATAATAACGTATCACGTTAAGGCGTTTTAGTTTCATCTGTCCAGTTGAGTTTAACACTAGGTTTACGGATGTTTTCTATATATGTACTTACTTCTACTAAAACGCGTCATATCGTAGATATAGGTATACCACATAGACAAGTTCAGTAATTCAACACTTTTAAAGAAAATAGACTTCAATTTATATTTCCCTCGATCAATGAATAAAAGTCATACAAAGAGATAAAATAAAAATTTAAACAGTTTTTGGTAATTCTCTGATAAAAGTCAAAATGTGTCAAATTGACGCGTCCCGTAAACCTAGTGTTAAATGAAAAAGGTATAAATACAATAGAATCGAATAAAAGTTTCAAATTCGACTGTCTGGATATAGATTAGGGCAGGTTGTTCAATTCTCACTTAAACTGGGATTTAAACTGAGGTTCTTTTAATATAAAGTTGATCTTTAGAACTCATCTCTTCTTCTTCTTCTTTTATTATTAATGGCTTCAGATATCTATTAAAGACAATTCTGCCAACATAGAGAATTCGGGCAGCAACCTAATAATAATTATAAAATATTAATTCACAGGTAAACCCTCATAGAAAAAAAAATCTAGGACGCATCTCAAAACACTAGAATCAACCGAAGTATAAGACAAAATTGAATTACTAGCCCTTACTCTTTATGTAAGTCGTTTAGTATAAAAAAGAGCGAATGTATAATATAGAAGAAATAGAGATAATAATAATAATAATACAATTAAATACATACGAGGATGGAAGAGATGATTTTTTTAAAACGAAATAAATATTATTTATCAAAATATAATGTGGACTTTTAAATGTAAGATATAGGAGAGATGTGTATAATCAGTAATCGCGTCCTCACTGATTTTAAAAGGCAGTAGAAAATACTAAAGAATTTTAAGAAAAAAAAACTTATTGTATATATATCGTATATGAGTGTTGAATAATTTAAAACAGGATGTTGGTTCGAGTAGCTCCGTACTGAGCTGAAAATATTTATAATGCTGGGAAAATGGAGGTGTTCGAATAGGCTTCACAATTTGCGGTATTGCTGCCGATAAAATATAAGGGTTGCTTCGAAGTTTCGAAACTTATTTAATGTAGCAAAATATAAAAATAAGTTATTTTCAGTGTCACTTTGAATTGAAATTGAAAACTGATATGTAAAGTTGATGTTTTCACCATAATGTACATCTAATTCAGTGATTCCCTGAAACATTACAAAAAAAGTTTCAGAGAAATACCGAAACACTTATAAGTAAATTTTGGTTAACATAAGGTAAGGATCACCGTTATAGACACGTGAGCTTCAATTTTTAAAAATTTTATTCGTGAAGCAAAAAAGTGTCAATAAAAGGTATCCTTACCTTAATTATAATAATTAATACATTTTCTTCTACCTATCACAACTCTTGAATAATGCTAAACATTTATGTGTATGCACATGTTCGTTTAATTTACTCTGGTATAAGGTAAATAATATTTATATATAACATAAATATATAACATGACAGATCCCGTACTCAGAAATAATGCATTTTATTCCATTTTATGCAGTCAAAATTATTTACTAATAAATAATATATCTTTAACACTAGGTTTACGAACGTTTTCTATATACCTACTTCTACTAAAACGGGTCAATTTGACGCATATCGTAGAGATAGGTATACCACATAGACAAGTTCAGTAATTCAACACTTTTAAAGAAAATAGCCTTCAATATATATTTCCCTCGATCAATGAATAAAAGTCATACAAAGAGATAAAATAAAAATTTAAATAATTCTCTGATAAAAGTCAAAATGCGTCAAATTGACGCGTCCCGTAAACCTAGTGTTAAACACGACAACCATTAGACAGTAATCCAAATAAAATAGTAATATGTTGCATATACTTGTATATCAAATATCCAGTTTAAATATTAATTAGCATTTTTTTTTTTGTTATTTATATTTTAATAAGTAACTATTGAAACGATTTCTTAGAAATGCGTGTAACAGAACGTAATGACAGCTAAGTGACAGTAGACAATTGCAATGGATTATTATCATTGGTCAAAAATAACGTCAACAATTTTCCAAGCGTGTGATTGGTCTATTTTATTTCGTACGGTTGAGTGACAACTCTACTCCGTGAATCTATGCTTGAACATAATTTCTGTTTAACGTTATTTTATATTTAACCGAACATGTGCGAACATTATTATTGTTTTTATATTAAAAAAAAACAATAATAATTACTACATTTAAGCTAATATTATGAATTATTCATTTTAGCCCCATTTAAGAATAGGTTTTATATTACCTTTATTAGTAATTGAAGAAGCGACCTATGCTGGTTTTCTGCACAGTGGGCTTATCACGAATTTAGTCTGGCTTTCGAATCGAGCTGTCACAAGTAAAACGGATCCGTTAGCAATCGGGATCATGAATTTTTACTAACCACTAACGAGCACCAGCAATCTATCAAATGAACGAAAGATCGAGACGTTCGAAAATTAACAAAAAGTATCTAAAATATTGTAGTTCCAAACCAGCACGCGGTGGTGCTGCTTAAATTTCCATACAATTGAAGCGAACTCGGTTCGAAAGCCAGACTAAAATTCGTGATAAGCCCACAGTTGTCGGCTAAAATAAATACACCATTATATTAGCGCACGGATGCAATGCAAAGAAAGGTTTTCACGACGACACATGATTTTTAATGCATAATTCATTAATCACAATATATATCATATATACAAATTAACAATAGCGTTCACTTCTAGCAATGATATGTTTTGTTTCATTAATTGCTTTTTGGCGTTGCCACTAAAAAAGTTAAGCCAATCATTTTTATTTTATAAATCAATTGACATAATTTGACAGTTCTAATTCTATTTTTAAATAAAAACTTGTGGTTTTGTAAATAGTTATCTAAAATAAAGAAGATTTGTTACAAAAGGTTAAAAAAATCTGGTAAAATAGTTTTCACTATTAAAATCTGTACTTACCCTCATCAAATTAAAAATCAATAAGGGTAGTTTTGATAATTTTGACCGCAAACGCAAATGAGATAGTAAACCGCATAAAAAGAATAACATAGAGGCATTGTCTTTGCCTTTAGAAAAATACTGTCACGTTTCAGTGTTGCCAATATAAAAAGACTGGGTAATAATAAAATATGTATTTTTTTATAAATCACCAATGTCAGTCTCATATTCGTAGTAAGCAAATTGGAATAATTTACAAAGGAATCCACTAAGTTTGAGGGTTTTAGACAAATTGTTATTGTTCTTCCTAAACATAAATAACAATACAAAGAATACTTTTATATAAAAAAAACTTAATTTTATTCCATATTCGAATAAATTTAGGCCGCTTAAATGAAATCTAATTGGGCGTATAATTAAAAATATTTTTACAATAATTTACATAGCGATATTTGAATCATTATAAAAAAAATATTGTTCTTTAAAACTTCAATATAAAGTTGTACATATATGTACGTATGTATATATCATATAAATGTAAATTTGTATTTTTTATCTGTTTTTAAATGTCAAAACTGTCATATATAATAATTATCGGTATCTTTGAAAATAAAAGCCTATTTATTGATTAAAGTAGGTACTATTGCGTGAATAAAAGTCTGATGTTTAAGTTTTAAGTTGCCATGTTTTCAAATGAACGTTGACAAAAGCTCGCGTGTCCACAGTTCAACTAATTAATATTAATATAATCGTTATATAAAATATCATAAAACACTTGACTATGCAAATAATATCATTACAAAGGCTTCTATTTTTACCTCTCTGTTAAACTTTAAAAGCATTTTTCAATATCATTATTGAAACTGTTAAACTGACAATTAAGTTAATAATAAATCGCATAATTCAGTGGTTCCCAAAGTTCATCTAACAAAAAAAATCAAATCTTGGAACTCACTCACTTTGAACATTTAGGTATAAATATTGATAATGCTCAGAGATTCCCTAGTAGCGAGTCGTGGAACTTAATGCTGTCTTATTAGTTCTAATTGGAATGAAAATACGAGCGATACCAATATGAATGAAATGAAAGACTGTTCTATTGAAACTTTCAAGGTGCATCGCGACCCATACTTTGGGAATCTCTGGCTTAATTATAGCTTCGTTTCCTAATTTATATATTAAAATAGAGTACACACAGATACATAGATATAATAAGGAAAGATATCTTTGGTAGTAGTCGCTGGGAGTAGTTGCTTTGTGGGATGATTATCTTCACTGGCAGCTGCGTGGGTGGTGGCTCGAGGCGGACCACGTTCACTGAAATTATACAACGCTGTTAGAATTCCAAATATTATAACTAAATTACTAATATTACAGCGTGAGGTAACTCCGTCTGACATCAAGCAGAAGTGCAATGATTCTTAAAATAGACGAACAAAAATATAAAAGTATAAAATAATTTAGTTATAAAAGCATTAGGAAATCGTTTACAAAACAAACACTTTCATCTTATTAGCATAAAAGATTTAACAATAATAAAGGAGAAATTTCAATAAATTCGTGTAATTAATTGGGGCAGAAATCTTGGGAACACAATTAAGAGCCGCGGCATACTGGGAGACAAGACGAGACGAGATGGAACGCCTATGTGTATATATACTAACTAAAAAAGGACCAAGTATAATTGGTACTGTAATATCTACTCTTTCTATACTTATATCACAGCCCCGGACGTCCACGCATGTCACTGACTGTCGTACTGTCGCACCGGTGTTGCCAATAAAATGCCCGAGACAGTGTTGCATGTATTAATCTTGATTTATTCCATTTAAAGCCTAAAAAGCTCAAGTCAATCTTGCACTTGGCTTTCCGACAACACTCTATGCTCGAGCAGCAGACTAGCACTTGTTATTAATCATTAATGTATATAGTTTTCTTTAAATGTTTATCACAACTGTTAGGTTAACAAATTTAGCTTTATTTCTCTAGTGTAGTTGCTACTTACATGTTATGGTTTGTTAACTGTTTGTTTGTGAATGTCTAAATAAATAAATACACTACAGGTACCCATACAATATAATAATAACTGCTCCGTATCAACCTTATATTAAAGCCTTAAATGAAAAAAACAACTGCCTGCCAAACTCTCGAGAACTCAAACAAATTCCGATAACCAGCTCTCGTACATTATTCATTCCCCTCTTCCCTTCACCTTTTCTTTCAGATCGAGAAATTAATTTCATAATTCGAACTCAAACTGGGAAATCTCATAACGCTTGCTTGTTTAGCTCTCTTTGGTTCATATTTACTTTTATTATTTATACCTTTGTTTATATGATAATTATTTCAATATTTTAATGTACTAAGTTAGGCGTTTTATGAAATTTACTGTCGCGTTTTATCGTAGTCGCAATTTTAAAAAAGCTTGGACATAACCAAAGTCATTTTGTCTACCCGTAGGTATACAATAGGATCACAATGCCCCTATACAGCAGCTATTCCTCTACGTCATAGTAGATTTATTATATATTATTAGGACATTAGTATGTAAGTGGACAATGTCAGTATACAGCAGCTAAATCAAATTGATAATTATTAAATTAACAAATTTATATTTGTATTGACGAGTAAAAGCGCTCTATTACTAAAAGTAAATAAATAAAAAAATAAATTTATTGTTGCCGCATATATTTATTACTTTTTTTTTTCCTCTTCCTTATATCTATTTGGTTCTTTTTATGTATTTTTGTAATTTTATTAGAAGTGTAGTGTATATCCCTTTATCACCTTGATCATGCCGTCCTATCCTATAATTAAAATTTCACTTAGTTTATGTCAGCGGTTCTCAAACTTTTTTGGAGAAGGAAAAGCCTTAATATAATTATAAAAAACTGATTTATATGTATTTATGAATAATCATATTGCAATGTAATATTACGTAATATTTAGTTGGAATATTTAGATGTAACCTTATAATCGCCCTTTGGTAGGTATTTTTTGCAGTATTTTAGCCCTAGTGTTCCGCGGAACACACTTTGAGAATGGCTGGTTTATGTAATAGTACCTATTAGTCATAATGTAATTTTGTATGTAGGCTTTATAAATAAATAAATTACATTCATATATTAAACTCACCAGAAATAGTATAATTTTGTATGTCAGCGAAGCCTGTGGTGAGGCTGTGGATGAAGCCTGGTATCGTGCTGACACAACTGATGTCCAGTGTTTGATTCTGCATCAGCTGCAACTCCGACAGCGGGACACTTAACGAGGAATTCGTTATTGACAATGGCATGCCGTGGTGGTGACGATGAACATTGATGGTGCCGTGTGGGGTTGTGTAACGCTCGTCGACCTGAGAATCACATTGTCTGTCTGATCTTACTTGTCTATGGTACTTAATAATTTTTATCGTTGGCAACATTGTGCAAAATGTCAAGGAGACAGGGATACTGCTATAGATCAATGATTCTCAAAATTGACTGGACAAGGTTGTATTAGAAAAATGGGGGTTTAAATAATTAATAATACTCATAGATTCCCTAGTGGCGAATCATGGAACTACTTAATGCCTCTACTCTTATTTGATCTAATTGGAATGAAACAAATGAAAACACATGTGTAACCAATATGAACGAAACATAGTTTTATTAACTGGTGGGTTGTTACCTATAGTTTGGGAACGAATATACAACCAATGTCGGTAGATAAAAATCTGAGTAATAATAATACTTAATGCAACAATGTTGTTATAATAAAAATGCATATCTGCAGTGTGCTTTATATGTTACCTTGACATTGTTGATAAACCACGTAAGATGAGGTGCGGGATGAGCTGGCCCACTTTGACACGCAGCTTCCAACATATCTCCCGGGAGGAACCGCGTATTCTTTATCTTTATTCTTGGACGGTGTTTTTGACGAACTGAAATATAATTAAGCTATTAGTTTTCTATTTAAAAACATATAATAATCATTGAATAAATTACAAAATTATTCTCCAGTTAATTGATACCTGTGGGCTTATCACGAATTTAGTCTGCCTTTCGAATCGAGCTGTCACAAGTAAAACGGATCCGCTAGCAATCGGGATCATGAATTTTTACTAACGACTAACGAGCACCAGCAATCTATCAAATGAACGAAAGATCGAGACGTTCGAAAATTAACAAAAAGTATCTAAAATATTGTAGTTCCAAATCCGCACGCGGTGGCGCTGCTCAAATTTCCATACAAATCGCTTGAAGCGAACTCGGTTCGAAAGCCAGACTAAAATTCGTGATAAGCCCACTGTAAACAGGAGACCTTTGTAAGAATTTAGCCTTACTTAAATGTATTATATAAACATCAATGTGAATGACCTGACTTTAACTGGGATATCCTAATCTACTGACATAAATAAATATTACAAACATACACTTCTTCTTCTTTTATTAATGGTCTCAGATGTTTATAGAAGAAAATTCTGCCAATGTCGAGTATTCGGGCAAAAACCCAATTAGAAATTACAAAATTTTACTGCACATGTCAAAAAATCTACAAGCATATAGTATCTATATCGCCAGGTAACTAATAATTTAGCAACTTTCATTTTTTTGAAGTGAAAACTTCTTTAGGCGCGTTGAGCGTTTTGGTAGAGGGTAAAATCCTCGGTTCGCGTCACCGACATGCTAATGATAATAGTATATCTATAGCTATGGAGAACCAGACTAGCGCACGCGCAGTAGCCTGTGTACACGTATACACTAATACATCGACTATTTCTGACTGTATTATGTGCGCGTTGGACGCTTTTTGGATAAGTATAATTTTGTGAGTTCACGTCACCAATACGTTATAGTAGCAGTACATCTGTAATTGTAAATGTGACGCGTTGTACATTGTGTGTACTGGATTTTGTTTATTTAAGTGAATTTTTAATTTGACTATTATTGTAATTATTTAATTGAAGGATTACTGTTTATTTATTGACTTTAAATTCATTGACTTCAGTATAAAAGTGAGAATGAAACATGTTAATATTTTTATACAGATAAATGAATAATGAAAACAACGAATATATTTTTAAAAAATTTCATATAATTTTTGCATATAGTTTCAATTACTCTTAACTTAATAGTTCCGTTTTCACTTCTATCGGCAGTCCCACGACCGTTTATGTTTTTTAATTGAAATATTTTCAAAATATAATTCTCCGTCACATGAAAAATAAAAGAACATTTTCTTAATGGTTTCTGAGATACTTAATAAAACAAAGATTAATCTACACAAACAAACTAACCACTTTAAATCGTTTTGTTGTAAAATTGCGATTTCGTATTTCCTACTATATTAATAAGATATTTAATACTTTATATTATTTTGTGAACAAAATTCAATTAATTTCGACAGTTTTCAGCCCCTTTCGGATAGAAAGTCACGTTTTACTGTTAAGTGTAAATGCATTTGAAAACTTAAAAGAAGTAGTGAAAAGCGCGTTTATAGTGTAACACAACTCTCTCAGCTGCAGGCAGTTATGAATGGACGCAATCAACATTTCACGTAATATAAGCTCGCTTCCTGAAACACTGAAATTACGTGTACTAATACGATGTCACATTACAGCGATTTCTAAATCGTTCATTAGCATGTGACAGAGTA
>JAPWLS010000494.1:0-194454 GCA_028551675.1 Tineola bisselliella
CAATATAACAGATAAATAATATTATTTAAGTAATTTTTAATTTGGTTAGTTTATTTGTGATCATGTTTATAGTAAAATATATAGTATAATAACCTTTACAACATTCAATTACCTTCTAGCATCAGCACAATTTTGTATAAAACTCCTTAACGGCTGCGATTTGGTAACACTCAATTGTGATCTCTTTTTATTCTTTCTCGGATCAAAACCAAATAGTATGACAGTTTTTCCGATGAACAGAATCTCTTGCGCAAGTGATAATGGCATGTAGTGCGGTATCAACACAGGATTTATATTATAACCACATTCAGTTTCTTGTAGCTAAAGAAAGTACTACTTTATAATTACATACACGCTAGGTCTATAAAACAAGTTGAGACTTTTTTATAGTACCCTGACATGAGAATCACTCTCCACCTGATTTTACGCTCAGATAAATTTCTGTAAAACGCTTCACTATTATAAAAATATAATTCTTAACTAAAAAGTAGACTATAGGTCTTTTCAAACAATTGCAACAGCTCTTAATGATATTTTTGAAAAGAAAAAATAGTAGGCATATGTTTTAATATTATTCTTATTCTGATGTCAGTAGCACATATATGTTTATATGAACTATGTTTACCCTTAGGTATATAAACGACAATGCCACTGTACATAGCTATTATATTATATCATTTATTCAACTTTCATTTATATGATGAGTAAAAGCACTTCAATAGAGCCAATAACCTAAAATAAATAAATATTCAAAAGGAACACATACTTACAGCAGACAATAGTGTCTTATCAACAATGTTAATGTGGGACAGAGATGTTACAATAGTATCAGAGACATGGTCTGTCTCAACTTTATATATAAAGAACTCCTGATACAGGTCTTTGAGTTCACCATACAATAACCAATCACAAAGTTGGTTTATAAATACTCTGTTTGTGTTTGAAAATACTCTGAAAATTTATTCCCTTGAGCTTATTGCAACAAATATATTTTTTAAATGATTAAACATTGTATTGAGTTCTTACTTAACAATAGTTTCATGAACCATTTCATTTCCTGTCAAAATATGTTGATGCACTAAACTTAAGATTTGACATCCCTTTAATCTTCTCTCTTTTATAGTAGAAATCATTCTATTTAAAGTATTGAATAATCCTCTGTATTTTTCTACATTACTATTAACATATGATAAAGTTAATGTTTGATTTTCTATTATTGTTGCCTCAACTTCAATCAGTGTTTGTTTGTAAGCCTGTAATATTTCCACTAAGCCTTCGCTGAGTGCTTGAGAGTAAAGGCCGGTACTCCAATGGGAAATTTCTGAAATATTGATGATAAAATCTTGAAAAATTGAAATCTAAATGAATGATAGTAGTAAAGCATTAGCGTTTACCTCTAGTTTTTCTGGCATGAAATCCAGAATCTGCTATAAAATTTTGTATTCGATGATGGCTTTTAGCTATGTCACATATTCTACCAAATATCTCTTGATCTCCTTCCTCTCCTTGACAGAATGCATCCTTTTTCTGAAACTATTATTAAAATATAATTTCAATATAAATACAATCTTAATACGTTTTGTAGTATGAAACTTTCGCACCATTTCGGGTTGCAAACTACAATCCCATAATATAAATAAAGCGTCATGTATCATTGTTAATTTAAAAAAAAACAATCGAGACAATATTTTCAAAGATAAACAACGACAGCAACCCGTTTAATGTCATTGTCGAATATAAGCAGTTAGTCTCATTTAGTGTTTCCAATAACAATATTATTTTTAAATTGCTTGTTGCTTTTTAGTATTTGATTTCACTATTAAAAACAAGATAATGCTTGTTTTCTTTGATGTTACCCATGATAATAAAATGAAACATTTTAAAAACACTTTTTTAATTTGTAAGACGAACGGGAAAAGAGAGTGAATCAAGTTTATAATGCGGGTGCGAGAGAAGTGCAAGATAGGTTGTTGTATTTTTACTCTGTGTTGATTTTATAATCTGTGGTTGAATGTGGCCGTATTTGACGTTTTACAATTCGTATTGTGGTTCACCAAATGCAAGAAAGAGAAAAGAGAGTGTTGGTAAATGTATAACAATTTGATATTCTATAACCGATGTACATATTAGATAATCTGTGGTGTATTGGAAGTTGAACGAATTGTTAGTTTCGGCAATATTTTTATTTACTTTATATCAATCGTTTTTGATTCTATAAGTTTATTTAAGAGTATTTAATTCTAATTTGTGGAATTTTGGATATACCACTATTATTGAAATAATTTAATATTCTAACGATGAGTGCTGAAATTAAAAACAAGGATATACCTAGAAAAACAAGTAGAAAAGTTTTAAACCTGAGAAATTTAGGGATATCACTTAAGCACAGGCCTGATATTTATCGTTTAATATTAAAATTACATCGACGTCTTTGTAAAAAGAATAACACAATCTTAAAGTTGAAGAAATATCTGGAAAAATTGGTGAGTCGGTTACGATTATATTATTAGATCCAAAATATTAACACTGTTTTACACAAAAAATATTAAATAAATAAATTCATAATTATAATCTGGAAACATTTTCAGAGAAGAAAAGTATCCTCATATAAAAACAAACCGTTATCAAGAATAAGTGAAGCGTCTGATGAAAAGACGGATGAAACATTAAATGACCCAAATAATACTGCGTGGAATGATGTTAACACAAAAAGCATAACAGAACAAGTGACTGAAGCAGCACAGACTACTCTAGATCAAACAGGAATGGTCTATGTAGAATCAGCTGGAATGTACTATGATTATAAGACTGGTTATTATTATAATTCTGTAAGTACTGATTATTTAATTGTTTTATAGTGATCTCTGAGTTTTTATGACATGAATTAGAATTTTGTAGAGATTGGTAAAATTGTATTTATATGTAAAGCCATTAAACTGAAGAAGGAAGCACATCTAAGTATTGAAGCTAGTATACAACCCTTGAAGCCCTGCTACCATAAAAAATATCTGCAGGAATCAAATTATCCTATATACTGGCATTAATTAAACAAGTGTACGCTGTCCAGTTTGATAGGGCAAAATCTTAACAATCGTTTCAATGTGCAATTTTTATTCCAGGATCTTGGACTTTATTACCATACAAGTACAGGTTGTTATTACACATATGACAAGCAACTTAGAACATTTGTTTTTCATTCATATCCAGACACAAGTAAAGTGTCGAAAGAACAAAAAGCACTCAATAATTATATGAAAATGTTAGCAAAGAAGCATAAAAAGGTTATTATATATTTATCATATTTTTATAGCACATGTGTGTACTTACTTGAAATATACATCTTAATTAGGTCTTAGAAGAAATATGGGAATCTAAATCAATAACAGAAAAGAAGGAACAATGGATTTAAATACCATAATTTCTTTTTTCAGGTTGGCAAAATTGAGGCTGACATAGAAACATTGACAAATAGTGTCTCTATGGTGTCACTTCAAGAAAATACCAAGAAATTAGGTAATTTAAACATTAGAATTATCAAAAAGACCAAACATATAAATATTATTACAGGACAATGAAGAAAATGAACAAACTCAACCAAAGAGCAAAAAAATTAAGATTAATACAAAGAAGAAGAAAAAAGATGTAAATAAAGAACAAGATGATAAAAAAGAGATAGTTGATTCTGCTAAAGATGATAACAGCATGGCTGTTGATATATCAGAATCAGAGAAAGATGATGCAACCAATCAAAAGGTTGCTTTAGAAGATGGTGAATGTAGTGAGTCATCATTGTCAAGTGATGGTGAATATGGAGCTACTACTGCATCTGAAGAAGATGATGATGATGATGGTATGATCATCATTAAATTTGTTTATCTGTCCACATGTGAATTTATCACTTGAGGCATCAGGAACAAGGCTCAGTCTGGGTGTGACAACAATGCTGATATATATATTTTTTAAATTATGTATTATTTATTGGTTTTATTAAGGAATATTTTTAAAGTAACGAGAGGTACAACTGAAGGGATGTGCTCCATCAAGTTTAAATATATAAATTTTATGTATTGTATCTGTTTCTGTTCAGTTGTAAATGTGAGATTTAATTTCAGATTTTGTGTCGAAGCACCACCCACCATGTATGAGAATAATTGTTAAAGAAACAAATATATCGAAATTGAAAGTAGGTTCCTTATTTTTGATTACCAAAGATGGCGGTACTATTGGAAGGGAAGGGGATCATCATTCATTTGTATTAAAGGATCTTAATGTTTCTAAGGTTAGTTGTGTTTATTTTTAATTTTTTTCTCTGTCTTTCGCTTAAGAAAAGAGAGAGAGAGAGAAAGATGTTAATATTTGTAAGAATTTAGTAATAACATAAAAAAGTTTGAGCTTATTATCAATATGTGATTGCTTCATTTTCAGAATCATTTGGGTTTTGAGTATGACATGTTAAAAAAGTCATATGTAGCAACAGATTTGGGATCAAGAAATGGTACTATACTAAATGGCCATAGAATGTCTGAGAGTCAAGAAGTCAGTCCCGTCATGGTTGTAAGTTAATCATACATATAACAATTAAAACATTTAAAATATTAACTAATTTGCTTCATAATATATTTAATATATATATTTTTAGATTCCACACGGTAGTATATTACAATTAGGAGAAACTAAATTATTATGTCACATACATTCTGGCAATGATACATGTGGACATTGTGAACCTGGACTTATTATGGAAGGTAAAATTTTAGATTTATATTTTGCACAAAGTACATGTTAGATTTGCCAGTCTCACTTATTATACCAATGAGTATGTCGCGGGTGGTCTTTGTATTCGCCCGAATGCTAGACGCGATTACTATGTTAGCCAGATGCGAGTGACAGCTGACACCCACATTGGGTAGATGTGGTTAGTTCATATTCTATGACTATGCCTATATTAGATCATTCTTTTATGCTAATCCTATTTGCTCTATTTTTGTAAATATCTAACTCATCCTAATATGATTCATGTATGTCACTCATAGGGACAGTTCATTTGTTTAGGCGTGATTTGAAGATAAACAATATTCACATATTACATATGAAATACAATTTTGTAGTTTGAAATATTAAATAAATGTTATTTTTGCAGCCGAAAGCAAAGAGAAGCAAACGGCATACACACGTACATGTAACGTAAAGAAACAACACGAATTGGAATTAGCAAGATTAAAGAACAAATATGCGCCACAGCCTCTAGCAATTGAAGAGACTGCGTACAATGATCGAGCAAAAGTCAGACGAGAAACTATTGGTTCTTCACATTATTCGGAGAAAACACAACAAAGCGATCTTGATACGTTAGTATGTTATGACATTTTATGATAGACCCTATGGAGATAACTTCTACAGATTTCTATACCATTAATTTTTTATAAGATATTAAATATGCGATTAATTATTTATTTATTTTATAATATGGAGTGTGTATAATTTTGGATCATAGCTTAGTTCCACTATGTTAATTATCTACATTCTTTCTTTCTATTCCGCTAATAACTGTAATATGTTTGACACGCAAAAAATAAATTCACATTTCTATGAAATGTTAATATACATGATTCCTATTTAGTCGTCATTTAAGTAATATGAAAAAAAAAAGAAAATTAAAATAATATTAATTAGGTTTAGGTTTTTAATTGATAAATATTACAACACCTTTTTTTAAACAAAGCATTAATTATCAAGATGATATTCAATAAAAACGATTTCTAACAAACATTGTTCGAACATGACATATATTGATGATGATTTACGGCATTTATTGAAATGTACAATTTATAACGTTTGTCCTTCTCGTTGACATTGCTTATGTATTGATAACTTAGTGAATGACACGCCGATCACCTTATGACTTTGTTATGTAGACGCAAATAATTTAATTCACATTTCGTATATTGACAATCGATAAATATCCGTTTAAATTGGAAGATCTAGAAATATATTCACATTGAGACGATGACGTACGCACGACTACAAACATCCATAAGTTATCAGACCAAAGAAAAATAAATTTCTTCCTCAATGGTTATATGGTTCGCATGTTATTCTGTGACGCAGAGGTCCCGGGTTCAATTCCGGCTCTAAACAAATGTTCGCATTAATAGGTAATTGTTTCAGGCTTGAATATTGTCGTTCTGATATATTTTTATTTCTATTTTTTGAATAATTGTCTTCGTAAAACAATTGAATTAGTGGTTTAATCTAATGAATATTGTTTTCTTCAATAGGGAGCTAAATGCAGATAACAAAGGATTCAAACTGCTGCAGAAAATGGGCTGGTCGAAAGGCGAAGGTCTGGGGAAAAATAACCAAGGCGAAACTGCACCGGTGAGTTTAATATAATAATATCTATATTTGTTAAATTGATTAACGATGATATTGGAACAAGATAGTACTGAAACAGCACGCTCGTCTGTGATTGGTCAGCGAAAAGATGCTTATGCACTTATGCTTAGTTTGTTCGTGCGGCTTGTACGTATTTATGGATTTTAAATTGATATAAAAAATATAATTTTGATAGAACTTTTTATTTATTTATTTTATGTATTTAATTAATTATTAATTTTAGTTTAATTTATTATTTGTCATATAATTGTCAAATTCTAATTGTAATTCCATAATAAACATATTACGAAAATAAAAAAATCTTAAAATAATAATACTGTTTTAGTATGTTGTTTTTATTTTTATTTTCAGCGAATTAAAAATACGTGAACTTTTTAAAGCGATTTCAAGTACGTTGTAGGTATTATTTATTTAAAAAATAATAAAGAAAAGTAAAAAAAACAGCAGATTAAAAAAAAAACTATTTGTTAACTCATTTTCGCGTATGTAATTTTTTCGTTTTCATATTTCGTAATAATAATAAGGCACGAAATCCACGGAGTCATTTCATGATAAATCTATACGAAGGTTTAAACGGGAGCGTTAACGTAAATGCGTGGAAAGCGTGCCTAATATTTATGTTAATTAGTTTTGATTTTTATTACGTCTTAATTTGAAGGTATATAAACATTTTTATTGGTCCATTTATTTTACATATTTAGGTCCGGTTTTTATGTCTATCTGTCTACTCAATTATAGCGTTTCAGACACATTAAAAACAATGTTGTGTAATTTATTATGTTAATAAATTTTTGGTAAATATTTTAAGGAGAAATTTTAAAGACTCATAATTTTAATATTACCTAACATAAATATTTTTCAAAAAACATTAACTTCATATTGCTTAATATAGAATTGTTCTTCATTGTTTAATTTTTTTTTGTATAGGTATATTAATTGACATAAAGTCATGTGTCAACTTTTAAGAAATTCCACCAAAAGCGCGTTATAGGTCAGTTCGTTTGTAGGTCAAACCGTCGCAGGCGCACATACCTGCACATTTAAAACAATTTGCTGCACTCCTCGTTTTGGCAGGCGCCTTCACCCAGACAGACATATTGATAGCTAACCATTAAACCGGCCAGACGTTTGTGATCAACATTCTAAATTATTTTAAAGAACATATTTTGACATTGTTTTTTTTTTGTTTGAATAATTTTTGTTTTTAGGTATAACGATCATAATTTTTAGCTTTAAATGTGTTTTAAATAAATTATAAAGTTATTTCCGCTTATGGATCACACTATAGTGGAATCATTCGGAAATACTCGGCGAAACATAATTTAGAAAAAAATTGCGAATGGCGCTTACTGTATTCAGATGTCTGTCGAACTCCACCTCTTTTAGTTTTATCGCACATCATCAAACTAAACCGTTTAACACAATGACAAAAGTCAATTGTCAAATCCAATGAAATTCATGAATAAAGATCCGTTATCTCGTATTGGAGCAATTTAGCCATTTGTCGGCTGTCAGCCTTTCTGGAGATGTTGGCATGGGACATGGGCACTGCTCGGTTTGCAACATTGTTGCCCATCCGCACTCAATGATTCAATCTCAAAGTTTCGGATTGTAACGATGTATTTACACCGAGTTACAGTATATTCTTTTCTGCATTTGTTTTATTTATTTTATTGTCCTACAAAATAATTGAAGAATATTTTAATTTTATTGTTATCGTTAACAATTGTCTAAACTAAAATAGCGATATAGGTGACTCTACAGTAGTCAAGAAAAGAGCGTATGATAAAACTAGTATATTGATTACTGTTAGGTTAGTCATATGGCCGGATAAGTTGAAGTTGATGGAGAACTTCGTGTAAGTTTAGTATGTATAGGCGTCACAAAAAATTACGTTTGGTCTAAATACACCTAAATAATATATTACTCAAAGGCTAGTTTACATTTAATAGTGCATATCTCGATCTCATATAATGACATTGTAATGTTTTATTGGTTTAACAATTAATAATGCCGACGACACACTTAAGCAGATTTTAAATTTGTATCGCATTATTTAATTTATGAATAATATATTAATGGCATTGGTAAAGTGTGAAATGGGCTTAACAATGATTGATGGTTCTCTGGTTGTCGTAAATTAATTTCTGTACATATTTTAAGAATAATAAATGAGTTCGCGTATGTTGATGTTAAATTTTTTCCTTTTTTTTTTATCTAAACCACGTTGTTAATCATTTTTAGCAACTTTTTAACGTTTAATATTAAATTGTTGAGGGTTAACAGTCGGGATGTTATGAAGGTCATGTTTTTAATCAATTAGGTCAATAAGGTCAAACAAATGAGAGTGGTGATGGTTATTAGGTCGGTTTGTCATAATACCCATGATACGACTTAGTGGTATGCGTTTCGGAATCAGTGGGCTTATCACGAATTTAGTCTGGCTTTCGAATCGAGCTGTCACAAGTAAAACGGATCCGTTAGCAATCGGGATCATGAATTTTTACTAGCGACTAACGAGCACCAGTAATCTATCAAATGAACGAAAGATCGAGACGTTCGAAAATTAACAAAAAGTATCTAAAATATTGTAGTTCCAAATCCGCACGCGGTGGCGCTGCTCAAATTTCCATACAAATCGCTTGAAGCGAACTCGGTTCGAAAGCCAGACTAAAATTCGTGATAAGCCCACAGTTTGGTTGAAGTAATAACGTAAGGTGAAAGAGTTCCATTATTTTCCTAAATCCAGCGAGAAAACTGCTGCAAACATGTGTCTCTGCACATGGTTTCATATCTCGTATATTTCCAACCTTCATTTCCAAATAAATTTGCATGAGAATGCATAAGCCCTTCACCATATTTTTGTATTGCATCAGATATTTGGCAATATAGTGAAAATTGTATTAATTTTGTTCGTAAAAGTTTGCCCAGTAATCTGCATCAACCCACGCTTAAATTGATAATAAACTTTATTTTTGGGACTTCGTCAGATACACGAAAACTCCTAAAAATGTATTCTCTTTTTTCTGTTAGCGAAAACTTGCCTTTTTAACCGGTTGGTGCAAAAATCAAAAGATAAAGTTCGAGTGTTGTGTTAACATTAATTTGCTATGGTGAGTTTTCGTCTGGCGCGAGAAGGTATTCTAGATAAGGTTATTGCAAAATTTTAAACGAAACATATTTTGTTCTAAATTTAAATTTAAAAAATAATGAAAATAAAAAAGAAACTTTAATGTATTGTATTACGTAATTAATAAATTAATATAAATTATTTATATGGATATAAATATATGTCAGTTTTAAAATTCTAATTGAAATATGTGAAAATACACAATCGTTTATGATTGATATTAATAATTTTCCTCAACTCTGACCACAATATGTCAGCTGCATACAATGTTGCAAATAACACGATCTCCAGACATTTTGCAAATAGGCCTTTCGCCTTTGTGCTCAACCCCACGCTTGGTGTCGTATTCTTGGATCATTGAAAATTTGATTTAATATTGCAACCAGGACGGTTTTATAACCCTCCATTTATTTTAATGACAATAGTAAACTTTGATATTACTTATGTGACGAGTAATTTACGCTATTCTCTAACAAATATATGGTGTTGACTTATTTACGGATAAATTACACAAAACCATGTAAATTATGAAAAGATAGCTTAACTTTTTAATGTCATTTGCTTAGTATAGATGTTTAAGTTCTTATTTATGTTTCACTCATACGTGAATAGGGTTGCAGACCGTAGTGTATGGCGAACATGATATGTCGCCTCGAGCGGGCTATATAATAACTTCCTATCTCGTTATGAAGTTGCTGTTTCCTCACAACAATAGGTACATAATTTGGAAACAGTTTTCTATCAATTGTATTCGAGTAATTCGCAATAGATTCGTCAATACACACGTGTTTTATAGACATTCAGCTTGTTTGTAGGGTTTATAATAATAAAAATAAATAAATATAATATATATTAAGTTAAATCTAATTCCATAAAAATTAAAAAGTATGATCACATGATGCAGGCAATAATAGTTGTTACAACTGGCTGGATGATTGATTTATTACAATAATATTAAATATATAAAACATACTAGAGAAGACATGCGTAACAAAATATGTGCTCAGACCAATAAACAACGAGAGGCGCACAAGTCTACGTTAGCTCATGGCCTAATTACAATTCATATTTAATCAACTATGTTCTTAATCTCTTCTCTAGCGTACGTAGTTTAATATTAAAATAAAGTTTGATCTTAGAATATTCTAATATCTTGCTAAGGTTTAATAAACGAGTATTTGTACTAGAAAAATATCGCAAGATGCATATTCTCTAGTGTTGTAATTTTAATAACGTTGTATATTCACACATAATATCCCGATGACCGCAATCAAGCAACACAGATCGTCAATTTCAGTTAAGTTCTCAATAAAGAGGCGTATTATGTAGTCATTAAATTGTTAAAGTGCATTGTGATTACGTGCACTTACCGCAGACTCTTACAATGTTGCATAGACCGCACTTAACGTATTCCGTGTGCTGATGCAATTTGGGATAATATATATTTTACACTATTTTCCTTGTCCATTCGCTGTCCCACAAAAAAAATTAAATAACCTTATTTTAAATAATAATTAAATTTTGTTAGTAGTCGTCGTGAACGAGGGCCCTTAATTTGCTGTAGTACATTGAGTTTACGCTCAATCGATTAAATGCATTTTAATGACATCACTTGACCATCGACAAATGTGAAAATAATTTGTTTAAATTATACCAATCAATCATTTTATTAAATACGTTGTTGCAAACTAACCTTTGCATAAGTCTTTTACCACATTATACTAGCTTTTAAAAAATTAAAAATACCATATAGTCATGTCCTTAGACGCCTCCTACGGCAGTCAGCCTCGTTGAATGCATGTCATATACAGAATCTCAGTTACTTTGCGGCGTGTATTACGTCGCCTGCAACATTGTTGTGACCGCATTAAATTACAAAGCCGAGATTGATGCATGGAGTGTAGAAAACTATTATTATTATCATAGTTATATTGCAAGCATTTTTTAAATATTAGTCCAGCATGTGACCATGTGGTCAAGCTGTGTGCAGCGGCTAAGTTGACAGGAAACACTCATATTGTTATGCTCTGCCTACTACCAAACTGATGCCGTAAGCTTCACAAGTGTTACACTTGAAAGTGGTGCTACTGGTTCAGTCCGCCTGCCTCTCTAAGACGATCATTTTACGATATTTTTTAAGAAACTATAGATAAAAACAGTTATAAGATTTAAGCGTAATCTATTAGTAATTGTATGTACTCGTAGTAATACATTATACAATGATTGATTATAAAAGCGCATCCAGTATTTCATGCATGAATGTGACTACCGCACTCGCCAGACAGACCGCGTACACAGACAGACAGCCATCTGACCTGACCACGCCCATCACAACAATTATCTTTATCATCTACAATGTATTATAATGCAATATTCATTATTTTTCACTTATAAATACAAATTTATACTTATATGTTTTTTTTATTAAATCTAGTGAATTATATCTAGGTCTAGAGAAAGAAAATAAAAAATAATACGCCTTATTATTACTAATTTATAAAAAATCTAAGGCATTCGAAATAAATCATAAATTCTAAATTCGAATTAGAGTTGCATAATGCTTTTAAAATTGACAATTTTATTTATTTTTATTGGAAAGCAAGCGATGCGGAACCTACTCATCTTACCAAAATTACGCAATTAGCTTAAATGTTTTCGTAAATTAATTTTATTGATTTACAGTCCAAGTATACAAGCTATATAAAAAGGCAAAATATATAATGTAATGGAGCAAAAACGATAAACATTGAAGCACCGATTACGATCGGCATAAGCCATAGGACAAATTCTCGTAACATTGCAAAAATACAAGCTATTTTGTTGAACGCTACTAAAATGAGTCAAAACATGATTATCGTCAGTTATTATCTTGTTAAAAGCATATATTTTATACTTGTTCATGTATGTTGTGCGCAAAGGCTGCTTGGAATGGCCATTCCGTGCTTCACAGTCTTAAATGGCGGAAGGGGCCATCTACTCGCTGCTACAATTTAAAATTAACGTTTCAACTTACCCCCGACACTTTTTTAATCTGATGAAGGAACAGTGAAATGATTAGAGCATTCCTATTACAAAATACAGAGGCTTCAATACTAGTTTTATATTATAGCAAGTACTATAGAATAGTTTAACTGAAAATAACTTAGTTTATTATTTGGCTGTCATTCTTGACGTTATTGGCAAAAGAGTTGTGTATTCGAGAAGTATTTGTAGATTTTACGCTTTGTTTATTATACTGCCATGCAAAACCAATACCCACACTGTATCTAAAAAAAGAAATATTAAGATTAAGTTAAGCTTATCAATTTCTACAAACAGTTATAGGTGAAAATGTAAAGCACGTTTAGGTAAATCGAAACATTGTTTCTAAGTTACAGTGGTAAAAATACTACTACAATAGTGTGGACTAATGGACCGATTGAATATTTACGAGTAAAATACCCACTCCTTGTACAATGTACAGGCTGGGAGAAACATGTGTTGGCAGCTGAAACTTTTTGTTACAATATTGTCACTTGAGTAGGTATATAGCAGGTGATTAAAAGTTACAGTAACAAAAAATTACAGTCGGATGAAATTAGATATTAAAAAATAATAATAATAAAACAAAAAATTGTCGGTTTTGAAGCTACAAATTGAAGAAAATCAAACGAAGGATTCATGCTTTTATTAAACTTGGTTCTGTTTGGCCGGTGGTTAAAAGCAGTGTAGGTTTATCCCAATTAAGTAAAGAGTTTACGATTGCTTTTATCTGCGTAATATTCAAGCTTATGTGGGAAACAGAACGATTGAGCGAACGTTTAAATGGCCTTTTATTTGTTTATAGATTTCAATTTATATTATGTTTATACTTTTATCCGCGCACGCAATTTGGTCTACTATTTATTTTATTATAATAAAACAACAACAATTTTTAACATAAATTTTCAATAAAAAGTTGCATACAAAATTAGATAGTTGCTTTAGAGGAATTTGTATGCAATTCAGTGCATCTGATAATATGTAATTTTTATGCAAACAGCAAACAATGCATTCGAAACTGTAATTCCGTGATAGCATGTACATCTAAAATTATTATCAATACAAAAAAAATCTGAATAATAGCTGTCATTGATGATAAAGTACAAAATGGTATTCGTGAGTTGGTTGACAATGTGTTGTATCTTAGTCCACTATCACTTATGCATTTTTTTTAGTAATAGAGGGACTATTATTTCTAACTTATGTGAGACAAAATTTTCAATAAAAAAATCGTAGTGCATAAAATTTGAAAAGCTATTCACATAAAAATTAACTATTTCTATCTCATATTTATCCTATTGAGTTGAGTTCTATAATTATTTATAATATCATGGTGTTCCTACGATTTTCCACAGGTAGGTAGAAGAAATACTCTTGTTTTATCTAAACAGCATCGCGGTTGAATTGTGGCGGCCGCGGCGGACGCGAGGGCATTTAGACTGTAGGTCATACTGATGTTTTTGTTCCACTCAAATGCTACTTTGTTTGTGTAATTTCGAGAATAAAGATTAATATATTTTTAAATGGTCTCCTTCCATTTGTAATTAGCAAGTTTTGTATGAATTGGTTTAATAACACAAGTCGTCGCAATCTCAGAATAAATGCCGATTCTTATTTCGTAAATGTTCTAGTGAACAGTTTTTCTTTTTATTTTCTTTAAAGAAATCTTGATTCGATTTACGAAATGCGTTTCATACTTCCTTTTAAGACAATGTAAGTACGCTAACATTACAGTAGAAATGCTAAAATTATTTGATATTTCTCCGAATAGATTCTAATTTGAAATTAAATAATTGAGGAAGTGGTAGTTGTTTGCAAGTTTTGGACATTAACTAATTATGTACAATGATTTATTTATTTTCAACTGGACTTCCCCGATTGATCTAGCACAGACTTAATAGATTTAATGATCAAATGCTAAATAATATTATAAAATATTATGAGTATCCTGTAAGGATAAGTTTTGATGTCTATGGTGCTACAGGAAATCTAAGCGTCCGGTCTCAGCTAGGATGTTAACCCGTCTTAGGGCTGTCAGTAATTAAAATCGCTTCTTGTTTTTATATTGTTGGTCGATTGTACAAATTGTACGAATCGATTGTCAAATGCCAGTTGCTATAATGCGACAATATGTAGGCATACCTCGTACGCATGCGGGATAATAATCGTATTAACTGTCAATAAAAAGGAGGCTAAAAAGGTTTAACTATTGGTTGTTATCACAATAAATTATGGTTTAAACTAAACTTAATTGCCTTTATGTAGTCTCGCGATGATGACATGAATATGAATAAAATATATCCTGCATCGTATGGTAGCCTTAACTCCTGGCTAGACACGGCAAAGGCTGACTAACGAAGGATTGTTTGCGCTCACATAGTTCAATTGACAGTCTGCTTTTTTTTGTCTGACACGCCATAATTTATGGTATCTTGTTTTATTAGGGTGCTGCCGGATCTTATAAACCTGACTTTGGTGCCGTTATATTATGCAGACACTTGTCTGTAAAATTGTGTAGTAATATAAAAACTTAGCACTTCAATTATCCGATTCTTTAGTTCGGACCGAAATTAAGCTTTATGCTTTATGCCTTCGGTATGCCGGCTTGATGAGTGAATGCACTTGCCCACATTGACTCATCTCTTTATATTCGGCCATATTATACTAAACTATAAAAAATACGGGAATTGAAACTTATCTATTATACCACGTGATTTAGTTGAACGTTTGGAGCCAAAAATGCGATATTAATGAAATGAAAATTGTTTATTAGCTTAGGCACTTCGGAAAGACGTATGACGAGAAGAAGACAACAACAAACTCGTAAATCATAGCCTGTACATAAAATAATTAACAAAAAAAACCGAATTTTAATTCAGAAAAAAAAGTAAATAATTCATAAGTAAATGTTAATCAATTCAAACATCCTTAACGACTTCTCTCTTTCTTTACAGATACCTCTCGTAAACAATGAATCTAAAGCAGGATTAGGAGCTATAGGTGCAGCATCCACGATATCAATTCCCATAGCTGGAAGAGTACCTCTGAGGTTAACAACAAAGAATAGACCTCTAAGACCACCAGCCAAGGCGTTCAGAGATCCATTAGAAGAAGACGATTAATTAGTCTATTAAATTTTATTTTGTTGAAATGTTGTTTGAGACTAAATCAAGACTTTAGGGCTCATTACCTCCTAGTCTTGCAGCCACAACAATGGCTACAACATCCGATATAAACTAATCAAAATAAACGGGTTAGTAAGCTGTGTAAAACTTATTATAACTTTTTTTCATGCCAATTCTATGGCAATGTTTCAAGGTCTATTTGAATTGTCTGTAAAGTACGTAACACAATATTTATGTACAATTTTAAGTTACTTTTATATTTAATAACTAGCAGTTGCCCGCGACTACGTCTGCGTAATAATGAAGATATAAAGTACTGTGAAGTTTAATGATGTTTCATATTTCAGTCAACAGAAAATGCCTTCCACACCCCTGTTGCAAAATCTACTAACTGCCTCTCCGTCAAATTTCTAGTTTGTAGCAAAAAAATATACAAACCTGCGAGAGCCCTTACAACTCCCTAATCTGGCCCTGTTGCAAAATCCGTACTTTGCAGACGTCAACTAACTATAAACTACCTCCCTGTCAAATTTCATCTTTGTATGTCAATGTTTCATTGAATTAGACATGAATTACAATGTGAACTTAAAATAAAATGAAATATATCTTAAAAAACAATTGAAAAACTGACAGCACATTTGCCCGCCAAAATTAGGCACAGACTTCGAATTGTGTGAACTTAAAATAAAGTGAAATACAATATATCTGGCTGTATGGGCTCGATCCCTTTGCCTTAAAATGGAACAAAAAAAAAAAAATCATAGACATCGAATTGTGTGAACTTAAAATGTAATATTTCTTAAAAAAAAAACAATTGAAAATAATTTTATAGCCTATGTTCATCAGGGATTTTTTACGATTCTAATGGTAAAAGAATTTTTCAAATCGGTCCAGTAGTTTCGGAGCCTATTCAATACATACAAACAATCAAATGTTTCCTCTTTATATAATAGTATAGATATAGATATAGATAAATTGCTTTTATTATTATTATATTTTTTTATTATTACCATACCTACTTATCATTTGCTATATATACAGCCAGAATTGATTACAACTACTAAAAAGGAATATTCAATGGTTAATCTGGCTTTGAATGCAAGTGCAAGTTAAAAATATAGTTAAAATCAACTAGAATCACAAAGAACACGATCTGGCATTGCTACCCTTTCATTAAAATAATGCAGTGCCAGCGACCGGCAGCGAACAACACCATAATTTCCTCACTGATGTAAAGTACGCATTGGTTCGATTTCAATTGCACGATTTCACGTGCGAATAGGCTTAATAACGGATTCCTGTAATTTGTTTTAGCATGCCATAGTCAATACCATCTTTGCGTATAATTTAATACAAGTAATAATGTTTGGTGCTTTAAATATTTTATGTAAAATGTGGAGGACTGAATAAAAAAATATTTTGTTATTTTGTAAAAGTTTAATTTAATTATGCGATTTTGTACAACTTACATTAGCAATTAAAATAACCTGAATCTTTATTTCAGAAATGTAATGTTTTCTTTTTACAATTTTGTTATTACAAATCTGCCGTCCAATAAATTATTTGACAATCTCACCTCTGGTGTTGCCAAATGCCAAGACTTCAATGGCTTCACACATAGACTCAATGACAGTGTCAGTACCCAATATATTACAATATTCAATATATATAGGAAATATATAACTAAATATTAATTAAGAATAATGAGTTAGACCTTACATAATGAAGCGAAATGAGTTTGCAAGTTATCATCATAAAGTTAAATACTTATTTTAAAAACTTGGCCGCGTAAGATATGGATGGAAAAAGTTAATCTGCAATTCCAGAAAATTGCGAAAAAAGTGGAAATGGAATAACGGTAAGGTTTCTGCGGACGTGCTCGCGTGTTTAACCTCGAAGCGACCATTACAGGCATAGATTGCGAGAAATAAGTAAAAGTACTCGTACATAGTTGTTGAAACATGCACTTTCTGTGCTTGAAGCTTATGATTAGAGCGGCGGCGACGGAAACCGCTCCACTGATCACGCAGCTCGCAGACTAATCATTTCGTAGAAGGACAAACAACACGATTAGTTACTGCTAATTACAATACAGTCTAATTATTTTAATGACGATGATAACAGACGAGGTGCTGTAAGTCATAATTTTTGTTGACGTTTATAGCACTTATTACTGAGTTGTAATTGGTTTCTGGAGAGAGCTACTGCTTAAGAAGTCAATGGACTAATTATTTACAATGTATTTGGTTACAATGATAAGGAAACTCCACATTTTACTAATATATTAAATTTCTTATCGCCGGGTCGTGTTAGGAATTAGGCGGATAATTTTTAATTTTCTTTCTTTTTTTTTATAAAATATTTATTTTATAAAATTTTGTTATAAATTCTCACGAAAAATAAGAAATTTTAAGAAAAAAATATTCAATAACTCAAGATACTCAATAACTCAACAGCGAAGAATCTACACAAACTATTCATGTTGATTACTTTAAATTGGTCTCCTGTAAAATTGCGATTTTATAGATCATGTTAATGTTAAAAGGACCTGGCAATATATTTAATATTCACAATTTGGACAACATTCACTAGCTAATAGGAAATGTCTACAGGCACCACATGTTTCCTATTTACGCCGAAATAGCTAAACTGTTACGGATCTGTTTAATATGTACCCACCCGCATGGTGCATCCTCAATTATGTTGCTACTAATGAATACAAATGCTAGTTAACATAATAAGAAATACTTTAAAATTCTTTAAATAGTTTGTGCATTTTGCTTTATAGTAGCCTAGTTGTGTTTGGTGTCTGTGTCCACTGTGCAGGTCACTCAGGAGCAGGTGGCGCCCTTTAAACTGAACGTGTCTCATTAATTATGCGTCGAACGGGCGGCCGTCTGGGGCGCTTCCGGTCTGTCTATCCCGCACCCCACAATACACCTGTAATTAACATGTAAACCATTGTTTCAGCAAACTCATTCATTTTCAATACTTAAGGTTTTAGGGGATTTTACATTTTTTGGTTTGGAAAAGTGAAGAAATTCGTCTATATTTATTCTTTGTAATAATCATTATTATAATCGAAAATAAGAAGTGTAAATTTATTTGAGTAGAGTTCTTTTGTGGCAATTATCAAGCTATTTTGTTAAGGAAAGCTACTTTAATTCTTACATACATACACTCTGTCTATAACGCAAATAACCAAGTGACCAATGATCATACCTATAACATTGGCACCTATCGAAATTTTGAAAGATTAAAACACGAAGGTTTTCAATTGCAAATCATGGCGTGTCTATAAAGTCCCTTATATGAAATTAATATTACATTTTATGTAGTTGTTAGTGAATAATCCTTAAAACGTATATTGCGTCTAATAGATTGCATTTGATTACGTATTTAAAATATATTTTTTAGCAACAGGTGCAAGGGGTCAAGGCCGCACAGCAGACGGAATTATGCCTCCCTCGAGGACACGCCGGCTGACCTTGGATTTATTGCGTGACCGTCTGTAACTCTACGTAATAAGGAATAAAAAAGCTTAGCTAAAAGTTTCTTTTTACAATTTGCAATAATATTTTAGTTATTGAAACTTTTGATTCATTATTTCTCTACACTTTATGTATTTTGAAGCCTTTTTAAAAAAAGAATTTCTTATTGTAATATTTATGTACCTAATACGAAATCCTCGTACGAGTAAGTGGAACTCCTTCTAAATATTTCTCATCCTTCTATTCACACAAATCTGACATCGGAAACAGAACACAAACTCCCAAACCACATCCATAATAGGAAGGTACAGCCATCCCTATTAATTAACCGTTGGACAATTGTGGTCAGACGTACATTTAATATGCTCGTCCAGCCGAAACACGATCCCGTAATGTCTAGACAGACTCGGCCATCTGTCTATCCTAGCCTATGTAACCTCACCTCTCAATGCAAGCACCATTCGATGGCGAGCTGAATACTAAACAGCCTATACACATATATATACAATAATTTTGCTTTGATATTGATTGATTTATAGTATATCAATTTCTGATTTGCTAATACGACAAAGAAAATAAACGATAAATTCATATTAAAAAGAATTAATATCAAAAGTTAGTTATTTAATTTTACTTAAATTAATAACGTTAGAATTATTACTTTTATAATGATAAATAAATATAATTATTTATGGAGTAATTACAAATGAATTTTAAAGCTGTTAATAGTCCTCGGCTAGACTATGCTATCGTGCACTTATCATTTATTATATAATAATATTATTATAAAATTGTTTTGCTCGTATTATTAACTAAATCTTAATAAATTTTTTAGAAAAACCTTTCGTTTATTATTATCCATGGTATATTTGGATATAGATAAACACAGACGTTCGGCAGACGGTCAACAATCGCGAGAAAAACATCGGCAGACGTTGAGGCGGAGATTATAAAAAGATGCGCAGACGCGGATGTGAGTCTTGTGGAAAAAACTAGTTGCATTCACCTGTTGTATATGCAATATCACTTATTTGGTGTTTTAATTAAAACTTTATAACTATAATCTACAATCTATAATCTATAGTCTACAAGCGGCCCATGTAGATATAAAATAATTAAAAAGCATGAATAAGTACATTCCTGTATAAAATAATCCAAAAATCTGAGCTCGATATTTAATTTAAAAGTATTGGTTCGTTTTTGTCATTGTTTTTTACCATGTTGTCTGACAGGCGAGACAGTCGCAAAGTGCAGCGCGATGACTTGCTGATCTCAAGTCCTCAACATCAGTCATCTGGCGTGGGATGGTTCGCTTTGTGGGCTGTTGGACGAGGTCAGTTAGGACGAAAGAATAATCGATTGCAATTAAGGCGGAATATAAAAACTTTACGATGACTAGACGAGATTATCAGTAAATCTAAATATGTTTCATTTGAATATTGAGTCGATTCATTGTTGATGGTGTGATCGACATCGAGAGCATACGAATTTCCAGTTTGGTTAACTTCGGTATTGAAAAAATATCACATCAAAGACATAAATTGTTCTAATTCTATTAAACTATGAATTATTCTACGCACAATCAATACATTAGGCAAAAACAATACCTGGAGTGTTTATGTTACAAGTTCAATATAACCGGGGTCATTGGTCTTTGTAGTCAAAATAAGAATATAATGTAATTGTTGCCAATACACGTGTCTGATAATAGTCATAACACGAACCGACGCAATTAGCGACAATCAACTAGTACCTACTTGTAAACAGAAGCGTTTCCTCTAAATTACTATTTCTATAAGGATCCACATTCATCGTTTTAAAATAAAAAATACATTGTAGAGACAACTGACATGATCAGATCTTTTAAAAAATCACAACTTTTAAGAAGCCATGGTCACCAACGCGGAGTAAAACTACATAGTACTGGGTAGCACGAACTCACACAATATAAAAATTCAATATATATCCATGTCGGCCAACAATCAAAGATACTGTGCCAATATTAGTTGTTTTGGAGAAAATTTCTCAAATCGTCCGAGTCACTTTCTTGTGCATTAATTTATACCACGCCCATTAATATATCCAAACATTATGTTAAACTAAGGTCATCTTAAAATTGTTGCAAATATAAAAATGTAGCCGTTCAAAATTAAAACAATATGCAATGGATTTTACTAATGATTGTTATCATGTAATTTATTTTTCAAGACAGTAAAGGGATTTATTTACCAATGTATCAATGTATATATTATATCCAATTATGATGACAGAAACAGCTTCTAAGATGAGTTTTAAAAAACATAAAAATAAAATTGGTCACGCGAACACACTAATAGTTTTACCATGTTAATATGCCAAATATGCATTCCACGTTTTATTTCAACAAAAAAAGCATTAGTCTCTGAGAAAATTGCACGCGTGTACAAAAGGAAGAGACCGCCGCGGCTCGGTCGGCTTGCTACTCGAATATTTGGCGTGATGATAGCATATTAAAGCTACCGATTAAACTAAGTCATAAATCGTTATCAGTAATCGGTTACCTTAATTCCTTGAATAAATCTATTTCTTCATCCTTGTTATTTATTACATTTTAAATTTGGCGCCTGAGGGGCATAATTTTAAAGCATTATTGAGTTATGAGTACAAAAACTATTCTTATTTGCATAATAAATATCTTATGTGGACGTTATTACGGTTTACTTTAGAAAACGGCGTGTTTTTGTCGTCTCAATAATTTTATAGTCATTTTAATTAAAATTAGATTATTTAAAATTCAAATTTTAAGTGGTTTAAAAAAAGTTTGCTAACGTTCATTTGTTTTTTGTGTGTTATTTGAAAATGTCGTATACGCGATGATTGCACAATTTATCCGTTGTATTATGTTTGTGTAGTATGTGATGTGTAGTCTAGACATATGATGACATAATGACGGTCTGGGATCCGTCTAGGCCATATACTATAAGCTAACAATAGTCTGGGAGTGTCTGCTCCAACTTAAATTATGTAGATACGTCATAATGTTTGCCATGTTAATATTTAAATTATACCATTATCGTGAATTTAACAAGCATATAATTGTAATTTAAAAAACAAATATTGATTTTATTTTATATTGATTTTGCACTGAAATTATTTGTGTAACTTTAATTTTACAATGCTCAATTCTGTGAGAGACGTTTAATTCCTGAGGATGGTTGTGTGACAGCGGAAATGATTGCCAGACTGATTTATTGTCAACTGGCGACTAACATAACATAATTAAATTTGAACCAACATTACAATCAACATACCATAATTGTTTGCTGCTTAGTAGAGACGTAAAATCGACACGTTTTAGCCTATTTTCTATCCCCGACTGTTAGAATTATTCTCGTATAAAATGTATTATAGTTTATATTAACAGGTGGTGTGTATTGTGAGAATTGCATATTAAATTGCGTTTCAAATAATCTAAAATGCAGTCATATTATTATACAGAAATAAGTATGACAGTGTTTACTGTAGGCGAGGTAAACAAGTGCTATGTAAACTCAGAGCAAGATACCAAATTCTTGGCATCCCGTTTTCTCGGCCGCATTATTTCAATAATTTTACTCCTGCTTTGGAATCTGATAATGACTTGCTGTACGGTGGACTTTGCATACTTACCTATAGTTGTGATTTAGTTAGGTCCAATCTTCACGGAGACGTCATTAGTCGGAAGAAATGTATTAATATAAAATATATCTTAAATATTTTTACTGTGATACGAAAAACTGCATTCTAGTTAATTTTTCTAGATATTAATTAAATTGTTTCCCTACTGCTTACAAATTTTTACTATTTGTACAAAATACCTACACATTTAAAACTAAAATAGTTTTTTTCTGTTGTCTAAGAGTCATCTTTTAATAATTCACATAATAATCTGTACGATTACGTTCTTTTGTATATTTTTAAGGCGTTTGTTTTTCGAGTTGGGTGATTCATGCGCGTTTTTGTAAATCTTGTCCGTTGATAAATTAGGACAACCATTGGTTTGGTCATCATCAATGTATCTGCCCGTCCCATGTCTGCTCTTCTTTGTACTTTTACTTTATTTGGAAAATAACATTGATGTTATTGTATACGACAAAGATAAAAATGGTCGAAAAAATCTGTGGGATTGTTATTTATTGCTTCATAAGCATTCTTGTAATAACAACAAATTAGTGTGTCAAATTAATTAAATAAACTGCGATGTTAATTCATTCTTTAATTGCCTTCTTGACGTTTATAAATTGCCATTTAAGGTGCTTTAAAGTTCTCTTCGTATATGGAAATAATACGATATTATACCTACATATTATTTTTTGATATTTTGGCTTCTTTATTCAAAGATTATAGGGCATCATAGTTGTCAACTCGTCACTGTTTATCTGTAGTTATAGTAATGCAGCCTCTGTTTTTGCTCGACTTAGGTATGTTTTGTCTCCTAAATAGTGCAAGGTGAGTCATGAATGGTAGTTGCGGCGGCAGCGTGGACCATCAGTGTCCGAAGATCACGAGTAGGCCGCGGCGGCGTCTGCGGCTCGCATTCCAGCGAGGCGGAAGGCCGGCGGCTGCCCGCGCCCCGCACCTGCCCGCTCCACGCCGCCTCGGTCGTCGACACTTTTCACGTTCTTTTTAGCCGGGAAACGGTCGAGCACTCTGCACTTGCACTCGATAACTCGCATTGAGGTTCACTTCAACGCAATTAATGGCTATGTACGGTGGTCGTGCGTAAGAAACATTTGGACACCAGCCATGATCATAGTAATACTTGATATGTTTTGAATACTGAAAGTTAACGTTTGGCAAGTTCTAATGCTGTATCTAGGCGTTTCTTTCCAGCCTGCCTCTTAAGCCCTCATAACCAGTGGAAACAATCAAAGTCAGTCGTAAGGCGAGATTAGTTGTGGTTCGTTCGATTGGTGCGACGGTGGTGGCGCGGGGTGTCACTTGTTGCGGGCGCACGTGCCGGCCACTAGTCGCCAGTCAACGCCAGTGCCGCGGCGGCTGGCGTGGAGAGCGCCGCACGCGCCGGCATGCGGGCCTAGCAGGAGCATGCGGGCACCGCTCCTGCCACTTATCGTGCTGCCGCTCGTGTTCGCGCGTCCGGCAGCAGGTGAGCTTACCCCGCCATTTCTACATATTGAAGCTTTTTAAGTTTATCTTCGGCATTTGAAAAGGTTTGGGTCGTGAAATTTTTTTCAGGAAATGCATTTTAATTTAAGTAGGTAGATATTATTAAACACAGGTAAGTCAAAATATTTTTATTAGTGGACAAAAACTCGTCAGAATTATATGTTTATTTCTGGAATAAAAATCTTAATGCACTAAAAGAATATGTTTAAAATTCTAGACAAGCCACCGCAATGTAAATATTAACTAATTATTGAAATAAATTATCACAATAATTTGCAAAATACAATGTAAAACTACAGTAAATACAGTATAAATAATTTCACTACAAGACTGCAACAGAGTGCAGCACTGCAAGGTATTTCGTTTGTTCTCAACATTAACGTTCAAGTGACCTACATCGCAGTCTAAATGCGCTACAATAACACTATCATGCATATCTGCCCAACTCCTAATAGTAAATAATATTTAGTTATCAGCACATATAAACACTTTTTCTGTGATAACTCGTTTATAATTTTCTTAACAGCTTTGAATTAAAAAACAAGCTAAGGTCACTTTACACCGAATATAAATATTAGGATTAAAACTAATATTGTTTAGTAGAGGAGTGCGTTGATGTCTAAATAAAGACAATTCATTCAAACACTTCAGCAATCTGGAGATAGATAGGGTAACTTCACCCCTGTTGGACATTCAAATAAAACAAATAATAACATCCGAGATATTAGCGACAAAATTTCAAAAATTGTACTGCGATGTGGAATATTAGTTTGTATTATAAAATAATAAAAAAAATTAAATATGAAAAAATTAAAAGTAAATATATTGTTATTTTTTTGTTTTATATGCTTTAATTTTTTTTGTAGATATTTTAAATTATTGTATTACGTAGTCTTGTCTGAAGTCTGACTAGTGTCCATGAGCTTTTGAATATTTTTAATACGAATTCATAGCCATCGTAATTTCGCGGACGATTAGAATTGAAGTAATCAAATTATTTTCATATTTATCAACTAAAAATTGAAGTTAAATATTATAAAATATATTTTTAAATTTAAGAGAATATATTTAAAATTGCAATAACCGAAGCTATAAGAATTATATGCGTATGAATTAAATATGGGAGTCTGAGGGACATCCGGCCGTAAGCTGGATTTAATGGAGAGTGGCTCTTTTAAAATTCATTAAACTTTAACAAAAATGTTTAGTTTTTTACTGATGAAGTAATCATTTTAAAACGCTCTTCAAGCAGATTGTTTTAGACAAATACAATAAATCTTCGAGCTTAATGCTTAGAAATATCGAAGGAACAATTTCAAATTTATATTTTTATATTTGTTTAAAAAACTAACTCTTTAACAACGTTAAATTTGGAAATGTTTTTTTTATAAACGGTACAATTTGTAACAAATGTCACCTAATATTAAAACCCGCCAAAATCAGGTTCTATCCACCCATCTTAAAAACATCGACCGCCATTATTTATTTTTGTACAATTTTTTTCTCATTATAAAAAACTAATTTTAAATTAATTTTCCTAATGTATGACTAACAAATATTTGCCTAATTAATGTCGAGTCGAGACCACTTTTAATATTTATAGTGTGCGACGCGTAATTCGGTGGCGATACATCTGTCCGAACGTTAGCGGGTAAAAAATAACTTATGTAATACCATCATTAAGTCTTAGTACCTATATTTTAATAAGCAAGCAGGTTATTGTGGGCTTTTTTACAACTTATGATTGAATCGAATGACTAATGGGATTGGAAAAATTATGTCTTTCATCACCCGATAAGAATTTCAAAGATTTAATTCCGCTTTATTAATTAGTCCAATTTTTTTTGGTAAAATGATCTACTTCTAGATTGATTGCTAAATAACACACGACATTTGCAAGAATCATTCGTAGTATGTATAGCTTTGTGTTAAAAATTATAAATTAATATAGTTTTAATAAAATACCTACTATTTGTGGAACTTTTTTATGCTACATTTTTATACTATGGATTCCTTTCGAACAAATTTCACGTTTCGCTACTGTTATATATTTACTCAAGTCATATAGATATTAATTCGGTTATAATTTACAGTAATTAAAAACAGGTATAGTATAAAGGGGAAAATCTGTACAAGTGTTGTCTTCGTTGGAAAATAAATTATATGAAAAATAACCAAATATAAAAGTTTATCCATTCTCGTAATCAATTTGCAACTTTGTTAATTATTCCGTGACAATCTACAAGTCAATCACTATCTACACTTTATATTCATAAATGCAAACTCGTTAAGTGAATTCGTAATCGAGTTTAATGTTAAAAATCAATTATATATTAATTTGTTTAGATCACAGCTGAAGAATTGAAGGATACAGTTTGAAAGTAGCCAGTGTGCGTTTTAAACTAAGAGGAGGCGACTGTCGCTTCCAGACAGACAGACCGTACTCTAGCATAAAATCAGACCTAGTGTGGTTGTATGCTGAGCTAAACAAAAACATGCCTATAAGAACAAAAATAATATTCTATCTTAGTGAGGCGATTATATATTTATGTAATTTCATTGTCAAATAGTTATACTACAATCTAGTGCGTTCTGCCTACCTTTTAAAGACATAATATAGAAGGAAAAATCGATTCATTGTTTTCAGTTAATCGTATTTTGCGCTCCTAACTTATATAATTTTATATGGAAATATTGTAAATATTGAATCGGCAGGCGGTCATTCGTCTGGGTTATTCGTCGCCAACGAGCTCACCGTGTCATATTTTAAAAATGGCTTGTCATCTACTGATGTGTTGCTTCTATTCTTTTTTATCGATGATTTTTCATTTTTACTTAAGGGGAAACTATTTAATTCTATATTTTAAATGTGTATTGTGCACAAACAGAAATATAAAAGCAAATAAAATACAAACAACACGTGAAGTTTGTAGTGCAGAATAATGTAGTTTTAATTATGAAAATATTACGAACTTATTCCCAAAATTCAATGAGTAAAAGCTCATGTTCTTGGTCGCCGACTGGGTTACGATGTCAGTTAGCAACCCGATGAAAAGTAATGTTGGGTTACATAGAAACCATCACTATTCCAACTTCAATAACATGGTTTCTGGGTAAAGATAACAATGCTAATGTTTTCCTACATCATGTTGTTAACAGCTTTTATCGGTTCCCAATGAGGCGCGTTGTCTGCATATCTAATCATGTCTTTTGGTTTGGCTACTGTTAACTATGAAACTGGGGGATTCTCATTTCACTGAGTAATCATTATGTGTAAAAATATCGCTGCGAATACGATTCAATAAAATTAAATCTTAAAAGTTCTAATTAACTCGTCTCCAAAAAAAGTGGTTTGAAGTAAACTAAGGTCCGTTTTCTGTTGAAAATATAATTTAGTCCAATCTATATATTTTTTGTGTGTTAAAATCGCAGACAAACATCATTGGCTTAAGTAAACAAGGTATGTTTACTTCGATATCGATGTGTCTGTGCAACACTCGGGGTGCAGTGCACTGTCGATATGCTCGTTGCAGCGGGAGGAGGGCATCACCTCACTACTACTGTGTCAATACACCAACATTAATGCAGTCGCCGCGACATGACATCGAGCATTCATTAACATACGTGATCATTGTAAATTTAAAACAAAATCGCTTTTTTATTACATTTAAAAATGCAAAGAGTTCTTATTATAAAAAATTTACAGGTCACTCAAGGAGTCTAGACACAAACCAAACAACTTTATTATTATAGTAGTAATAGTTTCGAAATAAAAGCAAACTGAAATATACAGCGTTAACAATTATTCTAGACGCCCTAACTACCTCGTGCCCTTCATCGTCCCTAGAAAGGAAAACTAGGTCGACCGAAGGCAGACGTATAATCATAATTTTAAATTAGGCAGACAGCCAGACGGTCGTTTAAATTTTTAAGTGCATCTAATTCAATTTAGTTTCTAAGCGGTATTTTAGTAGAGAAAGGCAAATTTATTACATCTATTAGATATTATAGAATGTTTATATTTGGCTAACTAATTATATTGAAATTAATATATACCGTGTGGGTAACATATACATTATGTATACTTGTTTTTCGAGGATTATATTTGAAAATGGAATTTGATAATAATAAATGGTTTCTTTTAACAATTAAAAAGTAAATTAGGTTATTTGAAGTCAGTACATAGATGGTCACATGTAAAGTTTGTTAAACTAATAATAATAAATAAAAAGACTCAAAATGTCGATAATGAAATTTCACAGAAAGCTCGTCTAATATAAATACGATATCCTGTTTACGATTGCACCCGGATCTTGAATATTTTCATACCGCGGCACGTCTTTGACAACGTAATTTCTTTTGCACTTGCCAAAAGTAAATTATTTCGTAATTGTAATAATATTTTGACGTGTTCGTCAAAACGGACGGTAGAAGTGATATTTTTGCTCCTCGGAGCTAAAACTATCACGATTATAATTAGAATAACGACGGGTTATTTTTGTATTCATTCATGAGAAGTGTTTTCTATTGTTGAAACAGTTATTACGAGATAGCCGAAATAACTTTTATTGATTCATATGAGGAAATACTATTTTGTTTTATATTTTTATAAAAGTTTTGTTGTGTATAGTGTAATTTTAAAATAAAAAATAAAAGAGAGTTCTCAATGGTTTTGTGTCTGGAGATTGGTAAATAAACTTAAATAAAAATGTTTAAGCGCAGTTTGATTTAATAGATTGATTTGCAGAAATATTACAACGCTTAATGCTTAGTTTTTGAAATACCAATGCGGTGTGTATTGAGCGAGTAAAATTTAAACAACAAAATTTAAAACAAAACGTTTTAAATAGGTATATTTAATACAACAAATTAAAAAGGTCCTAACAATAATGTTATGGTTAAAATAACAAAATAAGCAAACGCCCGTCCCGAGTAGCGAGCCAATGAGAATGGCTTCGTCTGAGTATGGTATGAAAAACTGTCTGCAGCATGTCTAGTCTCCTCGCAATTTGGAGTTCAACAATGACTCATTATACTACATGGAATTTTTAGTGTAATAATTTACCTCACCATTGCCAAATTTTCTGTATTTCTTCATAAATAAAATATACCGTTTTATTACGTAATATTACCGAATTATAGTTTTTGAATCTTTTTTCAGCCGGTATCTGTTGGTCAGGCATGGACCGCGGTGGTAGATGTTCATCTATATATTCGCTGCACATGACACGCGCAGAATGCTGCTCCAGTGGGAATCCAGCTGCATGGAGCCCGCAGGATCTTACTAATGGAGAGATTTTTCTATATAAAGCTGTTTCGGGCGGGGTCGTTTGTTCCCCGTGCATAGGTAACTAATGTTATAAATACAAATATGATTTATATTTAAACATGCGCATTATTTTGTGGACTGTACTGGTAAACATTTCTTATTATAAACCTATTTTTTTGTTTTTTGTAGAATCGTGTGCGGGCATGCGATGTGGCACGGGAAGACGTTGTATCGTACGAGGTGGTACAGCTAAATGTGTTTGTTCAGCACATTGCAGACGCCGTGGGCCCGTCTGCGGCACAGATGGGAATACTTATCGCGCACTATGCCGACTCAAACGACGAGCTTGTAGGAAACCATCGGCACATCTTACATTGGATTATCCCGGACGATGTCAAGGTTGGTTAACAATAAACACTCGTGTTTGATTCTCTCGTAAATTTCACGTTGGTATAGTCAGCATCACAACTATTAACTTATATACTTTTAACCTGAGATAAAACACTATTGAAATAATGTTTTTTTCACAAATACATATACCTATGTGTAAGGTGTAAGACCGATGATCATTTTTAACGCTGACTGTATTAATGTAACTTCCTCAAATATAAAAAATAAACGAGTATTTTTACCGTTTAATTTTTATGACTATTTTTACATGAATATATTTTATCAGTGACAATAAATCTGTATTGTGGCTACCTGTGGTATTTCGCGAACCCGGCATGTTTATAGGCTGGGCGCTGGTCTAGACAGCGATCAAGTGGCCGTTTTTAAAGCTTCTATTACTGCAAATTTATCTCGATCAGATCTCGCCCCTGGCACTTTGTTAAGGTGCTACTACATCGTGAATTACAAATATTACGGTTATTTAATTGCATTGGTATTTATAGAATTTTTAAAATCATCAACTGAAGTTCTGTTAACATACTAAAAATTACTTCGATGAACTACACCGAACACGTCAGTCTTGCAGCGTCCATTATGGTTACAAACTTTTCCCAACGAAATAGTGGACCACACAAAGTATTTGAATTACATATATTTTAAAATTTACACGTTTTATTAATTAATTTTAATATTTATTAATAAAGGGATTAATAAAAAAAGTTTATTTACTAAGTTAATGTAGACTCTTTTTAAACACTGGAATTGCTGTTTTTATCGGGAATTGCCATCGACATGGTTTGTAAACTTCAGTAGCTTATTATGAGTATATTATAAAGTTAATTATAAACGTTGATTAAGTTTTTTATTTTTAATTAACAGTGTTTTTATAAAATTCCTTTACTCTTTTAATAAGCATAAGTTCGATTGATACGTAAAAGTCACCAAAAATTTTATCTAAAAGTCGTCTGATTGCAATCAATATGAAATCAGAAATATAGCAAGAAATGTCAATTGACCGTATTTTGATTAGACTTTGTTCTCTTAATATTAGGATCCGGGTATTTTTAGAATGATGTTTAAAAACGAACTTAAAATATAAAAATGCTAATAGATTATAGGTTTTGTTATCTCGTTCGAATTACATCTATCATTGCTATAAACTAGAAATATGTAATTATGTTGCAAATAAGTGTCTATCATCAAATTCTAAATCATAATTATTTTTTTATTGGAGGAAGCGACCAACTTTAATTAGGAAGATATAAAAACCAACTTTATGAATACCAATGACCGCGAATGTAATTTCCAGTAAGATTTACGAGTTGTCGTTATAAGCTGCCTAGACTAGACTTCGATCAAACAACAAGTCTAATGTCAGTTATCGGTTTCACATTATGCATTGAGGGCGTCTGCTTGATGATGCAGTTTATAATAACGACGACCGCTAGTGGCACCTCGACATCAATTACACAACTCAATTCTTTGATTACGTTATAGATATGTCTGGAAGTCACAATAATACCTATAATTAAATATAAAACGCATAATTTTCTAGATTTCAAGAGTAAAAATTGTGTTTATCAGTATATATTTTATTAGTATTAAGACAACCTTCGTGACTCAGTGATTGGCACGTCAAATTGTTAAACAGAGTCTCGAGTACGATTCTCAGCCAGGTTCGTTACGTGTGTGTTGGCATTATCCGGTTAGCAGATGTGTTTCTGTGTAATATAAAATCCTAAGGCAATTACGAATATAGTAATATATCCAGAGAGAGCAAAAAGCATTTATCCGCAATCAGCCTGTGGCGAGTTGCAAACCGCTCACTCACATTGATGCTCCTCGGGCGACCAGTGTAGATGCATCGGAATGAACCATTATTGAGTTGCGATCTCAATAGAGATGTAGAGAGGTGGGTTCTAGGAACGGAGCGTGCAATTTAGTAAGCACGATACGGGGGAGTGGCGACCATTGCTGGACCGGGATTAATGTCAGGACTTCGCTGCACCTGTTGTGATACCATCGACTGCATGTAGACCGCCATACTGGCTAACATGACTTGAAACAATAGACTATCACACAAGAATTATCATTTACATACACATATTATATAACTTATTTAATAATTATTACTTTATATATATAAATTAAATTTCAGTGGGCTCGTGTGATGGCGTGCGTTGTGCTGATGGTAAGCGATGCGTATTAGATTCAGAATTTGGCGCCCATTGTGTGCGATGTAGTGGATGTACGATGGCTGGAGCACCCGTCTGTGCTGTGGATGGGCGTACGTATGCTGGACTGTGTGCTCTGAGGCGAGTTGGCTGCGAACGGGGAAGGGCATTGCCTGTGGCTTATAAGGGCTCGTGTAAAGGTGAGGGTAGTCACCGGCTTGTTCGTAGATTAATTGTAAGTCATGAATTAGCCAAATCACGTTAGTAAATAACCTCAAATCTTGTTGTTATTAGTAAACGCGACATGTGATTCTATACGGTGTGAGCCGCGTCAACGTTGTCTATCTGGCGGTGCTAGTGGTGCGCGGTGTGTGACGTGCGGCGAGTGTCGCGGCGGTGTGCGTCAAGTGTGTGGCAGTGACAGGGCAACTTACGCCACGTGGTGCAAGTTGCAGAGAGCTGCTTGTGCGAGAGGTGTCGTCATTGAAACGTTACATGCGGGACCCTGTAAAGGTAAGGGTAAGTCTAGATTTTCCGTAACACCAGAATACAATACATAATTTTATTTATGGTGTCTTCTATAGTAAATATATCAACTCAGTGAGGTAACAAGTTGTTAATAAATTGTTATTCTAACAGGTAAAAACACGACAAGAAACGGAGTCGGTTTGAAGAAAATTTATAAAATGGATTCCGGAGAATTTCTTGTGTAATATTGACAAATAGTCATCTCCACTCAAGCATGTGCCAGCTCCATATCTTTTAATTAGTACTATAGTTCTAGAATCTTATTACAATGTTATATATAATCGGATGTATCAATTAAGGGACATCACAAACGAGCAACACCCGAACTTTAACAATTAATAGGTAAATCAAAATCAGCATAATTATATATTCTATGAAAACAAACTACGGTTTTATAAATTCCAAGATAGATTTAAACTGATGTGTTCAAACTATTCTTAGGAATTTTAAATGTACTAGGTGATATGTTTTTATCAATATTCTAAAGAAGTAATTCTATCTATTTTTGTGTGATTCGTTCGATACGACAATGTGTTTCCTTTCGTATATTCTCGTAACAAACTTGTGTTTAAAGCTTCCTTTGAATGATACATTCGTATTAAAAACAATAATAATTCTTAGATAATTATTAATAATAGTTGTTGTGGAACACTTAATAAATTTGAGCACCAAATCGTACTTTTTAGTCAACTATTTAGGGCCGTAGTTAGCGCAATGTACTTACTTAACTTTTTAAACAATTTTTGAGTTTTTCACTCATTTCCTCGTTAAGGCGACTGATATTCATAAAACTATATATTGTAGGTATATTTTAATTGTTTTATTGCTTCTGCAATTTAATTTAACAGTTAACATTTAATTGTAGATTTTGCGACTAATAGGTACCTATCACTAATATATCGCAAAATTTTCACAATTTGAGTATCAAATGTTAATGAGTGGTTGAAAAAAAACAAACAAATGCGTTTGCATGTAATGTTTGTTTTAACCAGTAATGTCTAAAATTTAAATAACCCGTAAAATTTTGTGGGATTTTTATTTAGGGTTGATAATCGATGTCAGTGAAATTAGATAAGTGACAATAGGTAGTTTAATAGTAAGTTATGTTTAGTGCAATATCTTAAATGAAAATAATGGATATTTTTTCAAACATGTTTTAAATTATTTTTGAGTCATTAAAATATCAGGATGTTAATTCGGTATATTTAGAATGTAATATATTTTCAGTATTACGTATGTATTAGGGTTACTAGAATTATTTTATTTCGAAATATTTTTTTACATGAAATTTAAGTGATTTTATAGACTGTAGATATTATAATTTATTTGTTGAGTTAAACATATTTCAAAATTACAAAAATAATTTGTAATGAATACGAAATGTATTTGTTTCTTATAGTAGTCATCACACTGCTTAGCTTTAACATAAAAAATTGAATAGTTATTAAAAATTTAGTATATAAATACACAATTCATAGAGAGACCTATATTTATTAGCAAAATTTTTGACGTTTTAAGAATCTAAATTTTAAAACATTTTTATAGCACGTTGTAGTGCACTCATCAATTCGTGTACTTAGTATTAATTTTAAATGTTTGAATTAAGGGGAGACAGGAGGTTATAGACGACAACAAAAATGTATACAAATACTGAAAATAATGCAGCTATCGGTGGTAGTTTAAACTTTTAATAATTACTCCAACATTTTACTAGTCACGCGCTAAATAATTTCTATACAGCAGCGAAGTTTCCAAGGCCTCTGTCTACCCTTATTATCTGTAGTAACGCCTAATTAATTGTTGTAGTTAATTGCATTATATTTTGATTATATTCTTGTTGATTATTACTTTCTTGATATACTTCAATTACACTTTTGTACCTGTTTTATTTATAACCCTTACCTACCACAATAATTTATTATAAAAGTCCCTACTTGGACATCATTTGATTTATTACTTCGGTCGTATACTTCCAAGAGGTTGAAGTCCCGCCAAAACGATACTAAGCCGCATAGACTTAAAATACATACGAATACATCTCGTTAATGATGGTAAAGATATAGGTACAATTGTATTTAATGATGCAGTCAAAACTTCCAGCAACTCGCTGTAACATTCTTTAGTGTGTAAATGTTCAGGCGTACAAAACTTGCAGCGTGATCTCATACAAAAAGGACAATATAATGAAAAGTCATTATTAATTGAAATGTTCTTTAATGTAGTACATAATATGACAAATCGACGACTACTACAGACATTCTTAATTTTAATCGATCAAATACAATATGTAGCACAAACACATTTATAACAGCTCACGTTCATTGGCCGATAGAGCATGCGTACTTTACTAAGTCGATATTCTAACTTCCATGTAAGAGATCTTGAGTAATAGTATTACATCGACCAATGATAAAGAGCCCTAAATCTCTAAATTATACCTAATATTCAATAATAATCAGTGAGTCACGTTTATCTCAATGCTAACATAATCATTAACTATTTAGAAATATAAATGAAAATCGCATTAGTTTTTTAATTGCAGATTTAAAATTAGCAACTTACTGAGTTCGAAAATATTATATTATACAAAATACAGGATTTTAATAATATTTACCACAAATAAAAATTACATTTCCATAATGAGTAAGAAAATCTATTATATATCATGATTTCTTTTAAAAAAATAATTTACCTCAGACACTCCTCCACTTAACCTTTCTCAACGACATCCTTAGTATTACAAAGAAAATCACTCACTTTTATTAGGTACCATATTATACCAATCCAACTAGATATGTAGGGCCGGTAATACAATATTTACATAATTATAAAACCAAGTATAAAAAAAAGTTCTTTTATATGAAAATAATCTCTTTTAAACTTTACTAACTAAACCTGTCTTGAAACAGAACTGAGCTACCGACCCTGCGACGTATAGATTTTTCTATTATAAACATTAAATAATTGTATAAATTGTACAAACCAGTAAAAAAAATACTTCCGAATATCGTGCTATCCACGAGTTTGAATTAGGAAAATAGTGAGTCCTAATCACTATTGGTTATTTAAACTAACCAAATCTAATCACCCAACCAACCAATGAGATGAACGTAAATTTAATTGAGCGATATTCAAAAAAAGAATTAAGAATTAAATGTCACCTATCAAACTGTAAAGCACTAAATGTCAAACCATATGTCACCGATTTATCGCAAAATATTTTAAAAAGAATTTCATATTTAAAAAACTGTTAACTTTGGAGTTTTGTCAGCATAGCGAGACTAATACCTTAACTATCTCTCTACAACAATAATTAATAATAAACTACGGACAATCAATTATAATTACATTAAAACTACTATTTTCTTAAAACAAAAGTGATCATATTTGAATTACAAATCCGACCAACTATTCATCTTCTTTTTGACGACTTCCTATACTAACACATACAAAGTTCCGTATTTTTAAAACGATGTAATAGTACAGAAATGTGGCAAACGAATACTAAGTATACTTTACTGGAATATCTTACAAAGAAAATAAATTATTGTAGAATACAATTTTTCGACACGAAGTCTATAAATCACAACTCAAGCGAATTGCACAATCGTTCATTCATCATCAAGTTGCATAGTTGTCCGCGTGTATAGTTCCATTGTTAGCGCACTCAGGAACACGGGGAATGAGCCATGTTGGTGTAGGTGCTCCTCCACAAGGTCACCCAAATTTTCAGAGTAATCTGTGTGCACCATCTCCACCGCTGACCCGCTCAGTGTGAAAGTTAAGTATTCATCAGGTGACTCCGCATACATGCTTGATAACCTGCAATCAAAATTTATATATTAAACCCCGAAAATGCTAGGCCAATATATGTAAATCAGAAAATTTACGATAACAATAAATATTTGTTTATAATAATAATAATTTGCAATTAACCTGTAATTCTTATGGCCTGTCCTGTCGAGTTTGTAGCCAAACAACATGTAGCAGACATCGCGGTACTCCTGCGCAGATGATGTGAATTCTTCCTTCATCCTAAACATGGTATAATTTAATTATAAGATGCCATTTTAATACTCACTCCCTTGTGCTACTGAGATAAAAACAGTTTTAACCGCCGCTCCTAATAGTTCCCATCAAGTAAGGAGACTGTTGAAAGTGTCGTGGTGTGACTAAGGCATGACAAATATATTACCTTTGTAATTTAATTTTGCTGGCTTCTAGTTGTTGTTTCAGTGCGGCGATCTCTTCAGGGCTCACGTGTGTACCATCACGGAGTGCGGCTTTCAACATCTTTATCTGATAGTAAATATAAAAAAAGCATGTCTAACATTCGAAGATAACATGTTATGTCAGTGAGTGTCCGTCACGTTTTGCAAGGATATTATAAATTTAGTGTTAATAGGAAAAAATATTGTATTAATTTTCCCTCCAAATCCACTTGGAAGTTCTACAAAGGCGATTCACATAGATTGCGGACACGTTTTCAGCAATTAGCAATGAATTTAAAAATATAATGCATACCTCTTCCTGTGCAGCTGCCAAATCATTTTCAATATTTTTTTGTACCATTGCTGCTGGATTTTCAGTCAAATGTAGTACCTGCAATACAATATAGCAATTAGCACTCTTTGAAATAAGCTTGTATCCATAGTTCAAATATAATTTTGGTATAATATAATTACTATATTACCTTAGTATTGGATGTGAGTTTATTAACGAGCACTTGTAACGCATCTTTTTGCGTCTCCAATTTGGTACACTCGCACTTGAGTGCCGCTGCCTCATCACGTGTCTTAGAAAGCTCGCTCTGCATTCTCTCCACAACTAAAACAATTAATTACTTTGAAATTTAAGGAAAGACACAATGCATAATGTCAAACCACAGACCAAACTGAACCCAATAGGTAGAAAACATTTAATAGTTAGTCTTCACCATCACACGCTGCTTTTAATGAAGCACGCAAAGAATGATACAAAATAACATTACCTTTTTCTTTATCATCATTATCATATTTGTCCAACAATTCCCTGTACCCTTGTATTGTTTTCTCTAATTGCTGTACTCGACGTGAAAGAGCACCGCCATTAATATTCTCACCAGAAGCTGTCACGGTGAGATCTTTCTCATAACAATCTAGTTGTTCCCTACAAAACAAAAAATATTGTTCTAATTTACCAATTATTTCTTTCTAATATACAGGTGATTCACTTAAAAATTGGGTTTGTGTATGCCTGATATTCCACCGTTTCGATTAACTTCAAACTATTAATTGAATCACCCGATATAATTTACCCATTTTAATATACTATTAGTATATTTCTATCGTAGCTTGGAATTTATTTTAAATAGTATCTAGTGTAAAGAATGTTGCTCTAAAAATTCTATTTATTGTATACAGAGTACGATCATTGTTTAAGGTAAAAATTTTGTATATGAAACACATACATATTGACAATGATTCTCTATTCCTATCTGCTAAATCAAACTAACCTGTAGCAATCTCTCTCCCTCGTAAGTAATGTCACACGTTTCTGTAATTTGCGAATGAGCGTTTCTTGTGTCTTAGTTGTCTTTTGTAAATCGGCGAGAGCAGACGTCGCCTTCTCCTTATCATATTTCGCATTCGCCAATTCCTGAAATAAAATGAGAGTGAGCAATAAAATTAATAAATATATAAACATAGAAATATTTAATGGAGGAACAAGGTATGAGTGATAAACAAATTCCAAGCCCTGCACCTCACCATAATATATATGGGTATGAGTACATGTATATAGATTTTAAATTAAAAAACAATTCTTTATTGTCTTTAAGTCCTCAAGTCAACATAGTGGAGGCGACTGTTGCACTCAAGTACCACATTTTAGCTTAATATTAGTAATAATAAAAATATTGAAATAAAAAAAATTAATAATAAAATTTAAGGGCAAAAAATAAAGTTCAACTCTGACAAGTATACATTTGCAGTCTATACTAATATTTTGTGTTTTTGTAGCATTAACTCATAAACAAAGCTATTGATTCCAAGCTACAATGTGTTCAAGAACATTGTCAAGTGTATTGATAGCATACCTGAGTAATTAACACTAATTTGGTACGAGCTTCGGAAGCTTCCCCGATAGCATCTATTTCCCGTTCCTGCTCTTTATGTAATGCAGTTGCCAAAGCGGGTGCTGTCTCCACCCCACGAATGCGAGCTACAGACACCCACTCCTCTACTGCCACTTCCAATTTGGCTAATTGCATCTGTAATGTAATAATTATAATAAAATCTATATTTACTGGTTACACATGTCACTGTTATTCTAAACATCAACTTGCTACTTAACAAATATAATTATATCGGTCAACGGACTGATTGTAGATACGTAGATAAGTAGAAGATAAAAAAATAGTTTGAAGTTAACTTTGTCATGTAAACGTAGCTCTGTATGACAACAGACACTGAAGCTCACTAAATATTTAATATGGATAATGCAGGCAAATTAAAACTGTTCCACACATATAAAACCGACATGAGACAATATTAAATAGAAAGCTTACTGATCAGATAGAGATCATGAAAAGAATTTTTTTTTTCAACGGTACTCTGAAAGATCAAAAAATCACCTTAGATTCATCTAATTCTTGTTGTAATGGTTCAATTTGCGCGACTTGTGATGTCAAAGAACGAACTTTTTCATCCAAAACGAGTTTATTTTTAACCATCTCCTTTAGGAATCTCTCGCGCTCACGCAATTTTATCACCTCCTTTTCTAACTCAGCCATTGTGATCAGACGCTTCTCGGTTGCCTAAAAAATTAACATTGATATAAATTTTACTCAGTATATGTTGTGTACAATTGTTAAGTTAACTTCTTTTTTTTGTAATATAATTCTTTTTAACATGTTCAATGTTCATGTTAGCACAACCTTGTCACATCAAGCATGCATAATGGAGGTCACTGTTTTTTGACTGACTTTTCTGCAGGCAGTGTGCAGTCTCTATATACTATCACAATTAGTTAATATAATGTAAACTAACCCGATTATGTCGCTCCCAATCACCATAGAGATTTTTCTCGTATTCCAATGACTGTAGTTTGTTAGTGAGATCCGATATATGTACACTTTGTTTTTCCACCTGGATCTTCAAATTATTACATTGTTCAGCTCTCGCAGCCTGTTTAGCTGCTGCACTTTTATACATCTCCACATCACTTTGTGCTGCATTCAGTGCCTACAATTTAAAATTCGGTACTAATATTACAAATAACTCATTCACTGCCGCTGTAAGTTTTATGTTATAGATTTAGTCTGTACAGCTTTCATAATATCGGATGAAAATAATAAAAAGTGAAGATGATAGTAGGCTACAGTCCAAATTATTCAAATAATGCTCATGAATATCCTAGGATAACATTACACCAGTAGATGGGTTACAAGTCATAAAATACTTTTTTGACATGAAATTTAATAATAATAATCTTTAATAATAGTGTGTTCGGTCTTGCCCCTGACAAACTGTGTAGCTAATTTAGTTTAAAAAATATAACAACCTTTGAAATCAATGATTTTTGCTATATAGTTGTTAGATAATTTCTTTGTAAACACCCATGTAGAGTTGCCGTTAATAGTCACCACTAACTAGTATTTCAGTAAACCTCCTGGTTTGAAACCATATCCCAGATATTGAAAATCATAAATCTGTCTCACCCACAACACTTGCAGCTATACAAATAGATAACGACTTCCTCTGTCAGTTTTTGGTTTATTAAAGAAATAATGAAAATGCTAAACAAACTCACCAACACAAGTTCATCCATATCTTTCTTCATTTCAGAGATCTGTCCCTGATTGCACTTATCATTTTGTATTATTTTTTCATTCAGGTCTTGAATTTGTTTTTGATGCTCCATGATTTCTTTGTCATATTTAGCGCTTTCATTCTGCCTCTCTTGTTCAGACTATAAAAGAGATAACACTTAAACCAAATATCCATATTGCTGAGTTAAGTTAAGTACAAACATCAGACACTCAATAGTTTCTGAGATACTTGATACAATGAAGAATCTACAGAGGCAAACTACGTATTATGGATTTTATGAAATGGAAACTATGGATTTTAAATCATTCTATAAAATTGTGATTCTGTACATCCTGTCATGTTAATAGGGATTGGTAAGTTCACCAGGATGATTTCTTCTAATAACTGGGACTATTCCCAACACAGTTACTTTATGCTTTAAATCCTGTACACTCAACTAGGAAATATCACATTGTTTAGTTACCTTTCTCAATAAATATACACTAAATCAGCACATAAGTAGGTATATATACATACACGCATTAAATCATCTTTTGTTTCACGCAGCCTACATCTCATATCTTCCAAATGTGCTTTAGTTTCATTTAATTCATGCTCATCATTATTGTGTTGTGTTGTCAACAAATCTTTCTCATTATCAAATAACAATTGCATTTCCTTGCGTATAACATTTTGTTTGTCAAGCAACAATTGAAGTTTTGTTACCTGTAAAGATTTATATTATCCTTAAAAATAAATAATACTTTTTGCTGAATTATTCTGTGACAAATCAAAAATTTTATTCTAATATTCCACCACCCAATAGGGGACAAGAATTCTTCCAAAATAAAACAAAAATAAACTTTTTTAAAACTAAAGAACTGTATTAAGTGGGTTCATCAATATAAAAAATGTTAAATACCTCAGCCTTCGTGGCAACCAAGTCGCCTTTAAGTTTGTTACACTCCCACGGTGACATTGTAACCAATTTGCTAGTTTCAGTTCTGGCAGTTTTTCTTGGAGTTTCATTAGTTAATGTTGTGGAAGATCTCTTCAGACAAGGAGTTGATGTGCTTGCTCCTAATATTATATTTACTGTTTTACTATATGGACATACATTCTCAGTGAATTATAAACCCTATGGTTTTTAGAAATAAACATCACTACGCTTTCATATCAAATCATACATTATTAAGCAGTTTGGTTGTTAAAGCAACCTATTGCCATGTTTTGTGAACTATTTCAGAGTTCTGTCCGCTAGAGAGCTGATGAATGGTTGTAGTTAATACAGGAAACAATTTTGTTTACAATTAAAAGTAATGTACTTAATTTAGGAATATTCATACTTTTTAATGGCAAACAATAACTGTATCAGAAATATGCATTATATTAGAAATGTTCCAAATAAGAACTCGTACGAACCTTCATTTATCGACTCATTGTCGACTGTAAGACTTAGCTTCGTGACTGCAAGTTTATCCTTTGGTGGATCAGTATTGATGATACGTCGGAATGGCTGAAGAACATCATTAAACAGGGACATATCTCCCTCTTTAGCCATGGTGGTAATTCACAAAATCCAAGATTTCGCAAAAAACAACGACATCAGACAACAACGATAGATACACTTTCATACCGCGCCGCGCGTTCAGTTTCACACATCGCATAAAACATTAATTCCAGTTAAGCAATGTATCTACAAAATATTTCTTTCTCTGTTTAACACCTTATAATGAACAGCACGAACCACAATCTCGAACATTACGAACTCACTATGGTCTGTCTTGTCTATGGTTACTCCTTCTTATTTTTTGAATTGAATAGCGTCAATGGCAGCTAGGATTCCATTTCATTGGTAGCATGTGAAAAATAATATGAACAATACGCCTGCTACATTGATTTTTATAGCTTGTTATAATAACTACCAAACAATATAAAAAAAATGCAGAGCAGACGATTTTTAGATATCTTTGGTGGAATGAAGGGCGTACGAGGGGAGCATCGAGTTTATTGGTTGGTCATGTTCGCTCTATGGCTTGTGGGAGTTGGAACGCCCGATCTTGCGTCTCGCTCATGCTTGCGTTCCGTTTACATTTACGTTCATTGTTATGGTCTTAGATTTTTTTAAATTGAACATTGATTAGTTTTTTCGAGGTTTTTTTAAAATTGGTTTTCAGTCACGCATCAGTATCCCTATGTTTTAGCCATATACGCATACGTATAATATAATAGTACTTGTTAAAGATTATTGTGTTGTATTCGTAGAAAACACGGTTTTTTGGTTGAAGTTCAAACCAATGTTGCTCGTTGACTGCGCTAGTGTATTGAAAGAATTTTAGAATTTAGCACAAATTCCTAGATAAGTTTTATTATAAGCAAAAGATAATGCGCCACGCAGCCTAACCTTAACATTTCATTTACTTTAAATTTATTTCATCATCTACCAGCTTATAGGTATTAATAGGAATAAATGCTCATACATGAATTACATTTAATAGTTGATAATAATACTTATACAATATAATACCAACATGATAATAATCTAATCGTTGCTCTGCAAAAACATTTTTGAAATAAAAATAAGTAGATTGAGGTGTTTAATAGGGCATAAAAGAAAACAATGTTTTCACTAAAATCTTTTATTACTTCCATATATAAATAAAATAAAAAAGCTCATTATTGATTACTGTATGTAAATTTGTATGAATAGAAAAACAGCTACATATAAAAACATATCAGAGTATAGAATTATTAGCTCCCAAATCGTTATTTCCTAAATCAATAATATTAATAATCTAACGCATCGTTGTAATAAAGCAGTCTACACTCAGACTAGCCGCAAACGTACCAAAAATTTCCCTTTACACCATCGTTCAATGGACAATTAAGTACACTTGTACAAAAAACCATTCTAAATTCTATGTTTTGTATAGCTTTAATTACACTAAAAAGATCTATAAATGCAATATACTCGGCGGAGTATATAAATATAAGAAAAAAAACCATACAAAGAACCTTACTGCTTACATGTAATTGTTATTGATTGCTACTCAGATTGTTAAACCCACTTATGAATAGCAAAGTACAAAAATGATATTTTATCTTAATTAAACTATGTCTAGATTCAGTTGTATATTAAATTGCGATTAAGTGATACTATAGATTATAAACATAGCTACTACGTGTATATTAATCCTAATGTATTAGTCAGACAAATTAAGTCCACCATTACACTATAACAAACATGGAAGATCTATACTAAATTCTAAAGGTAAGGCCTTCTAGTAGTTCCCTTAGAAGTATAATAAACTTCTATGACTACGGCAGTGTGACCTCCACTTACGTCAAAACATAATCGATATGTTAAATTATTTATGAATACAACATTTACGATGGCACTTTATCAGCCAAACTAACCACGCTTCTATACTTTAATCATAAAAGTACCTTACATATTTTAAATGAAAATTCGTGTAATATTTAAGAACTACTAATTAGGCAGTATTATAGTGATGTGCCTTAATCGACTATATGTATAAGTTCTCAGTATCGTTCCTATCACTTAATATTAACATCTACTGTAACAATTAACTATAGTATTGAGTTATGAAGTCTGATATTTACTTTAATTGATGACATATAGAAAAAATCCATGTTTTGCAGTAAATTATTTTCATTCAGTAAATATAATTAAATGTGCCAATTCATTTAAAATAAAATTTTGATTGCCGATGTCTAATCTGAAATACTTTAGTAAATATCTATTACAACTAAATATTAATGTCAAACTTAAACAATGCATTCGATTCGATGGACTAGATACTGGTGTAGTTACGAATACAATTCGAATTCATTAATCGAATAAAAAATCGAATGCAATATAAAGTGCGACATATGGCCGGACACTCAAACGTTACTTGTATTTTTAGCCTGGTTAATTTTGAAATCGGAGTAGCGTTTGAGAATTCGGTTGATAATGAGATTAGTAATTATTGGCAGGATTCTTCTTAGGGGGGCACATACGGCGGAGGTTTCCTATAGCTAGGCGTGGCTTTGGGTCGGAGCGGAGTATGGGACCCAATAATAGGAGGTGGTGGACGATATGGGGCGTCATCATTGTGTCTGTAATCGGGTGCCGGCGGTAGTAGAGGTGGTTTTTCTTCTCTCATAATAACCGGACTCTTGTGCACTGGTTCAGAGTCCCCGCGTTCCTCGAGTTCGTCTTGGAAAATGACCGGGATTCCTTTGGAGCGGAATGCTTGACGTTCTTCTTCGTCGCCGACGCTCATTTTGCCTGTAAGCCGTGGTGCTGTCAATATATTATCGTATAAGTCAGTATATAATTACTGTGGTAATTATATTTTTTGTTTAAACAGATGACTCACGTTTTTAGCGTAAACAACAACTAATTGAATATTATAATGAGGATAAAGCGGTGGCCTAATTAACTGGCTCGTTTAATGATAACACAATAGCTTTATTTTGACTTTATCGCAAATGGACGCCAATACTCTTTAACAGCAAAAACACATCTAGTGCCTCCTCCGTCCGTCCCATGTGACACAACAATAAGATCAACATTTAGTATGTGTAGCAAATAAATTGTGAACTTACAATTTCGCTATCCAAATAATTTATAGCTTATCATATGTTTAATTAAAGTGCATTGTGACACATAAAAGGTGCATTATTCAATTACATACTTGATTGTCAAGTTGCCACGCGAGCTATGGTAATAAATAATAAAATAATAAGAGTGAAAAAGATTAGAAAAATAATCAAATATAACTAGTAAGGAAATTGTCAAAACAAAATATAATGTTATCTAATTACACCAATAATATTAACCAACAATCAATAGATATAACTGAGAATAAGATTAATATATTTTTTATATACTTAGATAATTGAAAAAAGAGGTACATACCAGTCCTACGTCTTCTGTAGAGGACACAAGCAATAATTCCAGCGACCAATATCATGCACACAATAACCACAGCTGGAATAACGAAAGTGACCAAGTACTCTGTGTAACCATCTGCACTAACTGACTTAGTGTTGTGTGATTTAGTATCGGAGTTGACCGGGCTATTCATAATTCGCGTCTTCGTCTGTTGCTCTGCGCACAGGCCGAGTGGCACTAAGCGTATGGACATAACTTTGAAGTCCTTATCGAATATGACGTCAACATTTTCCTTCAGTGCCCCGCCGGAGCTTCCGCCCTCGTCCGCTATTATCATACGACGTAGTTCTTCGATTTCTTGTTTTGGACATCTATCCATTGGTAAGCTTGTGTTATACCTGATAAGATATTGATAAATGCAGCGATAAATAAAAAATATCTGTGAATGCATTGATAAGTTTTTGTTATTGAAATATTAAAACCACTTAAGGAGTTTTGGCGGGCATTTGAACACTAATATGTTATCTGTCTTCTATTGTTTTTATATACTGTTCTTTTTTTAAATAAGTATTTATGATAGTTTTGGGGTCAGGACATTATATATCAACCCTAGACGTGAACTTACCAAACAACGGTGGTTGGGTCATTAGTAATACTTTGAATTCGGATGTTTTCAGTGCTCTTCTGTCCAAAAAGCGCTGCAAGTTTTTCAACTATCTTTCGCTTAGTCGCTGCATTATCAGCTATCATATCATATGGATATTCCATTGTCATATGGAATTCTACAGTTGGCATTATTTTAGGTGATTTTGCTACTTCAACAACTAAGCTGTCGTAAGCGCTTTTCTTGCTGCTGTCTTCGGCGACCTAAAATTGCATTAACAAAAATTAACCAATTAGCTAAATGATTAGTGCTCCAGTTGTTTAATATTCCACTTTAATCGACGCGTTTGATGTTAAGTTCGAGAGAAGACGACTGCAGAGATAACTACGATCCCGAGAAATTTCAGCAAGCAGCAGTCGCCTCTGTTACACTAGAAAGTGGAGGCCCTACACCGCAACAGCTGAATAGGTTAATAACCATCATGAGGCTGCCTACCACTGTTTTAATTAACACCTATATTATACTATTATCCAAAATAATAGCTTTGTAATAGCTTCTCATATCGGAGATAAAATATGTCTATTTATTACACCATCCCAAAGTGTAAATTAAAGGTATTGTAAAACGCTACATGTATAAAACTGAACACAGAACGTTCCCTACTTTTAATTAATACATTAATTGCAAAAATACTTTACCAGTTGATATAGAACGCTGCCTTCGTCATTTGGTGATGGTAAACCGAAGAATTCCTGATTTTTACTATCAAATTGCAGCCAATGGGAATGCGATAATGGGGTTCTATCAGATAACCTCAACGATAAGTTAAGATTTCGAGTACTACCGTCTTCTGGATCAAAGAACGTATCCTGTAATGAAAGAGTTTTGAGATACGCTAACAGATAAATTTTATTTTATAATATTGTGTTTGGTACTTACCTCTGGTACAGTGAAGACTAGCAGATGTCCAACAGTAGCTCGTAATAGATCGACTTGGTTCCTGGTGACGGGTGGGTAAGTGTCCTGTGCCTTACTAAGGGGCGGGGCACACACGCGGGAGCCACGCCAGGACACACCAGCTACCTTTAGTTGGGGAGACATCGCACGCGCTAGTAACGCTGACGGCTCTCCTGCACTATGCTCTGATTCTGCGATCTGTTTTTAAATTCACTTTTATATTAATAAAAATGTTACAAATGCTAGAAAACTCCAAATTAAATAAACGAATACCTTCATCAACCGATTAATATCTTCGTTAGGGCAAGTTTCCTTTGGTAAAGTATCATTGGTCCAAACAAACTCATGTAAATCACCATTGGTTGAAACATTAAGTACAGTCAATTGTTCCATATCAGTATCTCGGTACAAATTCATAATACCTTCCAACGCGCGTATTTGCCAATCTATATCGTTTTTATATGATTGCATTAATTTGAACTTCATGACGAATTCGTGATTGAACGTTCGCTTTGATTTGTGTTCCTGAACTGAAATGTCCAATGGTGCTTGTGCTGTAGCGCCCTCTGTGTCTCTCGCTTCAACTATGAAGTGCCATTTTGATACATGCGTTTCTAGTGGCCTGGGAAAAGTTTGATTTTTTTTATAAGAAATAACAAATTCAAAAATAAAATTAATCTGTTCTTACTTAAAAAAAATTACTTACAATCCATAAACCTCCTTAACTTCAGGCAAGAATTGCAGCCATGAATTACTACTGAGTGGTACATGATCGCTGTCATACATTGTGAACGTTAAGTTGGTTTCATCTTCAGGGTCGATGAAGAGATCGGTCGGTATAATGTATCTACAAACGGAACACGGAATTTAGAATATTATTAACAACGTAATAAGAGTCGATTGATTTATTAATTATTATTTTTAAATAGGAAATAAAAAACAAGTGAAAATTGATTAAGAATTATAATATAGATCAAAAATGTAATGCCTATTATCATAATAATAATAAATTAAATAAAAACGCAATAGTAAATTGCATGAAATCTTTTGAATTAATTACAATTCCTCAAAAATAATTACCGGAAAGCCTTTCCAGCTGTTGTAGCTAGTTTCTTCATATGATGCTTCAATCTTGGTGGTTGATTAATAGGCATGGCGAAGGTAATAGTTTCGGTTGTTCGTCCTATAATAGTGCTCGAACGCTCTGACGCAGTCACCGGTTCCTATTATGTTACAAAAAAGTCAATTTTGTTATAAGTTGAAGTGTAACTTTAATTGAGAATTTTAAGACAGCTATTTTATAGTTTAAAGAGACGATTTATTATTTTGAATAGCAAAATAATAGTGCATCGTCCTTAGAATTCTATAGCAAATTGCAACAGAAGTTTTATTTTTGTAGTGTGTTATCACAACAATTATTTTAAATTTTTATCCTAACATCTAGGTGTTTGTAATTAATAGACGTAAACCATTGAGTTATACATACTAGAGAAGAGGACATATTTACCGATATCTTTGAGATAGTTAATATGCACCTTATTTTATGGACTAGTATCCAAACTAGATGAAACCTGTCATATTATTGTTCCAAAGACGATAAAAATATACATTAACAGGATCTTTAGGAATAAATATTTTGATTTTGAAATAAAATGATGCAAATAAAATAAAAAATAGCAATAATCTAATAAGACTATCTTCTCTAGTGTAATTGACTCAATGAAAATAATAAATGTTACATTTTAGTGTATGTATATTGTTATGTTGAACAGATCAAAAGAACATTTACAAAATTAACAGAAAATTAGTAAAAAAAAGAGAATATGAACAATGCAACCAATAACCATGAATTTGAAAAAACAAACCTCATACAAAAGAATATAACCACATTATGCCAAATATATTAGTTTTTACTTACAATATTCTACCTGTATAGAAGACCAGATAATAATAGAAATTTACAAAAGAAAAATATATATACACAAACATTTACAAGACTCTGAAATATGAAACTGTTTTAACTCAATACTGACAATTATTTAAACTTTTATGAGCTACAGTAATGCCCCGCTTTACGCGAGGGATACGTTCCGGAAAAAACTGAAATTCCCGCGACCATAGAGAAGTTGATGACTACATTATGTTTATACGCACTCTTATGCGTAATGCGGGGCAATTGAGCGCGAAATTTGAATTTCGCGTTATAGTCAAACCGCGCATAACGAAGTCGAGTAAAGCGGGGTATTACTGTATTATCTTTTAATAATAGTATACATATAATAAGACATCAGTGTAATAAATGTTTACAAGCCAGTATTAAATCAAAACTGGATCAATGTGTAGGTGTTGGTACATTTGGCGTATAAACATCAATTTAACATTACCGACCTGCGTAGTAATTTCTGGCAACGTCGTCTCAGGGACAGGCGTTGTACTTGATGTTGTAATTGGCGTAGTTAATAATGTCGTTAGTGGTGTAGTTAATTTAGTAGATGGCGTAGTAGAGGGCGTTGTAGATGGCGTTGTAGAAGGCGTTGTTGTCTCTTGTGTAGTCGCCGGTGTAATGGAAGTTGGTGACGTCACTACGGCGAACACCGTCGACGGGGTAGCCAGTTGTGGCACCTCGTTCGATGGCCGTATCACTACGGTCTGCTGTAAAGTGGCATGCGACTCACACAATGTGCTAAATGATATTTATAAAGTGAACACATCTTTTTTAATAATAATATTTGTTTCAACATAATTTTATTTATAATATTTTGGAAATAAACCATTTATATTAATAAATTTCCTACTATATAAACAAGAAGAGAATGATTAAGAGATTGTATTTACAAAGAAACCATAACACATAATATTATAATTCTTAAATGTTGATGATACAAATGTGTTCACTTTACGCAAGTATTAGTATTCTATAAAGACAATACGTGAAAATGATAGCTTCGAAGCATTCAATAATTACGAAGTTTACTTTTTAATTCTCTAAATTAACCAAATCCCAGTTATTTTAACCAAACCACACAAGAAATTTAGCGTTTATAACTTTTTCATAAGAAATAATAATTACATCTTTATTACTGTAATTTTATAGTGTGAAATTATACTTTTATTTATGTCATTATTTAGATTGTGTATAAAAAAACATCAGAAAAAAGTTAAAAGCGCTAATGTTAAATCAATTAGTCGTGATGTTCTTAGTAGTAATTTTACCGTTTCGGCTTCAGTTGTCGGCGGTGGATCCGTCTCTGGATGTATGATAACCGGCGAATGTATATTAGGATTGACATAGCGCGGTGATTCTATCCTACTCTCTTCTGTAGACTCCGACGGAGTATACGGCTCTATCTTCACCGGTTTTATTTCCTGTTAAAATTAATTAGTTAAAAAAACAGTTTAAATAAGGAATACAAATCTAAATCATGCTCCTTCTAGATTCATAAATAAAGTATAACACTAATTATCTAAAAAAATACACAGACGACTTAAAAAACTAACAATAAAACTTCAGGCAAAACAACTAAATTCCACTTGAAAATAAAAAAGGCTCAATAAGAGAAAATAAGAAAAGATACTTCACTATTTAATCTGACTTTGTAGTAAAATTGAAGTCAGAGTTAAAAAGTAAAAATACAATTCACTAGTTCGACAGAAATAAGACAAATTAAGACCTTATGTACACGAATTCTAATTCCAAGTGAAAAAAGCTTGCACGCATGCGCCATACAAATTTACCAACCAATCCAAAATAGTTTCTTGAAGTAATAATGAAACTGTTATGAACTGGATCGTTACAAATGCATGCAAAACAACACACAAAGCGTTGCATAGAGCGGGCGTTACGACAAACCTCTGTAACAATTGCATTAGTAGAGGTTGAAGACGCGGGGGTCATCTCGTCGAAAGCGGGCACGACGATCGGGATCTCCTCCGTCGTAGTGACAGGGCTAGGAGTAGGAGTGGGAGCAGCGGGCGTAGGGGTAGTAGGGATTGGCGTTGTTGAAGTGGGGGAAGTTTTGGGGACATCGGAGGGAGTAGTGGTCTGGGTTGTAGTAGTCGGTTCGGTGATCTCTTCGGTCTGAAATGTTGTGTGTGAGGGAGTGATGCCGGGCGAGTCGCCGTGGTGATGGCGATGTGGGTGTGTCACCGGGGAAGGGACCTGACGCGCGGACACTCACTGTTAGTACTGCCACCAGTTCACTTATGCTTTATGCGTGGTTATTGTACACTCTGTCACTAATATTATATACTTATACAGGTAGCAACACACGTTCAAATTTCAATGTAGAACATGAATCAGGTATTATATCGACAAAAGTTTTGCTATATTTGTCACAGATAGCGTATACAGTGTTAATAAAAGCCTGTAACCACATACAAAGCACATATTTGTGAATGTAATTATTAATTTTAATGTGTAAAAGTGAATGAAGTAATTTTGTGTGTTGTTGACATGTGAGTGGAGATTTTAATTGAAATGGGAGTTAAAGTGAGAGCTTTCTATATAATATATATTACTGCATGATTCCGATAGATCACATGCATTCTGGTACTATTTAATAGGAAGTGACAGTGCGAGATGCATTCCGTGGCGTTTTTAGTTTTAATTACTGGAAATTATAACATATATATGTTTTTATATGAGAATGTTGTAGTTACAATTAAAAATCCAGTGATTAAAATTATAAATATATCGAACAATAAATCTATGAATGCAGGAGGGATGTAGGTATGATATAATATTCATTCCGGACGACATTTATGATACGATGACTTATACACTAATTTATATTATCATAATCACAACGAATACATTATATGGTTATTGTATTAAGTTACATAATAAACAAAATATTGAACAATAACAAAAGAAAAACCAACAATATTCAACAAATACATTTATAAAGCTTGTTAATATTACAGTAAAAATGTACTGGATAAAAAAATACAATTTAATTGGTATCAATTATCGAACAACCGAGATCCAATCATACACAACCTGAACATATGGACTGTTAGAATAGTTGAATGTAATTATTTATTTCGTACAATAACTATTCACGATTACTTTCATTAACATATGGCTGCGTGGGCGCATGTAAGGAAAGTATGCCTGGTTTAATTAAATTTAATATAGTCTATATTCCTATAAGACTGAAGGTATGATGTATAGACATATGTATTTAATTAATCATGAATTTAAAAAAATATATATTTGGCTATAAATCCCAGTATGTATGTATCAGATCAATATTGTTTAAATTTTTTAAAATTATTTCCTTAAGAATTTTCTACGTCTATTGTATCGTATTATTGTACAATACATATTGTATTACGTAACTGAAAATAACCAAACTTACTGTATGCGTTGGTATAGCTATATCATCATAATCAGCATCAGGCACGTTCTCATTGTCATACCCGTTCTCATTATCATCATCGTCATCATATCCGCTATAATCATCCTCTTCCATATCTTCATCGTCGTAATTTGTCCCAGATCCTTCCACCGGTAACTGAGAATGGACATATTAAAGTTATGCACTACGTTCTAGGAACAGAGCTCGCTCTTTATCTTACTTGAAGAATATATTTATGATTCACTTTAGTAGTTACGTTCAATTTGTAAGTGTTGTGACGTGAACTACTTTTTTTGTCTAAAGAATATTGGGTTTAATGAAGAGGAAAAACTTAATAGATTTTCATATTTTCTATCAACCCCAATTCGATGTAATACATTTAGATTACCTGTCGTTTAAGCCTAGGGACAGGTTTAGTAGCAATAAGCCGCCATCCCAATACAGGTAAACGTAGTATTTGTGCAAGTGTGCCATCTCGTGATTGCTCTCGAATGCCAGCCACCAACACTTTATGGCGAGTCCAAAGTGTCTCTCCACAACCAACCTAGAATAGATTATATCATTAATGTTTCGCCTACTTCGGACTACTTTAAATTTAAATTCGAACACATCTTTTCGTTTGAGGTTTAACTATTGATGTATTTTTTACGCAATTTTCGCGTCATAGATTGATTCTTTATTCATCATAAATTATTCTTAATAAAAACCTATAGTTACGTCATAATACAACTTTTTGTATTATTTCGAACATTTTCGTTTTAATTTTAACAATTAATACACAAAATAATTGCAAATAATTTCATATTAAATTACGTTGTTTTATTTTAAATTAACTCAAAACAATAGCTAAGTTGTAGCTATTAATAAACATATAAAGGTCAGACAGATATCAAATAATGAACTTTGAATATGTATTTATACAATAATTTATCAGTTAAATTATGCACTACTCAAGATAAATAACCAAAGTCATTGGTGAGTGACAAATATTATTATAAAGAAATATTACAGCTCAAATTTTGCAAAATATCACATATTTTATAGTAACACACGAATTCAATTGTTTAATAGAATTATAGGGACAAACATTCCCATACGTAACAGTGATATAGTCAGAAGAAAGACTATGAGGGATTTAAAAATTATTCTTAGAGTTGGCATGTCATGGTTCAAATTTTTTTAGAAATAAACAAAAAAAACTTACATTTAAAAATATACCCGTTGTACCATTATTTCTATGCAGCGATGATGTTCCAGCACCGCTCATAACAGTTTGCTCTTTTCCAAGCTCTGGTTTGTATGCCTCAATCCAAAATTCATCCTGAAATCAAAGTATTGATGCTTAGACAAGAAGTGGTATATATAAGTGATAAGTGGTATATGGTGTAAAGGAAAATTAGAGGTTCCCAAAAATCAGAATATTTACCCAAGAAAGAGCCATGAATTTGGCGAGTTCCATAAGTGCCCTTATCCTGTGACGTGATGACGTCTCATGGAAGGGTCTATCTATTAAAATGACGAGCGTCAGTCTATTCTCTTTAAGTGTACAATGACCGTATCTTGATTGAGGTTTATCTTCAGCTTTCTTTACCTGTAAATTTGAAAATAAAAATCGATTTTGTTATATCGTTGGTGAAGAGCGAAAACTCTTTACAAGCATGTTTTACGGAAATGAGTTAAGAATGCTGTTATAGTATATGCTTTACGCTCTATCCATTGGTGTAATCGAGGTTTTCCTAATGCAATCTAACGAAATATATTAAACATACTACAAATTAAAACTTCTTAATTAAATAAATGATTTTAATAAAAAATAATAACAACATACTAACTTTAATAGTAAATGTATCACTTGCAGATAGTCCTTCAGTATGTCCCTGCGCTATGACAGTAAAGACGTGATTTCCAATGTCTCGTGACACAGGTACTCCGCTGATCAAGCCATGCTTCGTATCCACGGCTAGCCAACTTGGAGCATGTCTACCATTTTCTGACCGTACCTGAAAACATATACACATCAATACAGCGACGTGACAGAGGTTGAATCAATCGTTAATCTGCCTACCATAACAGACGCGTTTATGTTCAAAATAAAGGGCTTAAAGATAAATGTTGAGAAAGTATCATAAAGTACTGAACAAAACACAGAAATTTATTAAAAGCGTTAATTTCCTAGATGAGAAATTATGTCGAGTGCTACTTCAAGAAAATTAGCGTTTAAATTAGTCAGGTCTAACCTTGTACTTTACAACTGTCCCTGCAAATGCATCTTTGGGGATTTCCATACGGAATAAATGCCCAGCATAGGCCGACGTATCAGGTACACCCCATAATCTTCTTAGGCCATTTTTAGTTATATCTGTGTGGTTTGCAGTCAGTTCCACCTATTAATAAAAAATAATTAAAACCATACTAGCAATTTCATACGTACTAATTTATGTATTTTATATTAAATAAATTAAATAATTCACAAACAAATTGTAAATAAATAATGTACGTGACTTACTACTGCGTTCATTTTTATTATTTTTATTAACATTTTACTGCCATTATAGTTGAGGCGAGAACGCCACATTTAAAGCGGCATATTCTTTTAAATAAAATAAACAATATAGTAAAATATACCTGAAATTCTTCGCTATTGTCGAAAGCGAAGTCATCATCATGCCTGCTGAGTGCCAACGGACTGACGAACAGTATTGCAAAAAGTGAATATGTTAGAATCATGTTGGTGCTGAGAGAAAGAATCTCTCAGATATTTGGCTTTCATAAGTATGTTATCGTCATCTGTAAATAAAGAAATTAGTTTTTGTTATTATTTTATTAGATATATTTGGGGGTATTATTGTATCAAAACTGAAGATTGTTGTTTACGTAATCTTACTTGATACTAAATTCAGTTGTACAATAGATTCCTAATAGCAGTGTTAACGCCCCCTCTCTGCACGCTGAAGTTAGCGACAGATGGAGGACGTTGTGATAGCAATAAACTGCCGTAATGTATAATAAAACAAAGTTTAAATAATGGATGTATGTGTATACGACTTATATGTTGGATTTACTGGGGTAATTTTTTCCGTCCGTGTGAATTATTTTTGTTCTGTATAAGACGCGGTGGCCCAGAAAAAGTTAAGAACCTCTGCCCTATAGAATTGCAGGTCATTTTTATAATTACTATAAAAATTGGGTGGATAAAAATTGAAGTCAAAACAAGTTTCAGAATACGGCCAAGGATTATTATAAATCTATGCACATTAACCGCATAAGAGAAGCGCTAATTGTAATCCTAGCGCAAACGACTTCGAGTTGCTACTTCAGAGCGGGTTTAAATTAAATATATTCCACAAAATTTCGTATTTAATATGAAAATGCAGCGTACATTCTCGTTTGAAATATACTTAAAACAATGTGGCAATGTAACGATTTTGCATACCAAACACTGAGCCTGTTCGCTGTAAACGGAAACGTCTGGCATGCAGTTACACAGTTACCGACGCGTGCGAGCGCATAATGATCTTACACTACAAATAGAATGAGTGCGGCTTTGATCGCCTCTTCAAAAGTCCAACTAGGTATTTGTTATCTGAAAATATTATATTTTGATTTTTAATCACTCATAACATAAGTAACGAGTTTGTCTACTCTAGGTTTGCACACTGCCTATTAGTAGTAGTTTTTTCCGTGCATGAATCGTACTCTAACTTAACACTAGGCCAAACCAAATACAATCACGTGTATTTGGAGAGGTAATGAATTACTAAGAAAAATAATCAAATTAATCCATTCAAAATGTAAATAAGAAACTCCAGTAGAATTGTATTTTTAAATAATTTTAAATATTACAAAAACAAAGAACATCAATTAGCGAGATGAATCTAACCTTTTCAACCTTTGTAAGCTGTAATTAATTTAAGTAGCATTTACAGTTAACAAAATTTACAGCATAAAATTTTCACTTAAACGGAATTTTCAATTTAGTACTTACATTATTTGATTTGAACCAAGTAAGATCTTGTTATGTTCAGAGATTTATGGCAGTCATAATAAAATATGTTTACCTAATTGATATTGATTTATTTTTTATTGCAAATCACTAAGATTGATTATATTTTCTTATTAATTGTCATAAACAAATTTTTATTATAGTGGAAACGGATGGAAAATTTACAGATGAACGCAGGTTAGAGAACTCCATATGCTTGAGCAAGTGTGTGGTCATTGATCTATTTCGTCTTTTTATAATTTTTAGCGGTCAGGTCGTGCACGTATCGCTAAAATATTCTTCAGTAAAATTTAAAAATAAACATACATAGTGCTGCGATGAGTTTGGAAAGACAAGCATGCGTTTAACTTATCAGTTGTTTGTTTAATAAATTTATTATTAGGTCAAGGCATAAAAAATATGAAAACATAATTTTAAAAACATTGCATTACAATAATTATTAATACATTAATATAATTCTAAATATGCATTCGGCATAACAAACGTTAGGATGCAGCAAATTGTTCTCTGTAACTATTAATTGAGTCCAAGGTGAAACACAATGTCATTTGCATTATCAAGTTTTAGGTTACGCACACAAAACCGATCTTTTAATGGAAATTTATCTAAAACCTAGGCCTTATTACATTTACATAACCATGAATTGTATGTTAATAACATCCTTTACCTAGGATTTTCAAGACGTCAGCGACGAAGCAATTGTCAAAACAAATTACAATAAAAAATGAATATTTTAAGACGAAATAACATGTTTGAAGTAAATATCGTATGTAGGTATTTAACTGGGCGTATTTTGAACTCATAAACTCATGAACCTATTAGTGCGGTGTTCAAAATCGTTCTAATTGCTTGCTCGTCACACGTGAGCAGTTATTTCTAAACGAAGTGTGAACGTGACTTTTATGGATTAGTTTTAACACTCGACATCTGGTTGCATTAATTGAATATAATAGCGTTTTTATTACTTTATCGATATGGTTTTTACAAGATTAGTTTTTAGTGAACTACCTATACAAAACATATTTATATTTTTAAGTTTAGGTAAATAACAAATTTAATAACTAATCCTACCAGATAACAATAGAGACTTGTTGATAATTATGTCTGAGATAATTCTTAAACATGATTCAACTAATAAAAATACTTTATGCGGCATATTATCTAACATTTAAGACTCAATTGTAGAGTAATTGAAATTCCAATTTCGACAAACTATCAAATCGTTTGAGTTCGCCAACTTCTGCATATCAAAAAATGTTAGGGATAATTTGCTGTAAAGCTTCCGAAGCATTAAATTTAGTTCGCTAAAGTAGTCCTACAATGTTTAAGTGTCTATAAATAAATTTAAAATAATGTCAAAAATAATTAATATAAAGGGAATGTAAAAATAGATAGTTCCAATGAGCAAAACATGATTAATGCGGTTTTGAAATGATAAACGTTTGTGTTAAGAGCAATCGTTATAAATTGATATTATTCACACTTATTATTATTTATTGCGGTTTTCTATGAAATAAGCAGCTCGTATAGTGGTGGCCTGTATTGAAATATGATGCCAAAAAGCGAGAGTAAATGTTAATATTCAAAAGATTTAAAGGTTAGGCATGTAATATATTTAATATGGGTTTTAATCATACAAAGAATAAATGTAAACTTTTGTATTTTCCGAACAAACATTTAATTTCGCTATTCTCCTTTTCGTTGGTATATTTTTGTCTATTTATGCTGAGCCCTGCCACAGCCAGGCTCTGCGGATTGTGCCCTTGGAGTTTAGCCGAGGGACCGACTAAAGAGGGTTAACACAATGGCCCTCTCCACTTCCCTCGCTAAATCTTTCTTATGCCTACATCAATAACTTTATAAGTTCATTTTGTCAAATCCACTGCACGCGTTCCATTTTTGGGGAACTGCTGTAAATATTTGATAGTTAATAATAATATTGATGAGATTATATTGCTTATAATACAAAAAATAATTTACTTTGAGTAATTTATTTATAAGTCATGATTTCGATTATGTAAAAACGATGAAGGCTATATGAATGATCTGGAAATCTTCGAACGTATTTCGACAAAGGAACATTAAAAGGCCGAGAGAGAAATGTAAACCTGTGCGTGAGGCAATTTTCTCGGATAAAGCAAAATCGCAAACTTTCACATTTTGTTCCTTCACAAGAAAATTGAGACAAATCCTTATTGAAAGAAGTTAATAAAACTTGGATTAGTTAAGTTCTCTGTGAATCTATGTATATTATGCAAAGATAAATTTTATTGTGAAGTTTTAATTAATGTTTCGTAACACAAACATGGCAAAATCCGGAGTACAGATTATGACAATAAAGGGAAGTACGTTATCCAATTATGTAAACTAATACCTCCCCATTCACTTCAAAAATAATTACTGTGTAAATTTTTAATGCAAAATTGTATTCTACATGCAAGAAAAACTCAGTCAGCCCCATTACCTATTCATATAGTCTTGTTAATACTAAATGTTTGCCAAGTTAAATAAGAAAAGTCTCAAAGAGTGCGCTCTTCTCACGTTATAGGGGAATCAAACGAAGCTCCTAATCGAAAAATGTACAAAGGGAAACTTTCCAAGCGACCCCTGCTTTTGGTATTCTTACCTATTCTATTAAAATTCAACGATAACAAAATTGTTATTTAATAAAATAATATTTTCTATTTAGATTTTAACGACGTGTTCAATTTGCATTTTATAAATAATTGCTATTTTAAGTAACAACATTATATGATACAGACAATGTCATTCCAAACTATGGAAATCAGGACGAGGAAAAGCGATCTAAAACACTAAATAGACCTAAAACACCTGCGTTTTAAAATTAATAACATATAATAATGTATACATATTTGGTTTGACTGGGGATGTAAGCCTGTATAACATCAGCTCTAACTGCTGCACCACAGACGCAGTAGAGTAAAGTTTAATATATTCCGACAATTATGTGACTTGTTCCTTTTTTTGTTATATTTGAATTTATGTCGATTAGTAGATATTAGAAAATATTTAAATAATGCCTCTGCTGCATGGAAACTGAGAGAGGGCAACATTCCTCTCATCGTATTTGGGTCAACCAGTAATCAGGCTCATAACTTGAATAATTCACAACCTGGTCCCGGTACTTGATTGAATTCCGTTTAGATATTTAATTTACGAGTGAAATTAATAATTAATTAAATATCTTCACCATAATATTGTTTGATAAACAAATTATTTCTGGGTGTTGTTAATTTACTTAAATAAATTGTGAAAATAACAAAGATAATTTGGTGATAATTTAGTAACTTTCATGAGTATTGAGTATTTATAAATATATAGTAGTCTTGATAAATTTAGGAGATACTTTTTGCACAATATATTACAAAATGTAATAACTAAAAACTTTCACTTTATTACAATTTGATATTAACGCACACTTATCGTACATTATTTTTTCGTTATCAGATAAAGTGGAACATGACGTAATAAGATACCGTGTTTCATTCAGAAGAAGCGAGAGAAAATTATATGAAGTGAGGGTAAATGTAGGACATACTCAAGAATGAACAGAAAAGCTCTTTAGAAATTGTTAGCGACGAATTTTCTTTTTACATCGTAGCTTCTTTTCTTAACAAAATGAGTGATTGTTACTAACCATCAACATTATTAATTTTTTTCCTTTTTTATTTAGTTTTCAGTTGATTTATTCTAATATTTCTTAAACCAATCCATTAATTCGTTAAAAATAAATGAATATCGTTTTCTAAAAATAATTTCTCATTTCTAGGAACAAAAGATTGTCATTTATTTTTCTTATTTCTGTGTGCTTCTATTTCGACAACGGAAGTCACGTGCGGGGACTTGTTATGTTGCATGCATGTGTGTGCTGTGCTGCATATGCCCGCGTGTGAGTGTACTGCATCATAATGTCATAGTTCTTGGTACCACGATGCTATAAATATACATATACGACAGAACAGGGATGTGCATTATATTTATCGATTTTATATGAAATAAATATAATCAAGTGACGCTTTATTGTGATGAATTATATTTAATTAACCACACTTCAGTAATTAAAGACAAGATATAGGATAATTAGTAAAATGTAATATATAGCCCCATAACAACTTTAAATACAAACATTAACCCTTTAAAGTATTGTTCGATTAATGATTCGTATCGATAATCGATAATGTGTTTTAAAGTTAAAAAAGTACATCTCTATTTACATCTAGATTGTTTATACCACAACAGGGACCACCCAGGTAGTTGCAACTTCTATTGTTTCCTAGAGTAACAAAACCCAATGTTTTGGTTAAACGATATGTTAAGTATGAATTGTGTCAAGAAAGCCTCTACATACACAATTTAACATAGTAATTTAAAATTTATGAACATTCCATGAATTCAGCTTAGGATATTATAAATATGTTTAACCCTAATCAAAAAAAATTTAAAAATATACTTTTTTCATTTGCTACCTCCTAAAAGTGTCCATATTTTGATGCAACCACACTTGTACCCTTATCACGAAGCATTCTATAAATAAATCGACAGTACAAATATTCTACTCTATTAAAAATTTAAACCAATAAATACTAACCTTTGTACCCAATTTGAAATCAAGAATAAAAAATATGAGTGTCATTTTTTTGTACACATCTAGACGGATGTATAATGACAACAATATATAGTTAGTACAGTTAAATGTATTGGGCGACATGCTCGAAGTTATTCTAAAACGATCTGTCGTTTCTACCGCACGCTTTATACCTACTGTTCAAACTTATCCGTTATTAGACAACGGTGTAGCCAATAATAATAAATGTTTAATTAAACGGTTACTTCCTCAGACATCAAAGTTCAAATGTTAATAGAACCGTACACGAAATCAAAGAAATCGCTCGCCATAGCGCATTGAACAAAAGAATAAAGTATAAACTGTACTGTCGGTTAATAATAGTGAAGCGTTACGAGCGGGCACGGCTCAGGAAGTGCCAATATTTCTAGATAGATTTTATGGTGCGCTTAGAATTTTATGTTCGCAAAATAACGGCGCATTCCCAGTGCGCCCATATATATCGACCACACAAGAATTTCAATAGCAATAAAACAACTGACCGTTTTAACTATTAAAATACATTAGTTTTGAATTGTTTTTGTTTTTTGCGCTAAGCTACTTCAGAAATATGATGAATGTTATAAACTTTAATGTTATTCTTACACGTGTACGAATGAAAATCGGCTGTGGTATTTTACTGACTAATTTTAGTGCAATAAATGGCTTCCTTACACATGGCTAAACGCGGTGACTATCTTGTCATAGTGTCTTTATTGGAACACAAATGTAAACAAACCATCACGAAGTATAAATTTAAAATCAGGAAGCAAGTCTACATCAATTTTCGATCGATTACATCCAATTTTTCATCGCAGTTTGCAAATGAGTCACTTGTACCTAACGTCATTCGCTTAGAGTTCAACTTTGTTATCAGTAATTTAGTGCTTGGCTGTAGACAGCGCGCGGTTGTGTGCAAGGGTGGTGATTTACGTTGCAGACGTTTGCTGTTGGTACAGACAGACACTGTCTGCGAGAACACCTCCGTATATACAAAATCATCTCTATTGTATTCTCAGAAAGTTCCTTGCTTTATGAATATGAATTGAAATGCAAATAGACTGTTTTGACTAAATACAAGTTATATAGATCGAATAGAATAAGTTATTAGCATTACAATGCGTTCATAAGTATTTGAAATTTATTAGATTAAAATTGCGAAGCCTAGGTTTTAATAGATAGTCGTTCACATAGAGGGGGCGGCAGTTATGTCGACAACGCAGACTTCCTGGTGATTTACAGTACGAAAGCCCGCCATGTACCCTGCTAATGGGAAAAGGGGTTGTCTAGTCTGGCTTTTCGAGTAAAATTTGTCTCTTTAAAGAAGCCAGACGGGAAAAATTTAAATAATCATTAAATATGCCTTAGATATGATTGGAAAGTTTTCATTGATACGGCAATTTCAAAAGCAACTACTAAAAGTAATTAATTTTAATTTAAACGTATTACTCACTTGTTTAATTAAAGCCGCAACGGACGGCGATATTGCAGGAACTATGAATTAAGTCTGTAACAAAAGAATATAACAAATTAAAGCGGTATCAAACAGAGTTGGGCTAACGAAATGCCGTCGCAAAGAGGTTTCTGGCTTATATTAATCCATACGATAAAAATAGTAGGATTTCAAATGAAGAGTACGATGAACGTTAAAGATAGGCTGGTAAATAAAGTTGGAGTACGCTCGCACGCCACGTATTAACTAAACTGACCTAGTTTTCAAACTTAACGGAATACGGAAGCTCAAGCACAGTTTCGAGTTGGAACACTGGAACATGGCGGCATATGGAGCAAATCCGGCATGAGAACGGAACAATTGCAGTATAATCCACGGCACAAGTTGGCTTATCGGACATGAAGCGGCGAACCGAGAAGCGTGATTCCAGGCAATTTTAAAAAGTTGTTCTTTTATCCAGGCAGATTAACTTTTTTATGTGTAGTGTGGAAAAGACCATAGGTATATATAAAATATAAAGGGTAGAGCCAAACAAAGTATCCATAATCACAAATAGATAACTGATGACAAATCCAGCATATGATAAGCGGACACGAAAACTTTAAATAAATAATAATTTCAGAAAAACAAAATGAATCATTTAGAGACCTGATTTCCAGAAAAATCTTTGAACATTATATTATAACTTTATATATATTATAAGTATAATACTTGCAACAATTAAAAAATACGGTTATAAAAATATTAAAGAAAATAATTAACATTTTGCAATCAGTTTAAAAGCGGTCTACGGTAAAGGGAAAGCCACTGCATCACTTAAATTTTAAATTGCACTAATTGACCAGCATACGGCAACAGCTGCAGTTGACAAATTAATTTATGACTCCATCGAAATTGAAAAAGGGAATGTTTTTATTGTGTAAACGAATTGGTGGCCTTTACTCAATGTATTGATTTTATCTATACTACATGTTAACTTAAACATATTGTCCATCCAGCTGTCCTAGTACGGCAATCATAATAATTAAAACGGAGAAAATTTTATGTAATAAATATAATATCTTGTTATTTCAGAATGTAAAGGCCTATATCAGTGTCTTACAAACACATTTTAAGCACGTTTTACTCTATCGACGAATTTCTAAGTCATAAGCAAAGGTCGATCTAAATTTAATGAAACAAAACAAAATAATAGAGGTTATGGTAGAATTATAAGGTCTTATCGTATTTTGCATGATAAACTATACATGCGTTCAGTCATAAATTTGAAAAAAGAATCTGACAAAATGTATGAATAGAACAAATTGAATATATGCTTAATAAAGAGTTAATGTATTGGAAACACCAATAACAAAAGCCAATAGCCAATGGAAATACTAGGTCACTGTTTTTGTAATTATCGATGTTACACTCGTGAAATGTTTATGTAGGCATCTTTGCAGACTCAAGCTAGTACGTAACGTTTCTTCATACATCAATTTATCATATTTGAATTGTTAACATTATTCATTGAACATTTTGCTTTTAATGACGAACAAGTCGTCAAAGTCAATAAAAATAGCATAAAATAGTATTTTGCCATTGATTCGTTTATGAGGGCAAAGGGAGGTGATGTCATTCGGGCTGAGCGACGGCGAACGTGACGGTCAATTGTCGCCAACACCAAACTTGGCGTATGCGTCTTAACTTATCAAACGTTGCGTAATTCGAAACAAAAATTTACTTTAGTGACTTGATTGTTTATTCAATCAATTATCGTAAGTAAGAACGCAGTGAGTTTTATTTTGATGATGCAAATCTCTCGGCGTTCTAACTACACCAATGATTAACAATTCACAGGCGTGAGTTTACGAATTCATTGCAAAAAAAGGTTATCAATACATGAATGATATGGTGTAACTTTTTTTAGAGGTTAAATCAAATATAGAATGTAGGTTATTTTGACAAGGTTCTCAAAATATAAGAATATTTTTATCAGCGACACCAACACTTATCTACAATCTAATGCTAATACACCTACCGTTTAGAATAATTTGAACGCAATATTTTATAAAATAGTGAGATGGGGGTGCGCCGATATCAATCGTCATGCGTCAACGAACGATCAGCAAATTAATCGGACACGGTGACTGAACTGTCGTGCATTCTCAAACCGTACCTATGCACCGTTATGCACCAAATACATGCATTGACTTTATACATAAAAGTAATTATAACTCAGAAATCAGAGTATTAACAGCCGATGAACATTAATAGAACGAGAATAACGACAATAGTAAAATCGCGTGCATTAAAAACATGTTCATAACGCCTGCTTATACTGCGGAACATAAACAGCGATTAGCGTCAACATTAGTGGAGATTATTCAAATCTATGTATAGATATTGACGTGACCGTATAAAGGTCAATTAAGCAATAGTATAAAGTGCGAGTCTAATGTCACAAAACCTTTTAATAGCGACGAACGTGGGTAAGCACGGAACATGATAATTAGCGTAAATTTGGATTAGCGAGGCGTAATCCCATTAGTGCACTTTCCACACTATACCTCCAGGACTCTTCGATACGCATAACATGCTATACTTTATACTCGTGCTTGTACTTTTGGATCAACACGCCAAATATTATAAAATAAGAAAAAACTACCAAAACATTATGAATTATCTATGGAAGAAACATCATAATTTTTGATTAACGTTAATAATGTTTATTTTCTCAATATTAGACAAATATTTTAGGAATGACCTCAATAAAAAAAATTGTTAGGAAAAAGGTAATAAACGGACAATGCAACGGAAAGCGCAGCCGATGACCCTTATCTGAGAGTGTATAGTGAGGAAAAGTGCCTCCATCGTATTATGAGAACTAGTTTTCAGTGTATATTTTTATCAAGATTTGTCAAGCACGATTAGATTAAATACCTATATATACGTTAGATTTAAAATAACAAAGCCTATTATTACGATTGCGAAACCACATATGAGTAGAATGGCAACAGAATTACACAATAGGCAATTAGCCAGAAGGTGCCGCTTCAACATGGGATAAAGCCGCATACATTGAACTGCAAGCCAACCTTTCTGAACACATGCTACGCAATCTGCCAAAGTTTCTACCAAAATGACTTTAATAATCATAAAGATTCTGTTAATAAACATCTAATTCTTCAGTCTTAACGTTGACAATGTAGTCGGTCATTAATTTGTATATTGGTTTAACTCAAATTGTTCTTTTACCCGTAAATATTTAGTTATAAGATCAATTAAGTTATAATACTTATTTTTTTATATTTTCAAAAAACTAACATAAACGTAATAGTAATTCCGCATAAAATATTTTAAATTACTAATGTTTTAAATAGGAGTGAGTATTCGAAAGGTGCACTCATAATGTATCATATTACTTGTTATAGAATCGATATTGTAAATACCTGGACGATTGAACCATAGTAAACAGAAGCCAGATACGAGTTGAGCTTTGTACCGACCGGTGCCAGTGAATAAACAAATAATAACCACCTGGTTCTGAACGTTTTCGAACCAAAACACCCAACTTAAGTCGTGTTTAGTTTAGTCGTGGTTATTTTGACAAGGTTCTCAAAATATAAGAATATTTTTATCAGCGACACCAACACTTATCTACAATCTAATGCTAATACACCTACCGTTTAGAATAATTTGAACGCAATATTTTATAAAATAGTGAGATGGGGGTGCGCCGATATCAATCGTCATGCGTCAACGAACGATCAGCAAATTAATCGGACACGGTGACTGAACTGTCGTGCATTCTCAAACCGTACCTATGCACCGTTATGCACCAAATACATGCATTGACTTTATACATAAAAGTAATTATAACTCAGAAATCAGAGTATTAACAGCCGATGAACATTAATAGAACGAGAATAACGACAATAGTAAAATCGCGTGCATTAAAAACATGTTCATAACGCCTGCTTATACTGCGGAACATAAACAGCGATTAGCGTCAACATTAGTGGAGATTATTCAAATCTATGTATAGATATTGACGTGACCGTATAAAGGTCAATTAAGCAATAGTATAAAGTGCGAGTCTAATGTCACAAAACCTTTTAATAGCGACGAACGTGGGTAAGCACGGAACATGATAATTAGCGTAAATTTGGATTAGCGAGGCGTAATCCCATTAGTGCACTTTCCACACTATACCTCCAGGACTCTTCGATACGCATAACATGCTATACTTTATACTCGTGCTTGTACTTTTGGATCAACACGCCAAATATTATAAAATAAGAAAAAACTACCAAAACATTATGAATTATCTATGGAAGAAACATCATAATTTTTGATTAACGTTAATAATGTTTATTTTCTCAATATTAGACAAATATTTTAGGAATGACCTCAATAAAAAAAATTGTTAGGAAAAAGGTAATAAACGGACAATGCAACGGAAAGCGCAGCCGATGACCCTTATCTGAGAGTGTATAGTGAGGAAAAGTGCCTCCATCGTATTATGAGAACTAGTTTTCAGTGTATATTTTTATCAAGATTTGTCAAGCACGATTAGATTAAATACCTATATATACGTTAGATTTAAAATAACAAAGCCTATTATTACGATTGCGAAACCACATATGAGTAGAATGGCAACAGAATTACACAATAGGCAATTAGCCAGAAGGTGCCGCTTCAACATGGGATAAAGCCGCATACATTGAACTGCAAGCCAACCTTTCTGAACACATGCTACGCAATCTGCCAAAGTTTCTACCAAAATGACTTTAATAATCATAAAGATTCTGTTAATAAACATCTAATTCTTCAGTCTTAACGTTGACAATGTAGTCGGTCATTAATTTGTATATTGGTTTAACTCAAATTGTTCTTTTACCCGTAAATATTTAGTTATAAGATCAATTAAGTTATAATACTTATTTTTTTATATTTTCAAAAAACTAACATAAACGTAATAGTAATTCCGCATAAAATATTTTAAATTACTAATGTTTTAAATAGGAGTGAGTATTCGAAAGGTGCACTCATAATGTATCATATTACTTGTTATAGAATCGATATTGTAAATACCTGGACGATTGAACCATAGTAAACAGAAGCCAGATACGAGTTGAGCTTTGTACCGACCGGTGCCAGTGAATAAACAAATAATAACCACCTGGTTCTGAACGTTTTCGAACCAAAACACCCAACTTAAGTCGTGTTTAGCTACAATCGATATCGTCGGATGCGTGAGACACATTTCGCGAGCTTGATATTGATTTCGAGTTACAAATAATACGAGGCAATTTTCCCCTTCAAAGGATTTGTCAGATACATTTTTCAATGTCGAATTCGATAAAAGTCATGGTTCCGATCGTATTTTGAACGGATATACAGTTTTATTAGTGTGGGGTATACTAGACGATACACTTCCATCAATAAAGCCGTAGGATAAAAATGTATATAAGTTATAAATAATCTTGGGCATATAATCCTAATGTCCTTGAATGAATTACACTGATAAGAAATAAACAAACGGCTTTTTGGACACGATTTCTGTATAAAAAATCAAGGTTTTTTTACCAAATATTTTCTTCCGGCCCATCGTTACAGAGCAAACAATTCGTTTGATTTATTTCAGAGTTATTTTTGTAAACGAATAACAAAACAAGTTTTAGAAACAAAATCAAATTTTTATTGAATAAAATTTATTGAAAGGAATAAAATACTACAATTGAACTCAACATTTTTTAGAAAGCTTTTAAAAGGACTTTCAATTGATCCACTTCTCTCTTGGGGATCCTGGAAATTGAACAACTTGTTTTGTTTGTATACGACAATAGCTCGTGAAATAAAACTCGTATTATACAAAAGAGGGCAAATTTAATCATATTTCATGTGTAGGGTAAGGGCACGGGGAATTCAGTTTGCTTAATTGAATAATTAGAGATTTATCCCATTAGCTAAATTATATATTAAAAATAATGGCTGTCACTGGGTAATTTTTACATACATAGGTAATCTGTAAAATGGTCAGCCGTGGTACCCGACACACCCTCGACGTTCCGACGATAAAAAATTGTTAGGTATAGGCCGTATAAGTATATATTTGATTGGTCTTGCGTTTACTTTATCTTTCACTTTCGTCGATAATAATATTAATAATAATAAAAGAAATTTTATAAAGAGCTCGTTGACTATCAATGAGTCAATTAGTTCAGTGATCAATCATATGTTTTTTTTCTCAATCATAGATGGAAGGTAATGCGCGGGTACAATTTGATTTTATCACGCGATTAAGTTTTCACCTTATTTAATGTTTATTACATATATGTGACATTAAAATACATTATTAATCTACGTGATCATCAATTGTGATAAATGGTTGTTGGATAGAGTTTCTTATTGAAAAAGAATATTTTATAAACAAAATTATAGAGTAAATTACCGAGTAAAAATCCAGGAAATACGAGAACCGTACATTGGATCAATGTTTAGTCTTCACAAGGAACTTAACGGGCGATTGTAAGAAACCCGAGAGGAATGGGGATATGACTGTACCTTCAAAGTATCGGTTTTTTTTTCATATTGAATACATATGGGTTTTACCTTACACACCCACACATACTATGGATATCCTTCTAACTTTAAGTTACAGTTTATGTAATCAGACAGAAAATCAAACCTGGAACATCTGCGTAATAACTATGTCACAGAGGATACCAATTACAAATATGTGTATCTTATTATATCATGCAGTATTGATTTCTAATTATTAATTAGAGATAAGATATCTGATACAAAAATGTTAGCTGTTCGTGATGTCTGTATTTGTAACTTGATATGATACGTAGCAGTTGAAAAATTAGATAATAACTTAAACATAACGACGGAAGGTTATTCTGTTAACAAGGACAACAGTGCACTTTCCTCTGTGGGCATATTACTTAAGTGCAGATAAAATAATATAAAAAAGTATATCGATATTCGGAATGATATTGATTTCCAATCAGACAAGAAGACACTGTGTGAATGAAAATGACGATAGTAAAAAAGTGCGTTTTGCGTTCTTTATGTGCGACCAGCCATGAAGCGGCGTGCCGATGTTCATGCTATTTGGCATTTACTCGCAAAAACACTTGAATTTTTCACAAAAACCACTACAATCTTGCTTTTAAGACAGATCGTGGACATCGTTTCGTAAAATAATTTATAATTTCACCTTCCTCCGACGTTTTTCTTTACGAAATTTCTTGATTTATGAAACGTTAAAATAATTATATAAATCTTTGGGGGCTTTCCTCTACCTGAAGGCAATTTTTCGGCGTTCTTGTGATATTAAAGTCGTAATTTAATATTACGGTTGATAAAAAGTTTGGAAGATGGCCAGAGGGACGATATAACATAAATGTTCTTATTAATCAAACAACTAACGTTGACTTTGACGTTGGACGCATGCATTTAACTAAACATGATTAGGTATAGTAAAATTAAATGACTTTTATTTGGGGAATTATAACATAACATTCACATATAAATTGAATTAACCCATATTATTATTTCGACCATTCTTTTGTTTTTCAAACGATTAATCATGGCATTTATTCATGTTTAAATTCAGACGTGTATATTTCTTTGTGTATTGAACTCTTCAAATATTGTTGGCATAATATTGACATAAAATGGAGAAATAAAAATGTATCTAAATTTTGGCGTAGCTTTATCCTATTTTTGTAGTTAGGTATATGTCGAGAGAAAAAAACTATATCCGAAGTCGGTTATCGTAAGCGTGATCCCGAACAAACCCCACGGCGAAAGAGCGCTCGCTCCCTTTAGCTTATTTCAAATAGGCCACCTTTCAATATGTGAATTTTATTAGGGTTGCAAATCAATAGCAAATTCAATACAAGTGACAACCCTTAAATTGAGATTGAAACGAAAGTAAAAACGCTAAATAAAATAATTCAAAAACAAATTCTATTTTAAAAATAAAACAATACAAACCCCAATAATTCCAAAACTGATGCAATCAAATAAATATATTTTCTAACACTACACTTGATACAAAAATAAGTTTACACAATTTCTGTAAAAAACAGAATAATACATGCACTTCTCACTGTATTTGTATGGAATGGAATGAGCAGCTGACAGAGAGCATGCGAGCCGGTCGACGCGTGAAAGCGAACTAAGCAGGAACTACGGAACGGATCCGACAGAGCGACCGGCGACTCTATCTGATCCGCCTAGTGTAGTTAAGCAAACCATATCAAATCTTATAGGTGTACCTTACATAATATCTAGTAATATGTCAATATAATATGATATCAATTTTAATTTAATGCATGATGCATAGATTCTAGATGAATAGATTTAAGAAAGAAACTTAAACAGGCAAGTAATGATTACGATCTATTACTATAATATTTGCTGAATTCTGAAGAAAACAAAGATATTTATTTTTCTAATTGAAGCGAAATAAATTAATATTAATTCATCATAATATTCATAAATCAATTAAACAAATTTGAAAACAAAGCTTTGTATCTAAATTCTGTTAATAAACTCCGGTAACATTTATTAGAATAACATTCCGAGAAAATCAGGATTATAACTATAAATTGAATAAATCATATACGTTCTACAGTTTTCTGGTTTGACTATAAGATAAATTCAGTCTGATATAAATATAAATTCAAAACTGCGACCGAAGCAGAACGGATTGAATTTCCGAATAATATATTTAAATTCAATCACTTGTAGTAAAATTCAACTTTGCAATTTACCTTTAAAACTTCACTGGATTACGCAGTGTTTTTGCTAACTTGGGCAATGACACATCAATCAATGACAAACGGGGAGAGACAAGAGCCGACGGATGTCCCAATAAAATAGCTTTTTAAAGATGGAACCCTAATTACTGCTAGCCTTTCTCCCGGTTAGATTTTTTCTTTGAAATGTCTACTTAGACAAGTCGACGCTTCCCTAATGAATGATAAATAGTTAATTTAATTTTAGTCGTATTTATTTACAATGATTAGTAAATAATACCTTCATAATCATAAACAAAGTAACTTTCTAGATAATTAATATATTATACGATCATTAACCCTATGTTATGAACAGAGTATAGTAATGACCACAATATTTGCGATAATAAAAAAAGATAATGCATTACTAGCTACATTTAATGAGCAAAAAGAAACTGTATAACGCATACAGTCAGCAATTTAAAATATTATTTTATCTACACATCAATTATGTAGTTAGGTACCTACTTACTTCACAATTAGGATTATATTTAATTTCTTTCGTTATGATTTTATTAGTTACTTTTCATACGAAATGTGAAATGTTAACATTAGAGAGGGCATAAAAGTATAAATACTCGTTAAGCTGCAACCATAATCATATGTTTTCGTATTTTTATGAGTAACAAAGCAATCTTAATGAATCTAAATGATTTTGAGTTGAACCAAGCGAACACTAAAACTAAATGCTACATTTATTATATCAACTTTACCTTCATATTTACCACACACAAGCGATGTCAAGAATCGTACGAGAGAAAGTGATATCTTCGACCTCATCGGATATAATAGCGGATTACGACAAACCATACAAGAACGAGAAACATAAGGTTGACATGTAAAAGGACGGCGGACAACTCATTGTCAAGTTTCCTTTCTTGGACGTGTTGCATTCAACAAGGCGAAACTTACTCTCAATGTAAGAGACGTTTTATGGACCATATTTAATGGACAAGAAGTCCTTAAGCGTAATGTATTTTTGTTAATGTTCTTCAGTCATACAAAGAGACGACAAATTTCTATTTAAAAACACTTACAAATTGCAAGCTTATGTCATATTATTTCACATTAATTTTAGAGGGAAAAATAATATAAAAAATAAAATTACTAAGCTTAGTGATTAAGGAAAATAATAAACGCGTCTAGAAGCTGAAATGAAATCTTTGAAGTAAAATTACCACGGAAGTTAAAGTAGAGACGCTTGGGAACTGTAGAGCTTTTCATTATGAAGCGAGTAAATTTGGGACAAAGCGACAACGCGTCACACTTGCTAATGAGTAATGAGGAGATTGAAGAGGGAACATTTTTACACGTAATTCTTTAAAACATTCTGAAGTAAAAAATGTTCTTTCTACTTTATTAAACTTGACATTTCTTCGAGCAAGTACACAAAATAAATCACGTAAAGGTCAGGTCTCCAAACATTTCGGTTACATAGTTCATGTTTTAGTGAAACGTCTAAAGTATAAATTTATTACTGTCTTGTCTTGAAGGAATATGTCACGGTCCCAACTGAAATTACATCATAGAGTTGTCTGAATATGTAACCCAATAGTTCTTGGTTTACGCATGCTAGTTGCGGTGTGGTGTATTGTACACGCTTTTGTGCGAACTCTATTTAGCTCAGAATGTGCAGGTCCCAACCGCACTGCTAATTCATGTTATGTTCGTGTGCAGAGAGTATTATTAAAACACATACACATAATATGTTTCATCTTGTTTTGAAGTATTTTAATCAACGTTGTGTACGCGTGTTACCATACTCGCTCATTAGGCGTGGTTTAGTTGGAAATACTTTCGGAAATTTTGAAGTTTCGAACAGACTGGATTCAGCAATTAATTTATGTAACAAAGTTAACAGTTTCAAACATTGTTGTCAGCGAGAAGTAATGCGAGAACATGACTTGAACAAATAGACGAGGATAATTCAATATTACAACTTATTATAACAATTACTATTCAGCCGTTTAAGCGAAGTTTGATGTTATTGAAACAATGAGATCCAATTAAGCTCAAGTAATACTCGATATGAGAATCTGTTCAGCTAAGAGTGAAGACGAGGGGAATCTGAAATAATAAGGAAAAATGGAACATTTCAACAATCACGCTGGAATTGTGTGTTACTTTTGTTTGTTATGTAATAGCTTTTTAACGAGCCAATCCTGTGCTTTTCATACGTATATTTAGTTAATTTCTCATGAATAATATACACTTACTATAGTGAGGCTCTCAAGCACTTGGTTTACTAGATATCATTAGTCACAACGATATTTATGCCTATTGATTTAAATTCCAATTTTTTTTATGACTATACAATGTAGATATAACACAAATTATTAACCTACTTAATACAAATATGTTTTTAATAAGATCAAGGTCATATGTAATTGGCATATAGATCTAGATAAGCCAGATGGTTTTGCACTTCTAGTTCGTTGATTACGATATGCACGAAGAGAATACCGGCATTTGATCTATGAATTTGTATGATTATAATCACATGTTTGCCATTTTTGGTAGAGATTATTAGACCATGTGATTTGATATTAACAGGATGCTACTATGGATCTACGATGAAGTGATTGATTGCTTGCAAATCAGGCCAAGTTTATGAAAACAGCACTATAATATTCAAAGATAATTATTGCTAGCTTCTATAAAAGAAGAAACTTAATTTTAGCAATCGAGAATACCCGTGTTCATAGTAAGACCATGGACAGAATGTACTCGTCTTATTAAGTTAGCATAGTGGAGAAACTGTTTACCCTATATATCTCTCTATAACAGTAGTTTTAAAAAAAATTAAGTACGAAATGAAGATTACTAAACATTTCAAAGTAAGAAAAAATGTCTAACCCATAAATTGTCCCAAAAGCAATTGTAAATAGCACACATTGTTTCTCAAACAATACAAGCAGGGGCCGAGGGGACACAATCGAAAACCTTTGTGTTACCATTTTGATGCTCCTCTATTATGCGACGCCCACATGAGCACAATAAGTTCCGCTAATCGATTCAAGGCAACAAATTTCAGAAGCCACACAATAAACTGGGAATGCAAGTGCGTTTAGAAATACTTGGGGTAGTCACCAGGTCAACGTCTCGGCCAGAAATAGTGCGAGCAACGGGCACGAGCGTGCCTGTGGCAGTTTTCTATCAACAGTTATATTTTAGCCATATATCGTCAAGTCATTAATACATCAACGTGGTTATCATTAGGAATCGATTCCCTTAAGGCCAGGATGCGTTTGTACTGTTTACGTTAAACATTTCGCGTTTTACGTTTAATAAAAACCGTTATTCTCGCAAAGGGAAGGCTTGGGGCATCGACCGCTTTATGACGACCTATTTTCATAAATCGGTTTGTGAAGCCATCCTCCTTCAATGGACTATGTCTTGTTCGCATTCTTGACATATTTTATCATTAAAAGCCATTAGAAATCACTTAAAATTATACTTCTGTAAGAAGACTAAATAATACACTTTAAACAGACAATTACGAATTACTTAGAAACATATATACCTAAACTTACCTAAAACAAACCTAAAATGGTAATTAGTGTATCTCTCTTTACGGCACACAACAGCTTCCGATTTAGATTTCCCTAGAGAGTAAAGTTGCCTAACTGAATGTCAAACGAGTAGGTATATCTTCCATTAGCAACGAGTAAATCGCCAGAATTTGAGAAATAGAGTATTAACATGATAGTTAAATTGAAGCCACGACGGATACAAACTTTGACACCTACATGATTAAGATAAATAGACAAATATTTATATTCTTAGGATTTGAAATTGATATAACTCCGGATATGAAGTAATATTATGATACAGGCTCAAAGTAAGAGGATAATATAACATATTTATGATCAAATATTAAAAACCTAATAAATGAAAGTATGTCACCCATAACGATGGTTGTTTGTGTCCTATGGCGTTGTTTGCTTTAGAAATATTTTACTGGTGATATTTTTGCTTTAGTGCAATAAAATTGAGGTCGATCTCGTTATGTCTACATATTGCAAGGTACACATCCAGTAATAAATTAGGCTTATCTAGACGGCTGTCTGAAGCGGTCATGTCGGTTTCGATTCATCACTGTCAGTACATAGGACGTCTGCCTTAACTCGCGTTACAAGCGAAACCTATTGTATTGATAGTAAATTGGTTATAATGAGACAAATGGTCGTTATTTGCTGTTAATTACGTCAAATAGACGACCAGAATATTTTTTTAATTATTCATTGGTAGGGCTCATATCAAAGGTTGATTACGTAACACATCACCGATAAAATAATATTATACTATGTCGTTAGGAATGGCTATAAAAAGTATCGATCGAATGAAAACGTAATTACTATCTTTATAGTGTATGTTTTCTTTAACACGTACATTTTTTATGACTTTATTATTAATGAACTTTTTGTAGTTTATTTGAATCTATTGCCTCAAACTTTGAGGTTAACCATTTTGGAAATGAAATGAACGCATATTAAAAGTAAAAGAACGTAACCGAAAGATGTTTGTATTTGTTCCGAGAAAATCACCTCCAAAAATGTAACATAAAGTTTATAAAGTGTTGCGTAAAAGCCTCGGATCATGAGATAAGAGTTGATAGCGGTATAAGGAACGAAAAGAAAGAAAGTTGAAGACAACATGATGATAGTAAAAGGATACACGCATTCTTAGTCATATTAAAAATACATAGCCTCCTATATTATTAGGTATATATATCGAAACGTGTGGTGCAGAATAGTGGTATTACTGTGTTAAATAAGCGATTATTATAATACAGTGCAAGTACTATGTGTAGCTCGTCTCTACTGGCGTGCCGGTGAAGTTATTTTAGCTCTTACAAAGGTTTGTTCAACAAACAACACTTTAGTATATACCGAGCATTGGAATGTAAATTTTAAGTCGCTGATTTAATATTTTAGCTTCAATACTTCTTATTGTGATGTTATGATATTATAGTGATTCCAATGTCCTTTTAATGGAACTTTCCTTCTGTAATGATTCTCCGTATTGAGGAGTTTAAAGTGTGGGAATAGGCCACGTGACATTAACGTAAAACGTGTGATTCTGTTCGAGCACATTGCGGAGTTAACAGTATAGACAGCGACGACGGCACGTATTGTCGCCCCATTCGCAGCCGGTTATTGTATGCAAATTGACGTAGGACATTTTTCATACATATTAGTATTCCACGTTACAAACGGGCGGCTTATTGCCCTTGCAGACATACACATAATTGGTCAAAAAAGAACATTATGATTTATTGTAGATCGTTGAAGCCGTACATTAAAACAACAAAACATTTTTGAATATGAACATTAATTGAACCATATATTGTTAGAAATAATATACTCTCAGGCGAATCACATTGAATATATCTTTTAATATAAGTCGTTGACCGTAGCACAACGCGCAAATTGATTAAATGATATGAAATGATTCTCCACGCGCATCGAGGCAGTCGACGACGATATTCTTTAATTGGTTTAATTGCCAGGTTACTACAGCAAGAAGCGTTTGATTGAGCACGCTCAGGTTCATTTGACATATTATATAATTTTATCTTTTATTTTAGCGTTAAAATCATAATTACTATAATTCAATATAAGTTTTCCAGACAAAAAGCCGTGTTGCTAAGTCTTTTATATGAGTGGGTGAGTAGGTATATTACATCAGAGAATGCATACAATGAATCAGCCTCGAGAACTACACACATCTCGTTATAAAGTGCAACCATTTAAAATAGCTGCTGAGTCACAAGTTACAGTCGAAACTTCATCACGGGCGAGCCCACAACTCCGTAATAAACTAAGCGAAGTTTTCTCGCTGAATAAATCAATTCTAAAGTTGAGCATTGTATTTATTGAGATTAATGTCGACTTCGCATCAATGTTATAATATAAGAAACTTGTAAAATGTAACATCTGGTGATTTAAAACTAGACTAGCGGGAAAAAACAAATTGAATATTGAATACATCAATATAATCCTGCAACTAACTCATTTTTAGCTATAATGTTAAGCACTCCAAGTGTATGGTGTCTTGATTCCTTATTTGGGTAAGTCAGATATATAGCCGGGACTACAGACTAAAATGGAATTATAAGAGGGCTTTTAACATGCCGCATCGATGCGGTCGGCTCGCGGCTATTCCAGTGCTATTGACTCCGACCGAATAGATATTAATCAGATAGCAACTATAATATTTGAAGTAAATAATAGTGAAATATTACTACAGGTAAATAAAGTCAATAAAAAAGCTATTTACATTCTCTGTCACTTAAACCTATGGTATGGTGCTAAAAGGAGTACTTTTAAATGGAAATTAGTTGCAATTGGTAATGGTTATCTGTCTAATTTATTGCGAAGGAACACGCAATGTCAGGAGGGAATATATTTTCCCTTATCAGGTAGAGTTCATGTCCGAGTTGGTATGCTGTCAACGCAAATCGTTTGTCTCGTGACGGCTACGTTCTAACTAGACAATGGTACTTAGGCAATAACTAATAAGGCTTCAAAAGAGAAGTTTAAAGTAGTTAAGACATAAAAAAATTGTATAAGAGTAAAAAATTTAACAATTTTTGTATTAGTTTTTAAAAATAATATTAAATTAATATTATATCTTTCCAAATGTATCAGATCTGGTTATTCAAAATAAACACTATATTAAGCGATTTTCAATTATTTATACTTATATTAATAGTATTTAAAATTTTAATTATGTCATAATTAATAATAAAACGCCAGATAATAAACTTAGTAATGTTTAAATTCATTATAATTAAGTGTTTATTTATGTGGTTCAATTAGATATTGTAACTTGTCTTCCGGAATTTGATCGATTGACGTTTCTGGACCGAAAGATGTTGAATGCGTCTGAGTTGAGATATCCAACATCCGGCGCCGCGCAGGCGCGTGTCTCGCCTCTCGCCTTGACGACCGGATACAAAAAATATTTATATCATTGTTTATTTTTGCAAGTATGTTAAAGATAAACTATGATACGCCTATGATCCCAAAATATTGGATTAGCTTATGTATCTATTTTCCGTATGTATTAACAAATAAAAAAAATTGGGGAAAAAGGCTGCGCCCATTAGGATCATTTAAAAAATGGAAGGCACGAGGGAACTTCCTTCCACCATCCATTAGACACGTAAAAGTAATCTCTAACTTTCCCACTTGAAAATGATGTCTACGAATTTATCAAGGGATGACTTTACATCATCCAGTTCACATAACACGAAAATCAGATTGTATGTAGTACTATGCGATATAATTTATTTATATAAAAAAGTTTAATATGTAAACGTATAATAATAATTTAAATGTAAATAAAGTTCTCGAATTTCAGCAAGCATTACGCAATCTAATCCTTACTTAATTAGAACAATGTTAAGTTGCAAAGAAACCTTTCATTACACCGAGGCCTGAGACGAGTGGATTTTGTAAATCACTTTTAATTAACGGAGAATAAAATACGTACACAAAACTTACCTTATAGTAAATACAACTTTATTTTAATTGACCTGAAACAATAAATATATACTTTAGTTGTGGTTCAAAAACATTATATTCCTTTGAATATTATTAAAAATAAGCAAATGGAAATCGGTCGATATAACAGAAACTATTTAATTAAATCAAAATTTGTTATAGTAATAAATATTAGCTATTGTTGTAGGCAATTTATTAAAAAGTCGGAGGTTCCTTCGTACTATCTACTACTACTCCTCTTAAATTATCATTTTCAAAAAAATATACTCCAAAATGAGCTCTTTTACGTAACAAAGGGCATTTTTCAAAAAGAGGATTTTAAGTTTACATTTTAGAAGCTAAAAGGAAACTAGACAAAAGACGGTTCTAGAAGGATTTTCAGAGTAGTTGCGATTCCTCACTGTTAGGTGTGAAAGTTAAATTGTTGCTCAGCTGCGGAGTTATTATTATAAATGATGCAGAGGGGTCTCACGAACACTGTGTTCTCATCCCTCACAAATGAAAGTGGTGTGTTATACGCCGGCGCAAATGTATATAGACTCGTATCGAATCATTATTTCGATATGATTGATGTATGTTTTACTGAGTGCTTAAATTCTTTTTTTTTTTTGGTTAATTTATTATAGCACGATCAAGCAAGCTGTGTCATAAGACACCTATAACGCGTGAAACTAATACACTGAACTTAAAATAGATTGTTTTTTGTTTAGCTGAACCTATTTAAAATATCTAAGAATGCTTTATATCTTTACCTAAAATATTATTTTTAAATATAGAATAATTTTCTAGATACATTTTTACACATTAAAACTCTATAATAATATCTTTAAGGTTAATGACTATTGCACTTACGGCTTTTTAATATTATCTAAAAGTTAAATTGCCATTAAAGTGAAGTATGTTTTATTTTGGTTGTCTATATAAACAAGTACAAAAGAATAATACACATTTTGTTTCTATATTAACACGCAATTAGAGGTAAGTATTTTAAAATAATTTTATCATATAAGACGAATAACTATATGTTATGCTTTGTGGTCAATATAGTATTAATTAAAATCAGCGATAAAAGCTATAAAACTATTATCATAAACAATGTTACCTGACGCAATGTGCCTGCTGTATCTAGGCTAAGCAGTGTTTACATTTGAAAAGATAAATTTAGTTTTTGTAAGAACTGAGAACATAATAGTAAATAAAAGTTTTAAAATAAGTTACTCTTAAAGTTGTCTAATTTCAATTGTTTTTTTTTTTTTTGAGAGTCGATAACTACTAGATCGTTATGATTTTGTATAGAAATCAGTAATAAACCAATATCACTGACAATAGATACTATAATTTCAGTTGAACTAAAAGTAATATTTCTTCACTAAGACTAAGATATAACTAAGTGATTAACGTTCTATAGCTACCGTCTATCCCGTTGTGAGATATTATTTTTTATAGTGTTCCGTTTAGTATTAATAACCCTGACACTAAATTTAGGTAGAATTTGTAATTGTATTGGATTGCATGTTATAATAATATCACATCTGAATTTTCACAATTAATATAAAGGACAGTGATCTCGAATAGCATATCATTAGTTCTTTATTTAATCTAATAATCTAGAAAATGTTCGGTAATAGAAAATGAACCAGGTCAGATCCTATACAAAACTATTTTTGTCTTTTATAGCTACGTTAGATTTGATTACGTCAAACTTTATATCGTTTTTCAATTGTTATTTTGACATAAATACCTAACAAATTTTGCACCAATATTCGTTTTTTATTTTGGTTTAGTTGAGTCAACAAAACTAAAATGCAATTTTCTACGCAAAATAGACATACATACATGGCTTACAATAGGTATAATATGCTGCATTGCATGATTTCGCTTTGGCGTTACTTTTTTTTACTTTACTTAAATCCCGTTATAACTTACTGTTATGTTAATTTCTTGGTCATTACAACGTTTTTCGATTGAAGATATTTTTTGTTCTTTTGTTTATTTTATTTAAATAAGGCAGTAAATTTATTCTTTATTAGACAACGCAACGACTATCATTTCTTGAAATATCTACAATTTCTTGCAACATTTTAATTTCTCGCGACGCGACGCTCTATTTGAAGTAACTACAAAGAAAAACAACTGAAACAGCTCATTTGTCAATATAGTAAGGTCATTCGAAACCGAAAGCAATGTCAAAACAGTGAGTCATGTGGAACGTTGCGTGTGGTCCGATATCTCGGTTCGGTCAACCCGAGACCTGCCAAATATGAGGCATCTGTTAATTGTAAATGTTGTTCAAACTGAGTTCAAACAAACTTAACACTTGATCAAATGCACAACTCACACCCTTCATTCCCAGCAAAACCAAATGCCAAATACGACTATTGTATAGCTCTTCTGGAATCTTAAAAACGAATGCTATCACAGAGAAATGTTTTGTGAACAAATTACCCCCACTATGCTGACTCGGTGAGTAAGTTAAATAAAAAGCGAGCGAGAAGACTAACAATAATCTTAATTTAATTAGTTTGTTAAGAATCACACATCTGGCATCCACATTTGGATAAAAAAGGAATTTGTGATGAGGAAGATTTGTAAAAATAATAAAAAATATACAATTTAAATGTAGAACGGGACCAAATTGATATGTAAAAGTGACTGTTTATTTGATTTTGTTTATAGACTAAAAATAATGTATACAGTACAATTTTAGTGCTATTTTATTTTGACATGAATCATAATAATTGATGATTAACGACTATCCATCCGTCGCTTATTCACAAGAAAAACAAACTACTACCACGTCAACAATTAAGTAACTCCTAAGCAAAGCCGTCGAGAATAATGACTTCTATTTATTATTTGCTTAGTGCGATGCATAAAAGTCATAAAGGAAACGATCAATAAAAATAATTACTAAAACATTATTTGATTATAAATGTGGTCTAAAAATTTAAAAATTTGAATATGTAAAATCGTGGCGGTTAAGTACAATCAAAGTTATTACGCTATGAGAAGTATACTTCTAGTTTTGTAGAATGTCTGAGGCTCGCGAACAAAGTATTTTAAATTGGTTATTTTAAAATGTCTAATAGATAATGAATAAATGTACTCATACGCACTCCGCCCATGTTATATTGGTTTTCGAACCGATTTAATATGACACATCTCTACAATATTCAACTCAATGGTTGGAATGCGTAATTTATTTCTGTCAGCAATTATTGTCCACGTGTTGTATTTAATATGAAATGACCTAGTTTTTATAGCTTATAGCAGTTTTATTATCCAGTGTTTTGGTCCATTCGTCCAATTTTAATTTGGTTTTTCACACCAATAAAAATAAAATAGAAATATGGTAGAGAACGAGACGTGATCACAAAAGGGATGGAAATAGATTGTCTGTTATTGAGCCCATTAATCTGATAGCACCATATGTGGAGTTGGTCGTTGACAAATTGTGTGTTTGTTCGGAAATTTATGACTTTATTCTGATATGACAGTTTCATTACCGCGTGAAAATTGAACGGTTGTTTTGTTTTTGAAATAAATTGAGTAATTAAGTATATGCTTATACGTACGTTAGTCTATGAGTTGTTTTTCTTATGGGAAATATCATTAAGGTTAAGTTTCATGAATAAATCACGAGCATATTTATAAAATACAAAAACGTATTGTTTCATTGTTAGTCGATTCTAAATTAGAGCACACATTGGCGTCATTACAAAAAATACTAAAAAGGGCAATGTTGCAGGCGAAGACATAGTTTATCGTAGTAATAATTGACTTATTATCGCGTTTACTTTGAGTATTAGAAAATATGAATTGTACGAATAAAGTCATATGCATTCGGCAAGTTGTAGAAAATGCGGTCCATGTGGGCGTAAACGGGCACGTGGGCTTTGAAACACAGTATATTTGTTTAAGTAGCGTAAAGTGCTACAGTTGTGCAAGCCACCTGTTAAAATAAACTCAATATAATAAGTGCAATATAAATAAAGGTTGAGGAATTAGGAAATTAAATAATAGAGTTTTTTTATGTATAATATCTATCTAGTAGGTTAGAAGAAATCCATGGGGTACTATAGTTTGATAAGAGTAAGTACAGTCCATATGGTCAGTATGAAGTCTATACTATAGTAAGAATCGTAATTTTTAATGTATATACAACATTTTAGGTTCTTCAGTTGTCATTCATTATTAAGAACCCAAAACTATTGTACTTATAGTTAAAAATCATACTCACCATGATAGGGTAGATTGATCGAGTTTAATTGAAAGTGAAAATGAAACTCACCAAAGATCTAATAACACGATGCGTGTACGCATGTTGTTAACTAATAAATTTACACGCAATTTGAGATTAAATTCTTATTCCGAATGCGTATTATTCATCATAAATTACTCATGAGTTGACGTGATAGAAAAGACAAAAGCAGGATCATTATTTTCTATCTGTCATTGCCAACAATACCTTGTGTCACAACTATGATGAGCATTAAGGAAATACTACTCAGAATATTACTTATCTTGTGCATAAGTAATATGACAGCTTATCCGAAGCCCTTTATAAGTTCATTGGCCCTTTGTTGTCGTCATGCAAGACAGATAAGTCGAGACACTCGCACGTAGCACGTTCGTTTGAAGCAGTTATCATAATATTTAGATACTTTATAATATGTTGGAAGTCTCTATGATTGAAATGACGCATGCAATATGCATTGATTCTCAGAATAGAAATGTGTTATTTTAAGATATTAATGTTTTGATAGCACACAAATTGTGAATTATCTAAAAACATTATTTTAGTCGTAATTTTACACATTCGTATATAAACAGTACAATATCATGTAAAAGCTTTTAAGTAAATTGTAATTATTGTTTGCATAACAATAGTTGTAAAAATACAAAGTAAAACCAATCAGCAATATAATAGATGATTGAGTCACATATCACTCTATTGAATGGGAATCATAAAGTAATTTATAGAGTCATGTTGATGCAACAGTGGGCTTAATTTAGAGCAGATCGAATGGGTCTGTGGCCTAAATTAACAGCTTTATTGATGACAATTACTGGGATAGGCATTGTTGGGACGCGATAGGCGTATCTAATTAAAGGAGGGAAGAGAAGAGTATCACTGTTATTGGACTACAAGTACATTTTGTGTTATTTATTTAAATATCATATTCTTACTTCAGATCCACGCACATAATACATTAAGCGTACATCTCAGCTATTCAATTTAATATGAATTTCTTTGTGTTGCAAAAATGCGGCTACTAGATAACTAGGCCCGTGCTCAGAAACTACGTACAAGCGTAGATTCACTGATTAGAGTTCAAACTTCAAATGCTACTCAGCCGTATGAAACAAAATAGACCAATCACATGCTTGAAAAATTGTTGACGTGATTTTTGACCAATGATAATAATTCATTGCAACTGTCTACTGTCACCTAGCTGTCATTACGTTCTGTTACACGCATTTATAAAAAAATCGTTTCAATCGTTGCTTATTAAAATATAAATAACAAAAAGAAAAAAAAGGAAAATAAAGTTTAAATTAGATATTTGATATATAAGTATATGAAATATATTACTATTTTATTTTGATTACTGTCTAATGGTTGCCTCGTTAGAAGATTATTATTTATTAGTAAATATTTTTCACTGCATAAAATGGAATAAAATGCATACAGATAATGACCAGGTAATCACAGATCAAACTACACCCAAACGTTATCTCTGAATAGGGGCTTGAGAATCTCAAATTATTAATATGTTATTGAAGTTATTCAATGTTATTGAATTTATTGTGTGTTACATTAGGTATATACATGCGTGGGTTTAATAGTATACATAGTGTGACCCAGAGAGTAAAGGCGCCAGAAGACGTAAATAATTGTAATGAGTCACCGCTAGATCGAGCGCTTGAATCGTGCAGATTACAAAATTTGATACAAGCAGATTTTTATTGTAAAATAATATGATCGAAAGAGATATTTAAAATAAATGCATAATTAACAATTCACGAGTTCTTAATATTAATATAAAAATAACAATCACATTTAGAACTCAAGAAATGACTAATTTATTGGCAACGTTTCAGGATTTTAACCTAGAGGGCAATGACTTCTAATTACTATTGCAGTTTTTAATTGAAAAAACTATTTTAAAGAAAATGTGTTAAAATATATATTGTGATATAACAAATAGAGGAAATTTAGAATTTCTAATGTTAATTGTTATAGAAAATTTAAAACAACTTATACAAAGGGATCAATGGGTTCATAAAATATATATAAATATAACAAAGTATTTTTGACAATCAACTAAATAGAGTATATTTACATAGTATCACAAAATAAGACTATCCCAGGCTGCAATTTATGTCACCATATATTGGACCCCCAAGTACTGGAGTCATACTTTAGCAAGAACCCTAAATTCTAGGTACAATTACAGTAGTTTAGAGAATTCATTAGCTTGGTATATGATCACAATCCAAGCACTTTCAAGATGATCCTGAAATGTGACTAGGTCTCTTCACCAGTGTTACTCCTGATGGTACTACCCTCTCGGCATACAGGATTGATAATCATTATTATTACCTACCACTCTTGTTTATGAAAAACCCTAAAGCAGAAGTACCATTATTGCGGTCCGTGAATATTGAGTGGGTCCCAAAATGTGTCAAACAGTCCTTCAATCATATTGGGAATGCATTTTGTTTGTATAATTGCATTTTGATTTTTGCATTCCAATTTCAACAAATAAGACGGAAGGAATCTCAGAGTGTTACTAATCTTTACACCACCATTTTTCTAAAGCAGCCAAGAAGTGGTTTCCCAGGTTTGGAATTTTTTGTTAGATGGGTCGGAACCCAGTCAACTTTAGGAACCACTGCACTAAAGTATTCTATTTATAGTTTTAACATGTATTGCTCTTATTATGCATAGTATAAACTCATACTCACCATATAAAATAGCAATCATTATTTTTAAAAAAATTACTATATTTAAAATTTCAAGAAATTTTATAATCATAGTCATATATATAGATATTATTTGTTTGTGTTAATGATTACAAAGTAAACACTAAATACAAGCCAAACTTATTTTACAGTGAACCAAACCAAACTCAATTTAGTTACTCATCAATAAAACTTCAACTTAAAACGTTTTAAAGTCTTAATTCCAACTGTTTTAAATTAATTAATTGAATAAGTATAATTCTATTTCAAATTTAGAAGTCTAATGAAACTATTGCATTACAGTGCCTGCAAATGCGTGTAAAATATGACATAAATTTAATTTACTTACCAATGATGATGTAGATAATTTGATCACTTGACAAGAATTACATCAAATATAAGCAATAATACTGTTGAATTCAATAAATAAACAAAATAGTCCACAAAAACACCAACCGCACGACACCCCGAGCCGCTCGTTCCCTAAATTCCCAATAAAAAAAGGCCCCTGAATCTTTGTGTTTTTTTTTAAGTATAGCAACACAGTGAAAGCCACTCCCAACTTTTAGTGTGTTTATCTTTCTGAGTTTACTTTAATAAATAAACTGATTCGTAATTTTACAATGAATGCACTCTCATTATCAATAAATATATTTTTAAATATCTATATTTGACAAGAAACACATGCCAAATTTTTATATTGGTGACACCCATACTTTTAGTTCCATCATTTATAGCTAGATGGCAGTTTCATTTATTTTCATTAGCTCCATCTGTTAGTAAGTAGCAGTAGTTTCATATTTACTTATTACGTAACGTTTAATTTTATTCAACTACTCTATAATAGATGTCGCTAGGTACCATGTCAATGGTTGGAGCTCGACTAATAAAATTGCTGCACATTTATTAAAATTAAATAAACTGATAGAAGTTTTAAAAGACAACTTTTTTGCAATTGACACTGGAGAAAATATGAACTAGTCAATTTGAATTAGATGATAGCTGACTAAAATCTGTAAATAACATTTAATAATCCTAGTATGTAATTTAAAAGAAATAGTACCCACATACGCTAGACACATGTTTATGTTCTCAAAGCATGTTAGACAGTGCCTACAAAGCTGTCACTTGTCCCCTTTAGTTTTAACGAGGTGTCAAAGGACATTATTGTGACAGATATTTATGTTAACTGTCCATATCTTGTTATAAGATCTCTGTAGTTTGGTATTTTATTGGAATATACGTACGTACGGACAGGATTTAAATGCACTAAACAATTTATTCACTGGGTCCAGTCTATTTTCTTAGTAAGGTACACTATCCACGAACACGTTATCATTGTAATTATCGATTATTTGTGTATTCATTTGCTTTTAACTCTTTTTTCTCATTTATTACATACCTACTTATTATTATTTGAAATATTGAAGAGCTTAGAATCGGAGAAGCATTTGAAAGTGCCATTGTAAACTTTGAAACTTGTGTTCTTGAAATGCTGTATGTAAAAGTCACGTGATCGCTGCTGATATATTTATAAAACATGGATTTTCTATTCAATAATATTTTTATATATGTATATGGTATAAATATTACAAATTAATTAATCATGCAATATTTAATTAAAGTATTATCTTGTACATTTTTCTTAATATTTAATGTTTAAGACATTTCCTTGTCATAAATACAACAACAGAATAGAATTTAAACTTCAATCACGTGTCGATATTATATAATACAATGAAATAGAGGAATGTGTAAACTACACTTTTAGGCGAAAATTTAGTTTTTATGTTAACCAATAGATTTGCATTTTTATACTTCAAAAATAATATATGAATGTCATTCGTGTTCTGAACTCAGTATATGTTAAAAATTACTTTTCACGTCATAATAAATGTCAAACTAAATCATAATAAAATGACTGAACAAAATTATTAATATAAATATTAATTTTAACAATGTATCTATTTTAGACGTGAATATTTTCAGCGTGTCACAGCACATCGCACTTTATTATAATAAGAAATTGCGCGAAGATAAACATTCATGAAGATCTCGCTTTAAACGATTTGACAAGCGTACACATTTACATTAGATTGTAGATGGTTCAACGAGGCAGAAAACTTAACAATTAATATTAAAACATGCGCAATAAAATAAAGGCAAGCAGTCGGAAAGTATTCCCGTCAGTCGAGAACTGCTTTTGACATAGCTATTATTTCTTATCCATAATAAAGTAACTTAAATACAACATTTAATACAATCTAATTTACATTTTATTATTTCACGAATAGAGTTCAATTTAATATCCAACTAGTGACATTTACAGATTGTTAGAATTTCATAGCCTTCATGAATGTCCCAAACGATCAAGGTAGCCATGCAAATGATATAAATATTGTTTACACAAGTATTATTTACGTTTAGAAACTAGTTAGTCCTTATTTGTATAGATTTGATATAATTTAGATTTGAATAGATGTTCATTTGGGATACTTACGAAGGATATTATATTGTTAAGATAATTAGTGAACGTCTCTTGTAGATATTGAATTGAACTGATTATAATTACCTCGTATTAGTGAGTCATTTCAATATTATATACGGGATTAATCTTGTTTATCTTTAATTCTAATTTTGATATTGTAAAATTACTTCTTAGAATTGGCATGTGTAATTTAAGTTAAAGATGTCAAAGATTCTTCGCGAACATAATTTAAACAATTTATCCTCGCATATATTACGATGGTTATAAAACTTTCGATACATTGGTCCAGTCTCCAGATCAAGTCACCATCAGTCCACCTAATACTATTTAAAAATTAAACAATGTATTAAATTGTTTTATCAGTTTTTTACCTTGCATTTTCTTTTTAATTAATAATAAAATAGTAAAGGGTTTCTTTTCCATTGACTAAGGAAATGTATTAAAATTAAGTCCGAATCAATTGAAACAGTTTTATTTTCGCTGTCAATTACATTAGAAATCTCACTCGATCGGAGCGCGGGAATATTTGCATACATGCACTATCGTTGATTGCCGCGGCCCGAGTGGTGAGTGCTCTCCGGGCATTGCTCGCGTCATTGCTCGTTTGGTCTACCCTCCACCCTCAATGGAACGTTCGTAATCGTAATAAGAAAAGATAGTCAAATCGTGCGCGCGTTTATCGCATGATGAAATTGTACTTTATTTCAACAAAGCGTTTTGAATTGGACGATATTTTAAAACAAAACTCGGGTTACTTCAGCTGTGGTGCAGCGTAATGTTACGGGCGAGATTTGAACGTAATTTCGTATCTTCATGCACCTGTATGTAACTTTAATGCATAATAAAAAGTAAATTGTTGTGATAAATTAAACGAGATTGCTTATCGTAACTTTGTCTATACTTTGTCAGGTGGAGACACTTTGAGTTGCAATAGTGGACGCTACGTCCTCAGGAGATTTAGCTCCTCGCCAATGTATTAGCAGATTGGACGGCAGGGAGGTCCACCATAAACATGCCACAGAGAACATTTTAAACCGCTTCATTGAGCAACATTTTCACACTATTGTTTACTTTACTTGAAAGAACAAGTTTATGGAAATAAAAATAAGTGACAGTTCAAGTACGTTAATGTAAAAAAATAGCTAACATTATTGTAATTTACTTTTTTCTTCTTTTTTCTGGCATTAAAACAATTTCCCAGTGGCAAAATAATATGTACATAAAAGATATGTGCCTATTAATACAATTCTGGGAATTTGCGGTAACGTAAAACAAATGTCATAATTTTAGTATCGTTATAGAATCTTTATTAAATATTTTTCACACTTATATATGTTATAAATTTGATAATGCCTTCAACATAATACATAAAAAGCTGCGATCCCATAAAGAGTTAACTGTAATTTAAAGTATGCCTACATACATATGTATGCCTAGAATTGTCAATATATATCAGATTTCTTTTAAAAAAATGCTAGTTAAAATTAAATTAGAAATAAATATTCTAATGAATGAATAATCCTATTTTAGATAATTTTTCCACGCTCATTTTCCAATTTGAAGAAACACAATTTTAAGAAAATAATTCGGATACATCTCCAGAGCTATTTGTAACTCCATTAAATTGTTGTAATTATAGGCATTCTAAATTAAGATTATGCCGCGTAAACTTATGGTACTTGGAGATCGCGTGGCCAGAGTCGGCCGTGAAGGGTGAGTCCAACCCACTTATTTTATTACTACAATGACTCGACATTTATATCAGTTATGAAAATAAATTTCTCCTCATGAAATAAAGGGAAAAAACGAATTAAATTCACTCGACCCCGAAGTAAATGTTTAAGACTTAATTGTGTAATATATTTGATGTTAGAGGCAGGCGGTTTGTTGCATTTTTATGATAATTTCTGTGAACGCTCCCCGTTTTGAGTGGTTTATGTTAGTGAAATAGCCCATTTTGTCTCCGGAAGGGGGTCAGTGTGATTTTCTTCTTGCTAATCGCCTTTTTATTATGCTTTAATTTATTACAAATGATTTCCGTCATTTGTTTTGAATTACTTGATGATGTGTTTATTTATTTTAATTAATTTAAATATAAAATCAATTAGAAATGTACTTTTCCGCCATAGATTTTTTTAAAACATTTCAACTATTTATTAAATGTATAAAACTTAAAATATCATACTTATAAAGTTGTCTTGCGTTATTGCGACCGGATATTAAACTCGGTACCTACCACGCCAATACATACAGTACAATAACATTTATTAGGTTCTAACTAAACTTTACAGAAAATTATATTTAGAACAAGTCGAGTCAATATATTTTGTTTCGTGACTATATCGTAGTTTGGGGATTTATGTTGGCGAATAAATTTTGTCGTAAAAAACATTGTAGTGTGTAACTTTTGCTTTGTTACATCAGCGTGATTTTAGTGTTTAACCATTGACTTTAATACGTTTTGTGTAAACCAAATGGAGCGATACCATAACAGAAAATTCAATAAAATATATTTATTATAAACTTCAAAAAACTAAATATCGTAACCTAGCTACTTTGTTTCTGCCGCCTTTTCTAGTAGATTTAACTGAGTGGTAGTAATATACAAAAATGTCTTTACTAATTATTAATAAAATAAGCGTTTATAATTATAATTTATTTAGTATAATGAGAGGAGAGCCTCTGTTATGTAGAGGTCTGGGTTCGATTCCTGGTCGAAAAAATATTTATTGATAATATTAATATGTTAGATATACTATTTACTTGTAACGAAAGGGGATTGCTTCAGCCATTGCTTACTGGAGGCCGCTGCTTTGTTATTTCTCTGTGAAAGTAGGTGTTTATTTTTCAGCCAGTTGCGGGAATACTTAAAATTTATCTACATATCTATATTTTTGCTCGAAAGTCCACTTTAGAAAGTCGCACGATATATATAAAATTTTATAAATAAAGTCAAATTAATATCATATATTCGTATGTAAAAATAAAATATTATTGATTATAATTGTATAGTCCCTAAAAGGTAGTAATTAAAGCATGTTTCTATCTACATTAAACTCTAAAATAAATATTAAAACAGCACCCTAACAGTTTTTTTGTGTAGGTATAAATCTTGCAGCCCATTTACGAGCGAAACACGGCTCAGACCTTTGCTATAACAGTCCAAACACTAAAACAACACTTTTAAGATGGTCGTGAAATTTTTAATGTCCTGCGGTCAAGATTTTAGATGCAACTACCTCTGTTTTAGTGTATCTGAAACTAATACCAGTGCACCTATTAACATTATTGCGAAAATACAATTTTAAAAATAGCTCCCACTATTCCAGTTCATTTCAACTTTAAATAATATATCCAAACCTTCCTTCTTCTTCTTTTTTTAATAGCCTCAGATATCTATTAAAGACAATTCTGCCAATGTAGAGTATTCGGGCAATAGTCCTATAAGAAATTATAATTCACACGCAAACCCTCATGTCAAAAGAACCACCTAAACATTTCTTTTTAAAATGATCTATTGATTCCATCCTTAATTACACAAAATTCGTACACAGATAAGCTAATGTCATTGGTATTGTTTATTTATTTTTATTATAAATGAAGTCACAAGATCTATTATATACAATATCTATATACTTTTATAGAGTGTTAATAAGAAAAAAACAAATTACGATCATATAAAAATTATGTCATGTAAAAATAACAATCTCAAACACAATCTGTATTAATTTGATTGCTATCCAATCATGCATTACCTAATTAGATGTCTGGACATATAGGAGAATACTGGCTTTAGATTAATTAGTACTATTGATTAAATTTGAACCATAACAAAAGCACACCTTTATAGAAATTTATATATAATAATTTATAAATATATATGTATATCTAGGTATACAATGAAATTGTAATAAAAATAAATTACAATGCCAAGTTATGAACATTTTATTGTTAGTTTTTGAATTAGAAATGAAATGATTTGTGTAAAAAATATTATTTTATATTTGCTTTTAAATTATTTAATTTGCTCATGTAAGTCTATTAATTTATGTTATTATTATATATTTTAAGGATTTATGAAAATTATGATATAAAATGGGTTTCCCTTTTAGGTTATACAAACGAGACAAGGTTAGTATTTTTAATATTGATCCGTTATTTATTGAAATACCTATATCGAAATAGTGATTAAATATATCGTAGAGACAGAACTAACAAAATTATGATTGTGATTTTCGCGAGATTCTTGATTGTATGCCCACGTCCCTGCCTACTCGATTTACCATTAAACAGTTATTATAGGAAACCCTCGACACCAGGCTGCCTCGTGCGTTGCCAATTATTGATCACTATTTATAGGCTACGTTATTACATTTTTGAGCTCATCTAGATACTTACCTCAGTGCTCCTAGGGACGGTATTTCAATCCTTCCTTAATTATAAAGCGATCTTAAGTAGCTCCCTTAGGGTATTTTAAAATACGCCTTTGAACTTCTGTATCTATTTCATAATAAGACGAGTTTAGTTTACATTAGATTTAAAGTAAAAATTAAAAAGTAACACATAACCGTGTTGATGGATCAACTTGAAAATAATGGGGTGTAGGTAATGAGAGAAGAGTACTTTTTAAACCGGATTGTAACATTCGTCTACATTTCGTGGGCAAGTCTGGTGACAGTTGTCTCTGCTCATGGACTACATTTTACATTAAGATCAGACCGTCAGTACCCATACCAGGCTACTATAAAAACCAAAATTGAGGGTATGATTGACGACTTTCTTGTGATTTATTCTCATCATACGCCTTTTCGATATCTCATAGGTTCTGACTATGCGCAGGAGCCTAAAGGGCCGATACAAAATAAAGATTTTTGATTTTGAGGCAAATAGGTACCTAAAGCTCTTTACATACGTTTTCTAAAATAGCATTCGCAAGCCACTTTATCATTCTAAGGTCGGCTTATTATTACGAAAGAATTGAAATAATGGTCTTTACTAGGCTTGACAATATACCTATATATTGCTGCGATTCTCAAATAAGTGCGAAATGAGGAAGCTTGAAGAGTAGAGTAATATCGAGGTCGTTTTTATAACAATTCCATGGCAACTGCGACAGTCTACAGGCGACGGTATTTGAAGAACTATAGATATATACTTTTAATTACAGAAATTTAAAACACCATGAAACAAATAATGAGAAGGATTTACGACAAATGTCATCTGTGCCTCATAAGTTAAAAGAAGGCAATAATAATAATAGTTCTCCTGTGGTAGAAATTGCAATTAAAATTGGAAAAATACATGGATGGTAATTCTCATTGATAGCTGTGTTGAAAAGTACCGATTTTGTGATCCGTGTTGGGTCGGATTTATTCTTTTAAAAATTATTTATATTTTTTTTTATTTCGAAATTTAATGTATTGTTATATATTCTTTGTCGCGCTCTACTTTATGAGGAATGAATTATTATAATATTATATATTTAATTAATTTTGATACCTACAAATTTCTGAAAAATGTATGCAATTTAATAACATTATTTACAGGAACAAGAAAAAATATAAGAAGGATAGTAATAATAATAATTTAACAATAACACGTGAATTTAAGGAAAACAAAAGAAATGACGATAAGAAGAAAATTAATCCAAAAATGAAAACGGAAGTGAATTTCCGTAAAAATGAAAGGCGGTACAATAATAAAACACTATCTTTGTTACTACTACTCCCAAGTGATACACAAATGTTAATACATTTTATGGTGTAAAACTGTTAAAAAATTATTAAGTACTACCTATTACATTTATATATATTCAAGTGAACAATTTCGATAGATTGTATTGGGTAGATATGTAGTCCTATAAATATATACTTAAAATAATACATATATGCATTAGACTGACTTGCTTCAAGATATTAGATTAAAAATTAACACAAATGGGTAATTATATTTTTCAGGTATAGGAAAAAATATAACAAACTTAAAGAAGATAAATCAGAAAATGGAACACGGAGGCATAAATTGGAAAATAAGGAACACATTACATTCAAACCCACATATAACAAGATTGCTCTTTTACAGAGTAATGCCACATCAGAGAAGATAACAAACAGAACTAACAAACGGTATTGTATATTATTATTGAAAATATAATGATTATTGTCCTGATAAGACTTTATCTATATTTAATATTTTAGGAATAATAACAATCAAACGACCGAAATAATGATTGCAAATGGAATAGAAAAAATTAAATATAGTACGCAATTGCAAACATTATCACAAAAACTTAATACAGCAACAACTTTTATTCAAGACAAAACTATGCCCGTGACGAAGAAATCATTCGATAAAAATGAGCGGTATTTTACTTATATTTATTACATACGTGTATTTGGTTAAACGAATTTTAATTAGAAGACTTGAATTTATTTAAAATAGCTTACCACCAAGTATAAATCGCAAAGATCTCAGTATCAACGTACCTTCTTATATATGATATCTATACCTCTATAAAAATACACACATACTGTTAGACAAGCAGTGATCCTACTCTCTTACTTCTCTTGAATCTGCTTCAGATCCATCAACGTAGCTTATGCTATAAAACATAATGTTATTAAATAATATTACAGAATTAAACTACCGAATAAAAGAACCAATAGAACTGAATCGACATCAACCAATAAAACAAAAGAGATAGAAAGTTCTGTTGCAACCAAAAGTCTAATTACTACTCCAGTAATTACTACTATAGCGAGGAGGTTTGTTAATGCGGTATTCATTAATTAATTATACATTTTAAGTAATGTTCACATTAGGTTTGCGTCACTGGGAGTACACAGAGCCTGATATCATTTTAGAGCTGAATCCGTGGCGGCTCAGTTATCAGCGATTAGGAAATAGCTAACTGACTCTTTTTGAATCTCTGAATAATTTATAGGAGCATTCATCAAAACAACTCCACAATTAAGACATTCGGAAAAACAAATGAAATACAAACTTCGAAGTTAGCGATCGCTACAAGTACACCTAAAAATTTGTATCCTGTTTTACGCAGTTTCACGCACATAAAAGCGAAACCAAAGAGAATAAAGAATATCATTAGGTGTGTGTTTTTATATTCTAATATTTTCTAATTAAAGCCAATTACTTATTATTTAAAATTTCCAAAATGCTAATTAAGTGCATATGTAAAATAAGATCCGTTTTCAGTAGAACTGCGAAGAACACAAGAGCGAAAGCGGCGACACGGACTTTCAACCCAAAACATATCTTGCGGTATGAATGCTTGTTATTAAAATTTGCAAACTTCTTAGCCGTCTTTTCTTAAAATGATATTGTCATGTAGAAGGGGCCGGTAAATCAATCTGCTAATAATTATTAGGTGACTATAGTCTATAACCTTTGAGTTAAAATTATCTGCTTATTACAGATTTACTTAGAATTGCGTTGCCTACTTTTGTTTTATTTGACCCTCGTCTATTGCAGTTGTCTAACTTTTTTTAAAAATTTATTTACTTTTAGTGAATGGTCACCAATAGAGCGCTTTTACACGCCAATACAAATACAAATATAAATGAAATAAATGTATTAATTTAATAATTATCAATTTGATTTAGCTGCTGTATGCTGGCATTGTCCACAACTTAATAAAAATGCTAAACTTACAGAGATCGGGAGTCAATTGGTGTAAATCCCTATGCAGTTTTTGTTAAAAAAATGAGCCCCTATTCTGTGAGTACAAAAATATTGCAATAAAAATAGTTCTTGATTTTCATACATTCTCTAAACTTTAGTCGATATACTTTATAACATGCTCTCTGGGTCCAGAATTCTCGTGATGATAATATTTGTATTGGTCTTCTTTAACTAGGTATATTAAAATTCAAACATACATTTTCGATACCTTTTTCTACAGATTAAGGAAATTATGGAAGAAATTGCGAAAGAAAATGATCAGGACATAGATATGAATGTAGAAGTAGTTGCGAGAACTGCTCTTTATAGAGATATTGTGTTGGTGAAAATTTCACAAAGATCTGATAGCTATGAGAGATATTACAGAAGAGGCGAAAGTGCAGAAAGATATGCACCTGAAGTACCTGTGAAAAAGGTTATATTCATAGTGCATGCATTAAATGCTGCATTTATAAATAACGTTCCAGCATTACGACTGCTTAATGAATTTAAAATATTGTTGTATTTCTATATGAGGCACTTGAATTTGTTTGATATTTACATTATGCCTTTAGCGAATCCTGATGGGACAGAAATTTCTATGAAAATGGTACTGTGCGTTTTATTGTTCTTAAATTGTTCTTAAAAAATATTTTTTGTCTTTATATTGAAGTTGATACATTTTTTAGTATAATTCATGGTGCAAAAATAATTCACCTCAAAAATGGTGTGCAGGTGTATTTTTGGATAGAAACTTTGATGTCGCTTGGGATCAGGATGCAAACATAAATCCATGCAGCATTCTTTATCCGGGACCTTCTCCGTTTTCTGAGGTTGAAACGCGTGCTGTTCGTGATATTTTACACCAGCATAGTAGCAAAATTGTTGCATTTATAAATGTTCATCCCAGTATTTGGATAGGAACTCCCAGGGCAAGTATTATTGTAAACATTTTTAGTATTATCGTTATGATCGCAAAATAAATCAACTCAATACAGATAACGTAATTCAATGCGTGAAACAATCAAACAATGTGGCAAACCGAATAGTATTGCACTGATCTGTTTCACGTGTTGTATTGGACCAACTTCATCAACAATCTTCTTTATTTCAAGCAATATCACGTTGATACACATACTTCTCCTACGCACCTTGGACACAATTTGTCTGTAGATATATTTCTGTAGCACAAGTTATCTTCACTCATGAACCGTGAACCATTGTGGACTATCATAAAAATCTTCTAATATTTAAGGGAGAAGCGGTATTATTTCCTAGAGGATATACAGACGTATCCAATGATGATGATAAATATTATGATTTAAAAGGAGAATTTGAAGAAGCTGTGAGAAATGTATCACTCAGGGAGATACCTGTTCAGATGATGTCATTGTACAATTTTTATGGAAAAGTCACGGGTACAAGCGTCGATTATGCAGCACAGGTACATGATCTATTATATATTTTTGATGTCTGTTTGAATTTTGTTAAATATGTTAAAATATTTCAATACTTGATAACCTCTACTCACAAAGCGCTAAACTAGAATGAATAAAATAGCTCGGATTTGAATAAAATGAAAACTACTATATTAGACAATATTGATTGAATATTGAAATTATGATTTCAGGTATATGGCATACCCTATTCATTGGAATTTGTAATGGGTGCTTATGCAGTGCCATTCAACAATTTGCTCTACGAAAAGTATGTATTGAGAGACATTTGGCACAAAATCATCGATGTAGTCTTTTTGAACATATTCAAAAATATTAATGCTAATCAAAATGATCGTTTATAAGTACCTAAATATATTATTTGAAAGTATGTGTATTGATTTATTTTAATCGCAGTTATTTAGATTTACCAACATGTGAAGCTATGCTATAGGCAATTAGTCAAGTCGTAACACAAGCTGCATCCACCATCCGACGCCTGCTTGACTAGTGATAGCGAAACGGAATATTTAAAATTTATATTATTAAAATACACATGTGAAAGAAAAATATTGCGAATAAAGTAAGTGGAACGTAGCGAAATCGTAATGTTCTCCAAAACCAAATACTCGTTCGAAGATAATTGCAATACCGTTTGCCCTATACACGTCCGACCATTTATTTACTTTCTTTACATCTCTTATTTCTGGTGTTTGTATGCATAACCTGTCCTCGACGCACAAACAAACACGGCGACACACTTGCACTCAAAACTATCGAATATTGACCCGAAAAGAAAGTATAAATTAACGATTTCACGCTATATTAGTGGCTCATAAAGTGTTATAGTTAATTTTTGCTAAACCAAACAAGCAATGGATTTTGCATTTTATGAAGACATACTTTTGATAAAGAGTAAAAGGATTCTAAATGAGGTCAATACTGCGAATTCTATTAACACTGGTGAAAGTGTCAATAATACACAATAACATATACATTATTTAAATGATTGTAACATCTAGTAATTCTGCCTATCCTAGTTTTATATTGATTCAATAACCGAACACATTCTTGCCTTTTATACAAATCTAAGGCAGATAATAAGTGAAACGCGAATTCATCTGAGAAACTACAAGTATTCAATTGTTTTTTTATTTCAGTTTTAACTTGTAATTATATTTTACTTTAATACGAGTTGCTACTAACTCCATATAATAAGCAATAACATTTAAATGACACATATAAATAACATCCTTTATTTGTTTCATTGGAAGGGACGATTCACGTTCTACAGTAGTTCGTAATGCAGCCTTTCAACTTTTATTTGGAGAGAGGTCACCTGTATGTTTTTTATAATTGTTATGTTCACTTAAATCTCTTTTTGACTACAAATATCTACAGAAATACAGTCCTTGGATTAGTTCTGTAGATAGAGCAATATTGTATATAGAGGGCTTTGTATTTAATGAAATAAAGAATATTATTATTATTATTAAATACTCGCATAGGTTTCATACTCGTGTATGCTTGTAGTTTGTGCATTTGTAAGACGTTTTATCATTAGTAAAATTGCAGACATGTTTAAATCAGGTGTGATGATTCTTAAGGTTGCTTGTAATGGATATAAAGAACTTACTGTTACTTGATACCGTTTTAACTTTAGAATTTACACTATTGTTAATCCAAATGTGCAATTTAACAAATTCTATAGTGTAGCTGGTTTTCAATAAGTCTAAATAGTCTAATATTAAAAGTAGCTGGCATAGTGAAATGGACATAGTGTTTTTTTCAGCAGTTCTTTTTACTTCGAATTTAAATAAAGACGTGAAGACAATAATAGAGAAAAGCTCAAAATAGAAAGTAGAAATTTAGTTAAGACATATGGACAAATTATCTCAGATCTGTAATACCATAACAATGAAAAGGAAGTCAGATCAGCTGCGCAAGCGCACCGTAAACGTTGTGACAATGACAATGAGACCCGTTATACCAATGCGTAGGCGCAACTCCCACGATCACCACTCATCCGGTTCATTAAACTCGATCAGGTTCTTGAACTAATTAAGTTTTCCTTTAGATTAATTACCAACGAAAATTAATTATTTTCTAATAATAATGAATTAATAACATATTTTTATCATAATAAATACTTACACATGTCAATGCATAGAACTAATTGATTAATAATAATAAACGCGAGAATTTGTGTCACGTGTTTGTTTAAATTAATAACTGAAGTGAATATAAAATAAGTTCAGGTGTGCATTATATAATCTTATTTCCACCGCGTTAAAGAAAATATGTTTTTTTTTCATTAACAAAACAAATTAATTAATCACATCAACCGTTAACTTGATAAGGTCTTCTAAAAGATTTGTTTATTGTTGTAACCATCGGTTGTATTTAACCTGCCAGTTTGTCGAGTGTGTGAGAGAAGAGCACACGCCACTGCTACGAGTAATCCACTCCTGCGCATTGAATTTACGCGGGTGATTTTAAAATATTACGAGTTTTGATGTGATTGTTATATTGTGTTTCTATAAATATGGATCTCAAATATATTTTTGTATTTTATACCTTTGGTATGTGATTTTTGTTATTTTTAATTGTTTGTTTATTAATTAAAAGATTTAAATATTATTATTAATAAATAAATTAAATAATATATAGGTACCTACCTACTTAAAAATCGTAATAATTCTAGAAATAACATATACAAAAAAGCTTTTTAAGCAATATTACTTATAAACCGTGGATTAACCGTGGAAATTAACCAACTGAATTACTGGAAATTTAATTAGTAATAGTATTTCTTTTTATCGTGTCTATAATCGAGTTTGATGAATAGATTATTTCAAATTTAATATTACACTGGCGAGCAGAAAAAATAGGCACCTAAACCAATCTAAATTAAACATATGTTAAGAGTTTGTTGAAAAGAAACCAATCTTAAGTAATAACTATAAAAATCAAATTCACACGTAATTAACTTAAAGATATATCTACAAATGTGGAAATGGTGGAAAAAATATAGGTATATAGAGCGAATTTCTCGGTGACGCGCAGAACGAAAAACGCAATTCAAAAACAAAATTTCTTACAAAACAGTTCCACACTAAGGGCTGCAAATTATACCTTTAAATTAAAATAAGAACTTGACGTTTCTGATAATGAAATATGTATAAGATGACAAATGGAAAAACATTTAAAACAAATAAAAATAAGTATAAAACACGTGCACCATGTGACTGGCACTTTCTTAAGATATAATATTAATAATAAATCGTTTGTTATTTTGAATTAAAAGATTAATAAAAAAAGATTAACACAAATTCAACAATCAGGGCAATTGGCAATCTTATCATTGAAAGTGATTACTAAAGCATAAAAGTAATCAATTTTTTTCTATTGACATATGAGAAAATGCTCGTGAAAGAATACCTAGATATTAACAATATCTTCAACGTTATATGTTAAATTAACGTAATTTAATACAATTTTCAAAGCTAATAAGCTACAATTTGTTTAGGACATTTTTATTTAAAAAATTGGTTTATATTTCCAAGCATTGAATGAAAAATTTCAGATCAAAGCGAAATTAATTTGCTCTTCATACATTTAGTCAACATTCTATAAGAATGATTAAATTAAAATTGTCATAGATCACTCGTTACTCATACAAAGGACGGCCTCAATGATGATTGCTTTGGAATTGGTTCGAGCGGTGAGCGGAAACCCTAGGAGTTGCTCTTTCATTTTAAGACTACTCAATTACATGAAGCCACGGAAAGAACGACTCTAACTATAAATTAAAAACTCCATCGGAGAAAACATCGGACTGCTCTGTTTATAATTTGATGTTAAAATCAAATAAATATCTTAATTATAATTAAATAACATATTTTTTCTTTTAATTCGCGCTTTTTTATATACCTACTTAAACAATTTACTAATATTTTGTTCGAGAAAATCAATTAGGCATAACATATATCATTATTGTTGGTGAATTATTTATATTTACAAAAAATGAGTAAAAACAATGTACCTACATATTAATACAATATTAATATATTAATACAATATTTTATTTTAATTAAGTTTCACTAAATTGCAGTTATCGTCAGCGTTTTCTGTCAGATAGGAAATGGAGAAAAAAACTTATATGAACAGTAAGTTAATTATTTATTTGGTTAGCATATTGAAACTCTATGTATTAAATATAATATTATTGAACTCGATAATATAATTGTTTTATTAAAAGATAAAATATAATTTTCAGCTACACGCTTATGCAAATCATGCCTCAAAACAAATGGCAAATGGACGTAGTGAAGGATTTCAATGATCCCACGAATCAAGTGGAGATTTTGAAAAGAAGTCATGGACTTAATGACACTATGGACATTCTAGTGCCGCATAATCAGCGGGAGTATGTTAAGAACTTCGCTGATGAGAATGGCTTAGATTTGCAAATCAAAGAGGAAAATTATGGATCGTAAGTTTCAATATGTATTTTTTTAAAATTAGTTTCTATAAAATGCACTAGTTTATTAAGACGTTGTATACTATAATATACATATGTTACGCAAAACTAACATAAAAAGGATTTTATTTGTTAATTAATATGTTTTAGCTATTTTATATTGTTTTAATTGTAAACTATATATTATTCAAGGGCATTTCCGGACCTAGGAGCACAAATTGCTAGAAGATTCTACCGAGGTTTTGAAGTATTTTCTTACAATTCATACGATTCTGTAAGTGTTATTTTATTTACTAAAGCATTAAGAGAACTTTTTAAACGCCTGCACTATGTCAGCTTGAAGCATAAGCGAAGTATAAGTGTATACTTATAATATAAAAAACAATTTATGTTATTTATATTTTGTAATTTATGTAAAAACAAGCGAAGCGACTTAATAACCTCTGCCAACCCTAATAGAATATGGGCGTTATGTATGTAGTTAATAACATTTCTCTTATATAATTACAGATAATTGAACATCTTGATATGATGGCGAAAAGGAGACCTGATTTAATACAAGTATTAAACGCAGGCAATAGTTACCAAGATAGAAGAATAAAAATGGTTAAAATATCCACGAATCCTTTTGGTAATAATCCTGTAATATTTATTGATGCAGGTAAGATATTTTTCACTTATTTCATATTTATTTTAAAGATTATATTATTATTTTCTCTATTCACATACTTTATTTAAAAAAATAGCTGTTTTAAGTATGCGTGTATGCCTGTTTGTATACATGACTTACTTAATACATTTTTTACTCACAATTTTGTACTCCTCTCAGGGATTCATGCGCGTGAATGGGTTGCTCCAGCAATGGCTTTGTATCTTATTGACCGTCTAGTGATGGACCCGGAATCGAAGAACAATGAGCTCAATGGCGTTGATTGGTACATACTGCCCGTAGTTAATCCTGACGGATACGAGTATACACGCACAAGTATCAATGTAAGTACGTCGTACGTAACGTCGCAGAACATGATTTTTAGAGTTATTGGCATAATTATATCTGTAAACATGTTTACAATGAATTTGCCTGTTCACAGAATCGCCTTTGGAGAAAGACAAGATCAAAAACAAAATTCTTCAACTGTTACGGCGTCGATGGAAATAGAAATTATGGATACAAATGGGGTGTTAGTGGCGTCTCGAATAACCCTTGCGATAGGGAAACGTATGCTGGGCCGTTTCCATTTTCGGAGCCAGAAACTCGAGCAGTAAAGAATGTAATGTTAGAAAATGCTCGTCGAATTAAATTATATGTTTCACTGCATGCTTACGGACAATATATCGTCTATCCATGGGGGTATACAGCGAATGAGATGCCTAGTACATATAAAAAATTGGACGGACTAGCGAGAAAAGTGTCTAGCGCGGTTGCGAGGGCTGGTGGAAGACCGTTCCGCGTTATGAGTGCTGGGCAATGGTATCCAGCTGCAGGCGGCAGTGATGATTTCGCTTTTGGAGCTGCAGGAATTCCATATTCATACACAATGGAGTTGACCGATAAATATGAATTTCAGTTTCCCGAATCCAAACTACAAACTGTTCTGCCCCAATTCTACGAAGGTTTTAAAGTTTTTGCGGAACAAATTAGGACTGAATTTAGGCCGTCATACTGAGTTTTAATGTTGTAGAATAAAATATTTTATTTATGTGTAATAATAAATTATTGTTTATTAAAATTATGATAATAGTGATTAATTGAATCATTCGGAACTTTCATAGATTTTATTACGGCAACATGCTTTCATAATATCATTTATTGCAAACAATTTGCGTTTGCGAAAATATTACAAATTGTGCAACAGTTTTAGTACATTTTTTATTGATTGTTACTTTCATGAGCTGTTAAGAATTTATCCATAATAAATGTTCGAAATATCATTATTATTTCTTGCAAGTACGTTTTTATTTTACTTTTCCTCGACTGTAACATTAAACAATATTACAATATTTATTTACAATTTTAATTACAGTTTTTCATCAAACAAATTATGTTGTTGCAAATTGCGGGTAAGAATTATATTTAATTCAAGAAAGAAATAACAATTATTTTCTGGCTGATATAAACGAACCTCTACAGATGCAGAGAAGTCCGTGGTTGTTATTCTGTTATGTGGGATACGTTAACATACAGAGACGAAGCCAAATGCATAGCGGATGCTTCGATGGGAACAAGCAGTGTAAGTGTTACTATGCATATATAGTAGTCCTGCACGTGACTGCAGCCTCTCTGGTATTGACGGGGCGCAGTCCTCTTGTTATATCATCTACTTCCTAGGTAATTCATAATCGCGTTTAAATGGGTATTATCACGCTTTTAGTTAATAATGCCTATATAATAGAGACAATGAGTGACCAATTTCTCAGGGATTTAAACACAGCTTTCGAATGCGAGTTCACGTCCTCAACGGCCGTTTTTTAATCTTCGCTCTAAAATTATTATTTCTTTTAGCATATGGTATATCTAAGAGCTATACAAAAGTTTTGTCCTGAATTCATTGAAGTAAGAGATAACAGTGACACGTCCGATGGCCGATCATTGTATGAAGTAAGGTCTAATAACACTTATTCCACAATAATATTCACATTTGCATAGTTAATTTAAATGCTATTACATCATCTATACATAACTAAATATGAACTAAATATGTTATTGTCGTCTCATTCTGAATTATAAAAGATAATTCTATGGTAGGTACAAAAAATAATTATTAATGTCAGTTATCAGTTCTTCAATTATTAACTGTTAGTATGTATGAACGTAATTTAAAAGAAAGGTTTAAATTTAAGTTGAGTATTAAAGAAAACAGTGGACGCTAATGACAAACAATATTTAGGTGGTTATTAACATTCCGTTATCAACGACAGAAGCTGAAGAGAACAAGCCAGTGATATTAATAGATGCTGGGCAACGAGGTGGAATGCCACCAGTGGTCTTTGCATTTTACATTATTGAGCAGTTAATTGCATGTGAAGAGTCGACATCTATGATCACAAATGCAAAATGGGTTATATTACCATCAACAAATCCTGATGGATTAGAATGGAATAGATTTGTATGTATTACATTATCTACATATATATTGCCCGTGTGGTACTAGGTGTACACCAAATTGACCAACAATACATGTCATACTACTATAATACACATTTAATGATAGCTTTTCGCTTTTTAGGTTGCTTCTGTTTAATGACTTTAAGAAATTTTAACATAGATTTTTTTACAGGGTGCCATGCCTTGGTTTAAGAATCGGGAACAATACGTAGTTGGTTATAACATTACAGGTGTCGATATTTCTAGAAATTTCGATCACAAATGGGAACAAAATCATGAATACGCAGGCTCGCAAACTTACGCGGGACCAAATGTAAATTCTGAGATTGAAACAAAATTTATTAATGAAATGTTACAAAAGTACAAACACAAATTAAAACTTTATCTATCCCTAAGACGCGATGGCCATGACTTATTATATCCTTATGGTGACTCAAAATCTTCGAAGATAACAGCAAATGATTCAATAATTAAAGTAGCAAGTATCGTAAGCGCTAGAGTTAATCAAATATGTGGAAGCGTTCAAATGTTTCTCAACAGCAGCATATTTGATAGGCAAGGCAAAAGTTATTTTGGACATAGTGTGGATTACGCATTCGATATGGAAATACCACTGACATATGAGATGAGAGTTTTCATGAATAACGAAGGGGACATTATTTCTATGTTTCATCCGTTACCGCTACGTTTTGAAAATAGCTTATTACGCGGGTACTATCGGGGTATTGTAGAGTTTTACCATATTGTAAGTAATCCGCGAAAATATGGCTTCCAGATTTAATGATGTGATTATATTTAAAGGTTTCCAATACTGAATAAATGTAGTGTTTCTTATATGATATTTATTTAGTACATAATGATGTATCTAGATCGGAGGAGTCTCTTTTCCAGCTTTGGGTAGGATGTCGGTCATGCGCTGTATGGCTGCCTCGGCACGCAGGCGCTGGGGGGTGGGGCTCGTGGCCGCTCAGCCCGCTGGCACTCCGCAGTCAGCAGCGGTGCTAACACCCGGGTCTCCAACAGGCTCCTGTCTGCTACTAAGTAGAACATTTATCTTCTCGAAATGTAGCACCGCTCGCGAAATAGTTATTCATTTTAATTTTTTATGTATATTTTTATTATTTTGGACGAAGAGACATTTTTAATGGTTTATAAATTTATTTATTCTGTGACTTTAAGTTTATGAGTTGTTATAAAATATATTTTAAAAATTGGTTTTATTTATTTAATTTTTTTACCTTTGTATTTTTACGACTTGGGATGGAGCGTTGTCGGTGCCATTTAGCAGATTCTGATCCCGATGTAAGTATAATTTAATTAATTTAAATTTCTAAAATCCACATGGTAATTTGGATAAAAGTTTTAAGTTGAGATGGGCGGAAGGCGGTACCGCTACGGAGCGAGGCAACAGGTTGTAGCCGACGGAAAAGGCGAGATTTCTCGTCAGGCCGCTCCCATCGCGAGAAAATTATATTTCCAGTTAATAAACATTTTATACCACTTATGTATAAGCGAAAATTGCAGCAAATTATATTAATTTAAAACATTTTTTTATTTCAATCATTAGCTATTAAAAATAAGAAATAATATAAACGTAACATACACTTAAAAAGTCACGGAAATGTATAAAACAATGAAATAAAATGTTACTTAGAAAGGCATATATTCATAAAATGTCTGAGGATTATTCACGAACATGTTTTTACTAAATTAAAATTAAATTAAAAGATTTTATGCAGCGTACTGTTGCATTCATCATGAATAAAAATTGGTTATTACGATTAATCAAAAAATAGAAAATAATAATCATACATACCCGGAAAAGCGTTCGAAACCTCGAATTAAAATAAACTTAATAATAAATCGCGTAAAATCTTTATTGCTAACAAAAAAAACAATACTAAATTATAATTAAAACAAAAATAGTTTCAATCTTTAAACAAAATTCTTTTAATATAATAAGCCCACAAAAATAAAATTAATAATATAATGTATAATATTATATATACAAGCCAAAAAGGCGTGAAAGGACCAAATTCTAATATTATTTCTAATGCTAAAACTAATAACCCAAGAATTGGCAAATTACTCGCTAAACGATATTCCTAATTAAAATAAGTAATTATCAGTCTGGAGTGTGATCATATGCCAGGGTACTATAAAAAAAAAACAAACAATAAAATTTAAATGACAATATTATGAAAAAAAAATTAGCCCTTGCCCGAGACATATATTATTTAAACTAAATAATACATTTAAATAACAACTCGAAGATTATTAAATAGATTACATAGTAAAAAATCTAATGTACAACGATTAGACACTATTTAAGGATTTGCGGAAGCTTATAATCATATTTATGTTTCGGAGTAAAGTTAAAAGTAACCGTCTGTCCATCAGAAGGCATAGCGAAAGGAGATTTGCGTCCGCTCATAGATTCAAGCTAAACAATAGACGAAATACGGCCAAATGCCAGGTTACTATGAAAAAATAAATGACAATCCCTAATACAGTAAACTGACTATTAAATAAGTCCTACATTATGCATAGAGAATATGCATACATGAAGGTTAGAGGTAAATGGCCTTTGTTAGACAATTAGCTATGTCCCCTAGCCTAAATATTATAGGCTTGCACAGGCTAAAGTTTGAAGTGGTTGCCTGCAGATAAGACCACATATCGATCCGCATTCTCATTAGCCAGTCGAGTCGCGCGTATCAAACACTGATAACAGATATGCGGGTACTCAACATAATTATTTGTATGTTGTGTAACTTTTATTCGTTTCTATTTGCGAAAAATAATTAGCAAACGACTTATTATTGGAGTCCAAATCCTCCAATACGTCCCAACTCCCGACGCAATATATGTACAAGCCAATAAATAAATAAAAAACTATAAACAATAATAAATTATACTGAACAATCACAAAATTCATATGTTCACAATTTATTGTATTTTACTATTATTAGAACATACTTAGATATTTTTCTCGAAATATAATTAAATGGCTGCAAGTCTTTCGAAATATCGAGAGAACAAATCAAAGTCTTATCACTAAAAGTGATTTCTCCCAAACAATAATTGTCATATTATAATTTGTATAGTAATCAATAAATCCAGAATTATAATCTAATATATCCTACCTTAATAAACTGATGTTATTTTTACGTAATATCAAAATCAAAGTCAAAAATGATAATATTAAACTGACCTGTGAAATGACCAAGTCAAGCTTTGTTTTAAGGAAAGTTAGAACAACGTATATTGGATATGCAACTTAGTAGAAGTTGCAATGTTACAAATTCCATACGACCAATTTACTATTAAAGTGTTTTCCGTCGGCGGCCGCGTCTCTGGACCGGGTATTAAAATTTTGAAGCGCTGAAACTCACCTCCTTTTAGTCTTCATTACGTTGGAAAGTTGGTTAAAATTCATACAAGTACAACTTCTAATGAACACCGAGCGAGGAAGTTAAGCGATGGAAAACGATCGCTCAAACGGTTCTCTGCCTTTTTGTGAAGATTAATCTTTGAACATATTATAATGAGAATAATGAAGACGTTATACTTAAAACTTAATATTATCCAAGATAATTATGAACATAATAATCCTAATATTTTAAATTTAAATTAAAACCACACCTGTGTGAATCCTGGATGATAAATGATGTGTATTCATACATAATTGAATTAAAATTGTCTAAATAAACTGAAACATATGCACACTATATGTATATGTGTATACGTAAAATTACAACAAATATCAAGTTAATAGTTGTACGAGTATTTCCATTTATCTCGATTTAGTGTAGTGTAAGTTTGAAAGGCGGATGTATGCACTTTCCGGCTCATCCCTTCAGGGACACCCACCAACAGTTAGAACTTTCAAAGCGAAGTGTATTTGCACACTCTCAAAACTAATTTCGCGGAGCACTTTTGTTATCAGAAATTTGAGGTAAAGCGTCTGAGAGTATTCACTTCTGAGGATTTGAAAGTTTGATATTAGTAAAACTCCTAATCGATTTTGGAAACTTTATTAAACTCTCTTATGTGAGTTTCTTTAACATATAAATTACATTTCGGTTTTCGGCCAGACCACATACATACATAGGTGGTATATGTACAAATGTCGTGAACATTACATTTGTATCATCTGTCACTTGTAGCAATCGTATATGTAATTGGTCCTTTAATATGAATATTGCTGCTAGTATTAAAATTTTGTGTAGAAAATTAATAAATGGAATATTAGCATACGTTACGACATACGAATCTCAATTTCAAGAGCACATTAGGGGATCGAGTATGTTTGAGCTAAGACATCCGATCAGACAGTGCTCACTTAAAATTCTATACGAACTCCCAATATTACTCGAATGAACACTCGTGCAGTGGCACGTGTAGAAATCTCATTGGTATAAATATTGTCCTCTAAATCCGAGCACACAGCGTGCCAGTGGCAATTCTAAGGTTTGTGGAAGAAACCGGCAGACATTAGCCCCGTTGTTATTCTAAGTGGATTAAGGCCAGCGCATTTCAGATCTGGTTAAGCTGGAATTCAGCATTAAGTCTGACAGCAAGCTTACTAGAAGCGGTTGCACTTTGTACCTCAATCCCCCGAACAGCATTACTTTTAAGTGCTTTATTGTTTCCTTTTTTCCTCTTTTGTATTAAAATTGAGTGGCGGAATGAATGTCAACCGAAATTAAAAATGCCGCCGCTAAAGTCCTTTTCTTTCGTTTTGTTTTAATTTGCGATAACGTCTTATAAATAAGCTGATGAATTAAATACTTTAAATTAAGTTAAATTTGTTATTTGAATTTGTGTTAATTGAATACATAACATTAATAATTGATTATTAATAAAGATCGATTTTTAATCAAATACCTCAACATGAATGATGTTATACAAACTCATTAGAGAAATGAAAGAGTTCGTAACCGCGATGATCGTCTTCTTTGACATGTCCAACACCACCGCCGTCTACAATATGATTGATCTATTTGCAAACTCGCTGCGTTGAAGGGAGGGACGCGATATCACTTTGCTAACTCGACAATAATTTAATTGAATCATTATATTTTACATTCACTGTTTAATTGTTATTAATTTATTACGCGAGGACTTAAATAGATTTCTTTTAAAAAAACGTTAAAGTTTAACCAAGTAGTTTAATGTTAATAAAAAATGTTAATTAAAAATTGCAATAAAAACTGAAATACACAAGAAGAAGAAATTAATGTCTCACGTGGCACGTTCGCAATAAATTAAAAGTGTAGAATTACTTTATTTATCCACTTACAAGGAGTGTGTGTTTGCCACCTGATAGCACTCGCTTCGTCTCGATCATTCATGACTTCAATAAATTGGATATCACAATCTCGTTTAACATTGAGATATATTTATTTATAAAATGCAGGTCTTTTAATTATAAGTAAATTACATTGATTTTATTAGAACTATTTATTTATTCGTACGTTCGTTCGTATTTATCCATGTCACAAATAACCATAACTCGTAATATTTTAATTAAGACCAGACGCTTTATCAATCAATAGCAATCGAATAATCAATACAGTTTTGAGTAATGTCTGAAGTTATCGCAAACATGTTTTACATACTTAATTTAAAACAATCGTACTTCATGTTTTTATACTTAATTATTTAATTTGTATATCTTATTTATAAATAATATAGCTATTTATATAATTATTTAAAAAAGAATCGCATATTGTTAAATGAATAAATCTCTTTCAATATTAGTTTAAATTCTTACTCCAAATTAGATAATGTGAATTTATAAACGGGACCTTTAAGCATACCAATTATATTATTAGAGTTACAAAATGAGCAATTTCAACGTTAAGAAAACTTTGATCAAATTATGTAAATATACTTTTAACCGTTATTCGGTATTTAAATAAGAATAATTAATTACGGCATATAATTAATGCATACGTTTAAATAAGAAAAGCACATCATTATCATTATTACTCCTTAAAAACATAACCTATTTATTAATTAATTTTACGTACATTCTTGAATGTTTTATGAATATGTAATTCTGCAATTTTATTAAAAACATTTAACAATTATCCAACAAATATTAACAAAGATTCTTAATATTTTAATATAATAACTCACTTCCAATTATCTCTTCTTAATAGTCTTATAAATTCATGTATCTAGTCACATACAAGCATCTTATAGTTGTTTGACGTGCGCGTTGTAAGACTACATTCAAACTACACTTATACTCTTTTGCTAGTCGGTGTGTACTTACCCTCAAACTATGTACTATTTATATAAGTAGTGGGAACGTTATATTGTTCGGCAAATAATGCTTCAAACTCGCAATACATTAATAAATAGTAAAAAGAAATAATTCGAAACCAAACTCGTTAAAGCACAACTGATATTCCAACCTCTGACACTCCACTTTATCACCGAGAATGAGCTCTTTTATGACAGATCGAGCGACTGCGCCCGCGCCATAAAGATCCACTACAGTACTTTAAGTTAATAAACTTCTGCTTGCTGACATGGAAAATAGTTTACAAGCTGTCTGAGATACGGCACCACCTCTTTTACTCTGTCTATCTTCACTTTACTACCTGATAACACAGCGTCTCCTCTAATCTGACGAATAAAACTTTATATACCATTTTAGGATACTTTTTATAGACACCACTTTGTAGAGAATTAAACCCTAAATGCTTAATGAGCTGTTTTTGCAAGCACTACGATTAAAAAGTTTTTAAGACGTTTGAGATTGCAGTTTTAAAGCTGAGCAAGAATTTAATTGCACCGACTTCAATGTAAGCAGTTTGTTAAATCTCAAAAAATGGAAACAAGTATAGCATTGTCCTAATAAAAATTCACTAAATAAAACAGATAATATTGAACATGAAAGCGATAAAGACAATATAAATATATATGGAAAATGACCTTAGCTTGAGTCACTTACCCTGAACGACAATGGCAAGGCCCTCAGACAGGTCGCCTCTCTGAATCTCAACCAAACGATTGGAAATAAAGGTTTCGATATAGAACCAATATCACCGCGTTTATAGTCTTCCCTCGTTGCCGCAAAAAACTCCTTATAGTGCAATAAAAATGTTATGAGGTAACTCTATTAAATGCAACTCGTCTGTTATTGAAATCAGTGTTTCGGTCGAGGTAATATGCGCAATGAAAAATAATAGACGATAGCTATTTTTTCTGTGCATTACACATTATTATTTGCTTTTATATTACGTTAAATGGATCTAGTGTATATTGGTTCAATAGCCATCATCAGTAAGTGTACCTGCCATTCTATTAAAGCACAAGTACTGAGCGATCAAAGTTTCAATGTATATTTCGGTTATCAGTCATCAATAAATAAAAAAATATCGATACCTTCATATTCCCAATAGAGTAAACGTCACAATTTTCCTGTCTCTATAAAGCAATATAAACTCTAAGATGAGTTATTTTTTCATAATTTTGCTGCCGGTCTATGTCGGTCTATGTCGGTCTATGAAGGGTGGTCGGGCGTAGACGCGTCGATGGAATTCGTCCGTAGAATTCCCAAATAAATAATAAATACGTCAACCTGCTAGATGTAGCTCCGGTGTTCAACAGAGCAATGCATAACTCCAATAGTATTTATTTTATGAAAGAAAAACATGCTGCTACTTATTACGAGTAATTCATTGTTTGCATTTGTACTAATATTGTTCTTTATCATATCATTAGTACTTCTTTAATTGTTTATTTTAAACTACACCTAAACAACACTGTAAAAACATAATTAGATTTTGTCCTGGTTTTTAAGTTTACGTACTTATTTACAAAGCTTCTTTTAAGATTCTGTACGTTCGAATGCACTGTGGCATAGTTTGTTTTCACTCTTGGGATTGCACACCTTAAAATAAGTTTCGATAAAGATAACTGGGCGTTCCCCCACATCGTCAGGTCGGCTTCCTCCACGACGTCTGCAGGGACTTCACATTTCCGTGAAAACTTTCACATTTTAAGACGTTATTTAGTTTGTACTCTATTCACTGGAGAACGTGTTTGTAAATTATTGGCTTTCCGAATCAACTTTAAACAGTGCAGCATTTAAGACGTTGGGCTTTTATTAAATTTTCGCTACTTCCCTGTTTTACAGGTTGATATATTTCTTATATTTTTGCTTCTTATATTCTTATTTGAAGAATATTAAGTGTTTTCTAATAATAAAATTCAAAATCCATTCATTGCACAGAATAATCTATGAAATATATTCCACTTTCTATATTTTCCAATTGCCAACATAAAATTGACGATAACGACAATACAGGGGTGCCTCATTCATGCACAGAATGGACATGTCCCATAATCCACGGGAGTAATGACCATTGTATGCTTTGTGCCTCGCGCTCAATCGTGAATTATTTTGAACTTCACAAAATACATTTCTATTAGATTATTAATTGTTATTGTGCCTACTCATAAATCATTGTAGTCAATTTTGTTTCTTCACATGAATAAATTGTATTGTAAATTGTAGTTCGTAGTGTTGTAAATGAATATATATATATGTACCTATACGTAGTCGCCCGGTTTACGCATCCCTCCGTAAGCCTACCCTGACTGCGAGTAATGACTATTACCAGAGTTTTGTTACTTTTACTAATTTGGACCAACTACAAAAAGACACATTTTTATTTTTAGTTACTACTACTCGCGCTGTTGTAAGTACACAAATTACAAATTAAAAAGAAACTCCAATTATCCCGGAGCTTTTATTGTTCACCTTTTTAAAATATATCTAGTAACGTGCTGCTTTAGTACAAGCGTTATTTATTTATATGGTAGTCTGTTGTATGACCACACTCCGCCTTAAGCTAGGATCTTAAGCTGTTTATAGGAGGCATTGAAATCGGTTCCTACGGTTTCCATTTAAGTACGGGATATTAGAAATGGAGATAATAAATACGTTATAATACTATTAAATTTCAATATAAAAGGGTATCCCTATTCTGTTTAAAAAGTAACGAAAATGTATAATAATAGAATCATTCGCAAGTCATTTGCTCTTTGTCCGCGTACCCTCATTTCCTCGTAGCACGGTCTACAATTTGCACCGGACGTGGTGCTCAGCCGTCAGTGTTCAATGAGCGCTCATGACGGGAACACGTGTATTTTATGAACGTTGTCTGCTCTTTATACGGCTGTAAGCGTGTTATTAGGATAGTTGAGGTTTCAACAGATGCTGTCTGTTCCACGCGGCTACTAGTTCACACAATTTACTGCCTGCTTTTGTAACAACCATGCATGTTTAAAATATAATTATACAAATTCGTTTCTAAATTTAATTTTATATTTATCGAATATCAAGGCTTCTGATAAGGATGATTTTGTTAAAGCAAACTCTGCAGCATTTTTTGCAGAGAGCAAATTAAAGATTGTCAACAACTTTATTATTCGCTTCACTGAACTTGTAGTTAGGCTCTCGGGGGAGAGAATTTTGTACCAAATGTTCGTTAATATTCTTTTTCCTGTACTTCTAGAGGCATAACTTTTTGTAAAAATGTTTCGCTATTAAAAGTAATAATTTTTATATTTAAGTTTATTTATTATTCAATAATATTATACGTTATCCCACTGTAACTTAACTGTAAGTTTAAACTATCTGTACTAAGTTAATATGTTTCTAAGTTAACCCGGAAATATGGTATTATGAAATTTGGCACAAAAGTAGTGGGTTCCATGTAAGTTGGGAGGTTTTAATACATATTATTACGACCACAAAACAATTACGTACACAAATACGTGTTTTAAGAACTTAATTGTAATTTGTGCGGTATGTAAACCCCAGTAGTCGTATATCAGCTGCGATTAGTCCGGATGCTCGAGGGGCAAAGCGTCGTGTGAAGGTACGCAACTTCGACGTAAGCAATGAGGGCGAGGCAGATTACAGATGCCAAGATAATCTTCGAATTAGATACAACGAATTTTGTATGAACTTGTAAAGATATTAAGCTTCTTTGCTTTGAGAATAAAATATAAGGCTGTCTTTTACGAAACCCTCTTAAGCGAGTATCATAGCTTTTGTACAATTTTAAATAGACCAAATATTTACAAGAATTATTTTACGAGAAAATAATTTTAAAACGATTTATAATATAAACTGTAACATACTCAGACATATTAGCAATGCGAAAGTGTATATGTCTATTCTGTTGGAGTATAAAATATAGGAGCACATTGACTAAAAAATAATAACACAAAATATAATTGTTAATCTGTTAAGGCGCATAAAGTCGTCTTAGCCACTTGTACAAAATCTTTATACTATCGAAATAAAATTTAAATTTCTTTAGATATTACAATTATAAACAATTAAGAAGTTTGTACTGATGTTGTTTTTATCTAGGAATCTATCCCTATCTATTTCAAATATAATTGGATCGCGATGGTGTGTTTTATTGCAATTGTAAATGTTCGATTGTTATTTAAACAATAAAGCTATATTTTTAATTTGATACTGTTGAATCAGCTTTTATGCTTAATTTGGCGTACAATGTACATGTAAAGCGTCGTATGTGAATAAGTAAGTAACCTCTGATACATAATCAGAGCGGTATAAGAGAGAAGAAACCGACAAAGACGGGTACCTAGTAAGGGTGTTTAGCTCGAGGCGTCTGCCGCACACAAAAACCTCCTCCCCTTACGACGTTGTTCTTAAATCTCAATTAAGGTTAAAACCGTGTCTCGGGGCCCGCACGTACACTGAATTAAATTAATGGCTTCACATATTGCAACTGTTGCGGCTGGTCCGGAATTAATTGCGTCTTTTTTGCTCTTCTTTTGTTTGCCACAGGTTAAATGTTTTATTAGTACCTATACATTTGTTTATTTGTCTTGTAGTAGGTTCTTTTACATTGTACAGAATTGTCTCGTTATTTAATCATAGTTCGTATGCTTAAATAAGAATTGTAACCTGTTGTTTTTTACCTATATTTGTCAATTGGTTTATGCCAAATTGTACACTCATTGTAGTGAGCACTGTCATATTGGAAGAGCAATTGATAATAAGAACTTATAGATGCAATAATACAAGGCGACTACTGGCTGACAATAAAACATCGCTCTCAACATCGGGTGAAATGCACATAGCCCTATTAAAGCCTATTAAACATAATTACAAATATATTCAGTCTTGTTAATATGGCACCCATATAATAAACTATAAAGTGAAAGTTAAAGCACAGAACAGTACAACAACTTCCCGAATCCAACTTAAACTATTTACCTAGTGTGCTTGTGAACAAGTTTGGGATTCCAGGCAGATGCCGCGGGCGTGTTCCTCAAATACACGTTAATCTCTCGCTACGTCACGGTTTCACTAAATCCGTGGTGAGAGTGAACCGCGTTGGCATGGTTACTACACTCTTGACTTAACTTATGCCTCTATTAGACAATAAACTATATTGAATTTATTTGTAGTATTGAAGCCTCGAAATAATGTTTTCATCACATAAATTGCACAAAAAAACTAGGTTTATGTTGTCAATAAACGAAAATCTCTTTCATAACAAAGCCCAAGCTTGAAGAATCTAAGTATATGTCAAAATAATGACACGGTGAATGCTAAAATATTGTCTGCAGTGATGTGCGATACTGATATTGTCACTTTAGTTTAGGGGCCATAAAATATGACATATTTTCTGTCAATTTATAAACTACATATATCAATATAAAATATAAAACAAAAGAAAATAGATTAGATCATGTATTATAACCTATTCTAACAATACTTAGGTATGTAAGAGACAATCGTTGCATAGCAATGCGGTCATCATACATTCCGGTCTAGTGCAACATATTACGGAAATTAAATGTCTCATTACGAGATACTGTGCTATACCTATTGTGATATATGTATCTCTATGATGACATCTATTTCTATACTATTGTATTGTGACATTTACATTTAAAAATAGAACATATTGTGCTATTATATTTGTAATCGAACACTGACATTTGTGATATAGTGTTAAAATCAATGTTTCCTTTTTAATTTTAAATAGGAGAATTAATTAATTTAAACCAGTTCTATAAATTATTGATTTTTACTATGTCTAATTGTTTATGACGAGCGTCGTAGGATGGTTCCCCTAAGTCTAAGTAAACAATAATGCAATAATGTGTTAAGATGCTTCATGCAATTTACAAGTTATGCAAGTGTTAGGAGTTACAGTGTCGAGTCTCATTAATTGACTTACACTTCCAACTCAATATTGCGGGGAATGTTTCGAACTATGTTCAGATGTCAATTTTAGAAAGGTATTTCTATATTACATTGTAATAATTTTCACGATGAAATAGGGAGAATACTTGTGGCAATTTACGGAAAACATGTAAAATTATACGTTAGGTTTGCCCTATATTCGCGCGAATTTGGTTAATATATTACAATTTATTTTTATTTTGTTTTTCTTATAGTAGTTATGCCTGAGGCTATTGTTATAAAACGAACGTGATGTAACTATTTAAAAGTGATTACATTTCTTGCCTTGATGAGTTTTTAAATGTCAGATTAAATTAATTAAAATAAGTCGCATAAGATCTTCTAAAGTGGTCTTTCTAATGCTCAATATAAAATGTTATCTAACAAATTATATACATTTTTCTATTATACGTGTGTATATCCGAAACAAAGGTTGGTCACATTACTACGGTAGAGTGACGTCATTCATGTCGAACAATGTTGTACATCGCAATAAATAAGACGTAAAATTTTATTTTAGAGCAGTAAACGAAAGAAGCTAACGAAATTACATTCAATTACACGAGTGCGCCCGCGGCATTCTTGTACAGCAATAAAGGCCACCGCCCAACGTTCGTGGCGTAAATTTTTTGGACATAAAACTCTGTAAAAGTGAACTTAGTGAGATGTAGAGCGACAATAAACGTTTATAAAAGAGAACTAAGAGACGTACAACCAATTACACGTTGTGATTTGATACTTATGTCTATCGTAACAAAGTTGGTTTTTCTTTTAATCTAAAAGGACACCTAAATTGTTGAGAATTCGTAGCGTCCATGTCTCGTACCTAATACCGCGGGATTGTCCTCCCCCTACTCAATTACTTTATTTCGTAAAAGAAAAATAAAAATTCACCAGAGCGGTCTCGCAGACGCAACGCAAACAGGAATGGAGCAAATTAAGTGAACAAAATAAGGTTTCCACAAATTGGGTCACGCAACCAAAGTGAGACTTCTGAGAGCCCTTGCAGCTCATTAATGAAATGAAATATGATGACTTTAATGTAATTAAATATGCTTTAAAGCCAAACGGTGAATTAAATAAGCCTTATAAACGAATATTTTTTAATAAAATATTAATTACTGAGCTTTGATGCTAGGAATTTTATCGCAGAAACACTTCCACAGATTTCTTTCTTTATCAAATTCTTTATTACAAAACAATTTTTGTAATGAAAATGGCATTTCTTATACAACTATAGATAAAAGTTCCTTGTATTTTTTTTCTTAAGCTACTCAGAATTGTCTGCTGGTATAAGCCGCCTTCGCTATGCCTGCTCTCAAGCAGAGTGGCCGTGATCTGGCAGAGTTGGTTGCCACTTACTAAATAGATAAAGTATATAATAATGGCAGATTTGTGTCATACAAAAACTGAGAAAAGTAAGGATTATTTTCTGTCATAATACAACATTAATTATGATGAATACAACAAGAATCTTTGAAGATTCCTCCCCTACTAGCTGTGATAATTACATACACGTATTAGTTGGTTTGTCAAAGGAAAATATTTACTCAAAAGATACCTATATAAATTAATTTAACTTAAAGATTAATACAAAATATAGGAATTTTTAGTTTTTGGTAAGATAGTGCGAGAATAGTTGTTATTTTATTTTAATGAGACAATTTTATTACGATGAATACAAAACTTTTTATTTTAAAATAAACAAAACAAATATGTTGGTATTATAAAGCCGTTTAAGTAATTATGTAATTAATAAAATAAAATAAAGTGTAAAACACATTCTCACAGCCGCTGAATATCATACACATTTCAGTGATGCTCAAACAAAATCACCCACTGACGTAACCAATTTCGTTACCTTTGACAAAATCACGGCTCCTCTCTAACCTATTACCCAACATTACCCAAAGGACGAACGCGTGCCGCATACGAGCCCCGACCGAACACATGGCACAAACCCTTATTAGCTTTTGACTCGTATTAATAGGTATCAAAGCACACTTTCCTTTACCCCATCATAGATTAAGAAATTGGCGGGAAAAAGACCAAAGTTATAGCTCGCCATTTAAAAATGAACTCTCAGAGGATGACGTCTAGACTCATAATCATGCTACAACTCGTAGAAGATGTTGTTTCGTCGTAAAAGGAGTCTCGGAGACGGGAGAACAAATTAGAAAATCTTTTGGAGCATAATTTAAGAAGTAACCCCTCGCGGTTGCGGAGTTAACTTGATTCAGCTGCTCATGTAGGCTCATCGAATGAAAATACCAATTTAAACTTTCATTTGTTTTAAAGTTAATGGCGTTTAACTTTTTACTCACCTTAATGAAATTAATTTTGTTGTCGTGAAATTACATAGGAGTGAGTTTAATAATTGTTTTCGTAGCATATCTTCTGCTTTTAGCAATAGATATGGATATGACAGGGCGTAAGCGAAGTTTTATTGAACAGAGAGCCTCTATATATATTGCTATTAATTCAAACTTCAAAATATTATTTTAATCTTTTTAAGGTAAAATAAAACATTACTTATTAATATAGACTAAAAAATAGGATTTTAATTAAAACTATAAACAAAATAATTAACATAAAATTCTTTTACGGAAAAATAATTGTAGATAATCTCGAGTTAACATTAGAGGCATGCCGACGCCGCACCTTTCCGCCACAACCGCGCCGCGAGCGACGTATGCCGGTGCACCTCCGCAATCGGAATTCTTTGTTTAACACAACCCCTCATGTATTTAATTAACAGCTACTAGAGCTTATACATTTGCTTGTAGGGGTAACACAATTAAGGTCAGGTAATTTTTGAAGTTTAACTTGAATCATAATGAAAATTTAATACAGTATATTTACTATACATATCCAATTGTTTCATATTAATTATTGTAGCATGGTGTCCATTCATAAATTGTATTATATAATGACTTGTTTGCCTTATTGCTTCACATCTATAATTAACAAAATATATTGCTTATGTCCTAAAATAAAACAAATAATAGAAGATCTCTTTTTTTTTATTTGCCACTAAACTCAAGATCTGTCTATATTGAAAAATTATTATTTGAATATTATCTAAACATTTATATTATAATAGAAAAAGTTCGCTCAACTTCCTCCTCAATTCGGAAACCTAATGTTACCTATATTTTTCTTGTTCACGACGTCAAGCGTAAAAATATATTCCATAAATCACGATACGTTGACTTACAAAATTTCCAACAAGGCAGTACAAGAAAGCTAACAAAAATACTTACTTAAGAATTTGTTGAGAAGTTGGCTCGATTAGCAAATGCGCACTCTACTCTGTCAACATGCTCGGTTGCTTTAAATTAATAAAGTTTTCTATTGTAATATTGCCGTATATGAGCCACAATGCCACCGCCGACGTGTACGAGTGCTTCGGGTAGCCATTCGACATTCACCATCCTACTAAAATATTGACACAAATCCCTAAACTTATAAAATCGAGCTTCCGTCCCCGATGTAGGCAATATGGGATTTCCATCGTATTTTGATCTAGGCCCGAGGCGCGCGGGGCAGGGACTGTTTACATAGGGGACACCTGGATACTTCTTGTGGGACACAATTTGTTTGCTAATCGATATATGTATGGTTATAGTCGCGAAACTGAAAATATTTCCGACATGTACAATATATTTCTTTTTTAAAAAAAGCTATATTAAACTTGTGTTTGTTTTATTTACAGATATTCTCTTCCATGCGAAAACAACTGAGGGTTTGTACCAATATTCATTTATTTTTACATCAAAATGCAAAATGCATCTTTGTACTAAGTTAACAACTAGTTTTACATGAAACTTTGCAAATATTCCACATTAGAAGTTTTCAAATACCCAAAACGATCCAAACCGCAATATCAAAACTTTCCCTTTATCAACACATTATGTAAACTGACCTCACATAGCTTTATTATATCCTTCAGGTCCCCTTTAACTAATGGATTTGACGAAAATGACCTTTTGGATGTACTTAAAATTTGGTACAAAAATAACACTAGGGTAAAGTACACTGTGTATATTCTACATTGATATAATATGTCCTTGCTATCAGTCATTACACCAATATGTGCAGACATGTATAATAAAGCATTCTTTTATAATTACGGCTAACATAATAATATAGGAAAAGGAGAGTGTATATATATTATTTAAAAAAAAACTGTTTTAATTATAATATAATATATTATATAATATATAATACTAAAAAATGGTACATCAAATAACTTTGCAAGGCTATACACACTACATTATACAAAGTTTTTATTTCATATTGCAAAAGTGCAAATATTAAACTGAAACGAAACGCTCAACGCTCTTTTCGCCGCTCGCGTTCTTAACTTGGACCACAACTGCAACTGGTGAGAACATTTTCACCACAGACTTTAAACGACGTCTTTACTGGTTGCGCCCAGATTGAGTTTAAGCTTCATCCCCTTATAACTTAATTGAGTCACTTGAATAATAATATTATTTAATAGTTTTCTTGCTTGCAATGCATTTTAATTTAAATATTATTACAAATAATAATTAGGAATATTAGTTGGTATAACCAAGCGCATAGGCTTGTCATTGGTAACCTTCCATAATTGTATTCCACTTAGGTACTATTTATATGGCAAAAAAATATAATATAAAATTAAAAATTCAAGTAGCAATAGGACACAAAATGAAAAATAAAATTTAACTTGTTGCTCCTTCTGAAAACTCATTGAAGATTTCTCTCAGAAACTAGAGAATTTCTAGACTGAGCGTGACATTAAACTTAGATCTAAAGTGGTGTCCGTCAACATGGCGGTACCATAAACCATTTTAATATTTGGCAAAGTCTACTAACTTAATAGTATGACAAAAACGGAGTTAAAATTATTTATAACTCAGAAACATTTATAGTTCCACCATCGTTATGCGCACTTGAAGTGGCCGTGCAATATCGAGTTAGGAGTTGGTGGGACAAACAAGCAGACTTAGCCAACTTCCGGGAACAAACTACTTAGATACGGTTCTTAACTGACAAGGATACTGGCTTGGCGGGTTATAAAACAGTACCGCATTGACTTCCATAAGGATAAAGCTTGGTCTCTGTATAAAAATGTACGACTAGGGTAAATCTAATATTACTTTAAATATAGACACGTATTAATTAAAATAATAATGTTATGGTATTATGATGCCATAAAACCATTAATTATATTAACATAATGTGTACGACTTCATATCGTGTTTGTTTCATTAAATGTTCATTTTTTTAAATATTACAATTAGAAGATTCATAAATTCTAATATTCCTTTTATAACACACTTTTGTATATTACACTTAAACAAAACACTCGCATTAATATTGACTAGTATTTTGGTAGCAGTAACAACGACCGTTCTCATGATATTCATACATCTAGTGTAGAGTGGGATTTTATTAATATATTTCACTCTCATATAATAATAAAAAGGAGACTATATTTGTAATAGCACAACGTGTGGTCACAGTAGCATAGTGGTGAACTTCCAACAGATTAGGGATCTCTCTGGGGTCGAAGTGGCTTTCGGTGTTGATTGACACTGGTTCATGCGGTTACTACATAGCGCTTCTACGAGTGAACGTAGCAACGTGTTGTAGCGTATCTAAAACTGTGAACAACTTTGTAATATTGTTGCATTTTTGTTGTTATTTAATTTTTACAAATTTTTGCTATAGATAGCTAGTCTTTTTTAGGCATTCAGTTGTCATTATTCTATGACGCATTTTCCTATAATATAAAACTCAAACTTAAGTTTAATGTTCAACTAAACTGTTAGTACATATTGTGGTAAAACGGTTGTATGATGTAAGGACGTGATGTGTGTATCAAGTAAACAATATTGTTTGGCGTGAACTACAAATTTAGACACAATTTGTCGCTTGTCATTGAAACTGCAAATTGAAAGACAATGGTTTACTTTATACTCGACGAAAAATACCAACGGATTATACTATACATAGTTTTGTTTAAAAAATATCACTAAATACAATAAATAAATACAATAACATAGCATGTCTATGATGCGAATTATGTTAAACTGAGACGCATTGTAATTATAATAGAGTTTAATATAATAAATAATCAATTCAACTAAAGCTTTAAACAAAACAAAATAAAGTAATGAAAGTAGTGAACAATAAAAGTGTCGTAGTGGAATATAAAAGCGCGTCAGAATAGAACATGACAGTAAAACTTATCCGCACTAAACCACAATTACATTCAAATTCTTAAAAGGAGCCACCTGTTGACAACTAGAATAAAATGTTCACGGGAATCGTTTTATTGGGGAAACGTTGGCTTTTGACGACAGATGCTCTACGAGGAGATTTGCTTTCACAACTCGTGCAAAAGTTCTATTTGCGAGCACTTTTCAAACTGTTTAATACACTACGAGCATTCGTTTTATCTCTTTGAGACTATTTAACTTCGCTCTGTGTAATTTGTGATGAGTTTTGGTATGAAATGTTGTTTTATGAATTCATTTTATATTAATATCAAAAATTGCATTTGTTGTGTTTATAAAGTTTATTTGTGGTTCTTTTAAAGTCTCGTGTGTTTGTGTGTTTCGTGTATTCTCAAGCAATAATATCTAGAATATAATAGGTACTATATTATATGTAATATAAAAACCGTACTTTACCATAAAATTATGCGAAGTATAGTCGTATGTCAGACTATAAATACATTTTATATCTATTATTTTAATAAATAAATAATTTATGTGTACGACTCCATTTTTTTTAATTAAAGTTGCTTAAATTTCATAACAGTCTTATAAATAATATTTATTATTATTTAAATTATTTAAAAAACAAGCTTTTTAAAGTTAATGTCAATCAAATAAAGTTATTAAAAAATAAATTTTAAGATGGTATTAAAGGAGCTCATACAATAAAATTTTCCAGAAAACCAATTTCATATATTGAATGTTTTCGTAGACTATTTATTACCTATTGTATCATTGTAGTACACTTATCAGCAATATTATTGGAAGATGATTGAAAAATCATGCTATACAAAATTGAGTGACAAGTTTTACCTTTCGTTATTGATATTCAAGTGTTTTGTTATTGGGAAAACGCGTATTTCATAAAAATATTGAAAATGTTGAGAACATAACCGTATATACTAGAGAAGATGAAAGCATTGTTATTATCCATATATATATTTATTAGTCCACCGTGACGTTTTCAGTATTTATGTCTTCAATATTAATTGATTCTCTCTATTGAATCTATTACCAAAATAATCCGTGTTTTGCGCACATATTTCCTTTGCCACAACTTTTGTAGCCTGGTTCTCAATAAGTATAAACAAATGTTTTTAATTTAGAGTCGATACATAAAATTAATAGTAGAAGACCTCGCCGCATAAGTCGAGTCGCCCGCTTTTCACACACGTACCAATTAGCTAAAACACACAAACAGTTAACCTCAAATTTTACTAATGAAAATTTCCATATAAGTTCGCGGAGGGCGCGCCTTATCGTTTATCTGTGGCTTATTTTGCTTATTCGTTCACCAGTAATTAACCTACGAAGTTTTCGTGTCGTGTGAAATGTGTCGACCGATTTTATGCACGGACCTACTTAAACCATTACAAATAAGCAACTCAAGTTGTTATGCATTAATTATAAGATTTAATTCAGGTCTTTTATATTTATTTACGGGTGGTGAAATTAATTTTTGCTTCAGAACAAATATCCCCGCCTGTTTGGGACATTTATAAAATGCGTCTGTACTCTTACAATAACTGAAATTAAATGAAGCCACAAAACAAGTGTACAAGAGTAAAAGAAAGCCCAAAACAATTTATAGCGCCATTCCCCTACCGGTTGTATCGATGTCGTTTGCATCTGAAATCTTTCGAGGTGCCCGGACTATATTAGAAAGGGGAATTGGCTGGGATCTTAATTTATCGAAGTTTTTATGGTTTAATTAACGGAATTCACTTAGGCGAGGGCGATGCGGCGCGTCGTGCTGTCGCCGAGTCGCGCGGTTAACGCTTTATTTTATAGTAATAGATGTTCTCCCAAGCCGCGGCATAATTAGCACCAGGAGGACCCATTGAAAGTTTTAATTGAAAAGCCTTTGTGCAGTTTTATACTCCGTGAAGAATTTTACACAGCGTTTCATCCCGAGGCGTTTCGTCGCTGCGTTGTATCCCTAAAGCGTGATGTTTGCCCCTTGTCCCTTCATCGAATTTCAAAAGAATTCCTTAGTCATGAAAATCTGTTAAATAGTTACAACAACCCTAATCACAGTTAATTACGTTATGATATTGTTAAAGAACGATAAAGCTTCATAATTGAGATTCTGTTTCCATAGGTAATTGAAGCGAAACTGAATTTCAGACGCTTGTTGCGGACGAGGGTGACAGCTGTCATCGGTCGGAGTAGATTAGGTTGTCCTCATGTATCCGCAATGACTGTAACCTGATTATTCGCCAGTCTTCATTCCACTTTCAACCAAATTCACATTGAATTTAATGTATACAAATTAGGTAACATTGAAGTCGGTTGTCAAATACAGTTGCAATTTCTGACAGACCCTAAAGAGACAGTTGAAAGTCAGTAAATATTTAAATAAATAATAAAAATTATATTATTAATTATTAATAAAATGTTAATTAACACAGAGTGATACAAATTGCTACATAAGAGTCATAGAAAATTAAAGTCGCGTTCAAATTAATTCACCCTTCTAACATTTCAAATTCAAAACTGTGAATTTCGCCTGTTGCCCTAATTATTGTTACATTTATTCTTTATGGAGTAACAGAACCCAATTTATTAAGGTTCATTATTGGAATTAATTTGTTTGTGTTATGTTACGGGAGAGGTCTGGGCCGGGTGAAACCGCGCGTGAAGAGCCTGTTTTGATATTCAAATTAGGGTTGAGGTTTGATTGTGGCCATTCATGGGCGGCCTCGGGTTATCAGTGATCTCTTGTGTATCAAAATATACTCGTGCCGGAGCAAAGCGGCTGCCTCTTATACCCGACGGCCTGCAGGTCGCTCCCCCGCTCAACTTTATTGACAGACTAAACTTTTGATTGAATTATGACTTTTAATTGATATCGTTCTACTTAACTATAATAGTTATTATTTATAAAATAAAAATAAAATAATATCCAGTGAAATACTCGTACATTAGAGATGATATGTCGAACGAAATCTACTCACTCACTCCACCTAATGTTGAGCTAGAGTGCGCGGAGATGACTGCCACCACTGACGGCTGTTCGCGTGCAGTCGCTTTCGCTATCCCGGCTTGAGGAGCTAAAGCTAAAATGCGATCATAAATATATAAAATAATATCATAAATAAAAAATATTTTCTATATTTGTAAATATTGATCATGTTGCCTAATCCGCGTGTAATAACAACTTTGTTCCTAGCGTCTACTCTAGCACATTGAACGCAATAAAAATTAACGATATAATTTATCAGGTAGATCATTTACCGGAGCATCGCTAATTTTAATTACGGTCTCTAAAGATTCGGTTGTGAGCGCTGAAGTTTTAAATTGGCGAGTCTCGGGTTCGACTTACGAAGCTAATTACAAGTGTCGCGATACTGTTACAAAATCGCCCCATTTCTGAATTACCCCTCGTTCCCTTATTTCTTAGCTTTAGGTTTACAAATCGCTGCTCAATATGACTTATAAACATGTTAACTTTAAATGAGTTTTAGAACTCGAATAATGTTACAACTTTACAAAATTTCATTTGTAATTACGTCTAGAATAGTTAACATACATATGTTTAGGTATGTAGGTATTATTATTTTCTCGAAATGTCAGTCCCAATTCCGTGATAATAAATTCCCAATTGAGAGTAGAAATTTGATAATAGATTCTTGACAATGTGTCACTTGAAATGAAATAGTTTGGGCAACAGTGAAATTCAATGCGTCCCACTTAACAAGGTGTTCACAACAACCCACATTCTCAACTCAATAACTTTTTAATAAAACGTAAGATTACGGAATTGCCTCGTCGCTTACATTTATAGGATGCGGGAAGAATGTCATATAAGGACTGACGCGCTTGGATACATTTTACACCTCGCTTCACGCTTTCCCTAAATCTGTTGTCATTTCGACGCGATCCCGTGGAAATAGGGGCAGGAATCCCTTGGATACTCGCGAAATATTTCCAGCTATTTCTCACTCGACTTCCCCCCTGTGCCGGCGCCTCGAGCTCCACAAAAGAAACTTCTTCGTTTAAATATTTTATCGTGTAAAAAGTGAAATCATGTCGACCCTTACTTACTATTGGGCTTTCATAAGTTAATTTTGTCAAAATTCATGCATTTTTTATAAACTGAAATATTAAGTATTAAGCTGTGTTTCTGGATTAACACCGAAGTAGCCGTAAATAATAAGAATCCATCACAGTGCAGTGCATTTGGAAATTATAAAAAAGAAATGTGACTAAAAAAACTACAAAAAATAACTGATTGCTGTGTTCATTTTAGTTCATATAAACTGAACTGGGATACATAGGAGAAGTGGAGGTCACCGCTTCATTGGTGCTTTTCCGTGCAGACAAATCGGTAACAATAAAATGGTACCTCTTTCACAATACTTGGCACGCATGGCTTCGTTTTAATTTGCCGAACACATCCAGCCCCCCTCGTAACGGATTTACTAAAACACTCAGAGGAAAAGGCTGTTTTGTAAGAACGTTATTTAAATATTTGTAAATAGGGTCGGTATGCTAATCTATTGTTTCCTTTTTTCTATATTAACACTCACATTTTTCTCTTTATTATTACAACAAATAAATGTATGCTTTGATTTTGAGCAATTTTATGCTTAAGGAGTTATTAATTACAAATTTAAATAATTTAAAGGAAGTTTTGCGGACTTTTCCAAACGCTTACTACCAACATGATAGTATAATATATAATAAGTTATGTTATGGGTGTTTATGTTGATATTATGAAAAAAGTATTGAAATTTATGTAAAATTGTACTACAATGTAATTAGGAGATCATGGCTCCTCGAGCGTGCGATGTTTTGTTGATAATTCAATAATCCAGCCCGAGGGCTACCATTATGTTCCCCTTCCTACCTTTTGTGTCTTCCAATAAGAACATCTGCTTAGTATTTTTACCTTTACTGATTACTTCTAAATAAAAGTAAATTCGCTACGATTAATAGTAAACAATAATAAGTGGAAACTATGATAGTGCAACAGATATCAGGACAAGGCGCACACAAACAAGTGCTTCTTTGGATTGAACCGCGAGTTAAATTGACGACACGTGCAGAAAGGTTTTTAAAAAGAAATTTATTTACAAGCAGCCCTGACTTATTTCTAGAAGATCTATTAATCAAGTGAACATCGTGTTTATTCCTGCTCGTCTTATATACTTATATACAATTCCTCCACTCGATCTCCTGGGAAGAAATCATAATGGTTTTTTCTTAGGTTACACTATTTTAACTAACGCTTCGTGTCTTCTGCTTATGTAACTCGCGTCAATAATTACACCACTGAAGTCGTCTACCAGTATATAGTGAGTCTAGAAATATACAATAAATAAAATATTAAAAACGAATATTTGTTAATTAACATAAACGTTTACAATGCCGAGGCTTTACCAACATTAATAATATTTTCATAAGTGAAAAATATAGTCCAATAAAATTACCGGGGAATATGTTCACCGTTCGTGGTGCTCGCCGCAGGGATGCCATATCAAATAAAGCTTGTAGCGGTCGTCGTTCGTGGTATGTGGGCTAATGGGCCAATTAATTAAATTTGCACTAAAATATGTGTTTTACATTTACTGTGGGCTCGCGTTGGTTTGTGGCTCGTTCGCTCCTTTATTAAAACTATTTGTCTTTCAACGTTCAAGTGTTGTGTAAACTGTTTACCGACGAAACCTTTTATAGCATTTTTTACTACACTTTATATTTTGATTGTTTAATAATTCAATTAACGTGAGCAGTAATTTTTATGATATTATTATGATTTATATATATACCTATCATTATACGTTTTCCTCTCGAATATTGATACTTAAGTATATTATTTAATATATTGATAAGACCTCTATGACTGAATTATTGAATGAAAAATAATCTAAATAGAATCTGTAAAAATAAAAAATTACAGACATCGATTTAAAAAATGTAAACATATACCGTTCCAATTAAGTAACACATTAATTAAAAACTTCCGAAAAAAAACATAAACAAACCACGGACAGTATTTAAAATTTATTTTTAAAAAGCAAACGAATACGTTTATTGTCATTTGCTAGTTAATCCACTTACGGTCCCTTCTGTCCGTTGGATTCGCCAAGACCTCTACTCATTTATCATGTTGTTATCGACCAGCCGTTTCATTCATTAGCACTCAAACCGAACTGGGGCTGGACACAGAATAGTATTCTACTATTTTAGAATTTACGTTTTAGACCGAGAGCTAGTGCTAGTGACTTTGTGTGACGAGGTGTGATTAAACATTTTTGAATACTTAGGTAAAGAATTTAATTTACGAAAATAACATTCGATTCTTAGGATACTAAAAAAAGTGTGATTTGATTTTCCCTCCAAAACCCTGATAGAAGTTTAATTGAAAAAAAAAACACAATTTTTCTGAAGCTATTCACTGAGATACGTGATGCATATTAACTTCAGACATTAGCCAGTTGTTATAATAACATGAACAAACAGCGAGTTTTAGAGTAATTAAGTTCATATGTTAAAGTAGGTCATTATAATAAAATAAAAAAATTGGTAATAATAATTATATTGAGTTTTAATTATTCAATTGATTAGTGCTGATAGACATTTAAAAATGTAGAGTCGTAAAATTGATTTCTTCGAGAAAAATAGCAGTCAGCTCTCCATCTATGAGTAATGTGTTAATGGACTTAAATAAACAACATTGTTGGAAGTAAACCTTCGGAGTTGTATGTAACCAGACATATTCCCAATTACTTTTACTTAAATTAATTGGTGTAAATTGCTGTTTTTTGCGTCATTGTGGCATAATATATTCATGGTCAATTATCTAAGTGATTCAGTTGTTTTGTTTTTAATTCAACTCGCCATTTCTAATATAAAAACTATGATTTCATTACGTTATTTCATTATAAAAATATACTTTCAAAAAGCAAATAACAAATGAAAGAGGATTTATTTATTTTTTATTTATTAATAGGGAATCCGATACTTATATAGTTGAGATGGCGGACTTGTTGCTAAAATGTGACTTCTTTCAGGCAACCAATCTAGAATTAGAAATATATATATAGTGTACAAAGAGTTTTTTTAAAGATAGAGTGTGATCTATCTTAGGAAGGTTTCGGACTAAATCATTGTAATTCCTTTTTAAGTAGATGCACAAAAATTAGTTTCTAAATATTAAGGCTAAAGTGTTGTATTAATAATGATGAATTTTAGCAATAATATGACAAATAATACGTATAGAAATAAACGAGCAGAAATCTCTAAGCGGTTTGCGAACTCCCATTTTCTAGTTCAATCATCCACTCGAGACGTTTCCGCTTCTTGTCTACAATGTTATATAGAATGAAACTTAACCGTCAAGACAGTGGTACCAACGATTTATCAGTTTAAGTTTTTAAACAGCTATTTATTTTAGTTGCCAAGTTGATTATTTAATTTGATGATTACTAATTAACTATTAATCATTTTAAAAATACAAATTTGATATAATGAATATGAATAGAAAGAGTGTGTCCTTTACATTGTAAACATCGGTATCCCCATTGCAATGCACGTCTAAGACCGCAGCAGTTGTCTCGCTTGATTGCAACTTAGAGCGATTGAATACAATACGAAATGACCTATCCGAAATACTAGAAGCGAAGTCTCATTGTAATGATAGCGAGAAATTAAGCTTACTCGTATATTGCGCAATAAAAGATTTCTCTTGAAATATTTGTTGTTTTTCAAATATACGTTGGCCTGACTATTGCGTTTCATAATAATGTGTAATAATAATTAATTTATTCGTGAATACTTTAATTTAGAAGTATAATGAGTATGTATTACTTTTGTCTTATTAAAATCGTAACACTTGTCAATTCAAACCGGGATAGACAGGAAATAGACATAAATAATAAACAAAAAATAGTGAAAAAATTAAACATGTTGCGGTCTGTATTTAGACCAAATTCGTGACAGGGAAAACTCTTCAGTTAATATAAAATGGGCATCAGTGAAATGAATATTAGATTTCACTATAAAAACAACGACATGAATGGAGATGATTTTTAATATTATAATTTAATTTAGTTCTAATATATTTATTTAAAGTCAGCTCGATACTTGTTCTTGGTATGATATAAATACATTTTTTTCGTTAATATTAAAAAGCTTATAAATATTTAATATTATATATCCCCAAAAATACAATACGTTGGTAGTATCACAAAAAGCAAATAGAATTAATATCCTTATAAGCGTATCAACAGATTTTTCTGTTTGAATTCTCTGGTTGTTAAGGGGCGTCGAGTTTCCCCTATTGATTACCCAAAAAGCGGAAAATAAAATTGTCTGCCTTGAGGCATTACGGTCTTGAAAAACACAATACTGCGGCCGATCGGGGACTCTATAAAAATACCTTTATAGAAAATATACCAACTACTAACTTACATTTCCTTTTCATTCAGTTGAAAGCACTCCGAGAAAAACAAGTACTACCCTAATACGAAAATAATATTCTCTATTATATTGGCCATTCCGTATTAAAACGTAACAGCGTTAATAATTATTTTTGTGCATTCTTTATTTAATACAAATACATTAGAATATTATTATGTCATTTGAGTATAGTCTCGTATTGGTCATAAACATTTTTGAGAAAAATATTTTTACTTTAATTAATCCACTCATAATTTAAGATTAGCTTAAAATTGAATGTGAACATTTTGAAAAAGACAATACTTTACTCGAAATTTGAGACTATTTTTAACAAATTGTTTATGAACTTTTTTTTACCAATAACATATAGGTACTCTATAAGTTGAATTGAATTTTACTTAATAAAATAAATTTACTTTGAAGGAATCATTATTATCGTTCTTTTTTACTAACATAGTTGTACAAAAAAGTGCTTATTTTCTATATTGCTTAAAATATAACCACAAAATATTAAAAGGGGTTTGCGTTCTTACCTTTATGGGATATTTCTAATAAGAGACCTTCTTGAGGACATGAATTTCGGAGATACCATTAAAATCCTTTTTTTAACCAAATCCACAAGATATGAGCGAAATGATCCGTTATATAATTCTAACTCCTAATAAGCCAAAGAAAACCAAATACTTCAACGAATTCAAAAGCCAAAATAAATACATTAATAAAACAATATTTAGGAATAAAATATCCGTTAAAACTTGAAATTAGAAGAACACGAGCGTCATTATATTTAAGGAGATTTCTTAACGTAATTGTTTCCCTTAATATAAACTTTTCTCAAAGTTAAATATTCATCGAGTAGGCCTCTCAACCGGTTATTTGAAATTAATATAGATACGCGGTAATGTACATAAAACAGATGCGGTACAACGCCGAGTCAGTTTGAGTAACAGACAGACTACACGAGACGAACAAGTGAGCGGAAAACTTTAGCGACGAGGCTTCCGTTCCGCAATCTTTATCGAATAAAGCAGTTTAGTAAACCACAGCCGAACTTTACCCGCCTGCCTTTATTATCTATTTATGAGCAAATTTAAATAGAAGCCTGAATTGCCTCGAGAGACTGACGCACCCGGTTTAGATGGAGAATCTGTATTTCGTTTAGTTTACGAGCTTTCCCGCAGGTAATACACGTTGTTTGGTAATTATAAATAAATATTTGAGATTTATAAATTGCGTTATTTATTTTGAATAATGATTATTGAGACTTGAGATCATACATTTTCATATAGTTTCCATCTTATATGTAGAAGCACAGGTGCTTCATAATTAATTAAACAAGCGTCTAATTTCCTGCGTAATATAATTTAATTTACTAAAAAAATTAAGTGGGAAAACGTTATAAAGCCGTTACTAAAATTTCCAAGGGAGAATTTTCACAGCAAAATTTAATTTTTGTTACGCGTCTCTATAAATATCTAGTTACATATAAGAGGTGATATTTTCGGGGTTCATAATAATAAGAGTGTGTGGAGGGAGCAGGGAGGGGCGACATGAGCGTGGATTTATTTGGTTTTTATTACTTTTTTACGGGGCCCTAGGAGAGGACTCTTGACGTATGGGACCGCTAACAGCCGCATGTTGCGTTATGAGTTATCACATAATATGATAGCTATGTGATACTAACTCGATATAATAGTATAAGTGAACATACAATATTAACATTGCCCACTTGAATATACCTAACGAGTATACCTATATCTAAATAGCATTGTCTTTAAAAGTCAGTGTACGATGTATGACATGGAAAGAAAATCAGTGTTCCCCTTTCTAAAATTACAACTGCCGATAGGGCTGTTGTTCTGCCACTAAAGGGGATGTGTAAAAATAATAAAGGAAGCGGTTATTTGAGCCCAATGGCCGGAACGAACAGCGAGTGTTTACATTTGATAAGAACGAGCACAGATATACCCCCGTCTTTTGGATCGCGGAACGCTAAAGCTTTATAAATAGAAAGTGTTTTAGAAAATCCATTGCATTGTATTAAAATTATAACGGATTCGTTTTGTTGCTGCAATACTTTTTTAATCATATATATTTCTTATATTCATCTCACAAAAGTTTTTATCAAAAATCTTTAAGCGACAAGATGTTTTTAATTCAAAAGACCGTGAACAGTCAAAGAACGTCGCACATTTGAAAAACGACTAAAACCAAAATACAATTTAAAAGAGAATTCTTAAAAAGCGAAGACTCGCTCTCGCCAGCAAAAAGATAATTCGGTCCAAGTCCGCCCAGGGGCTGCGTTTGTCTTTGCTAAGTATTGTGAACTTTTATTTCGCTCACTTTACTTTATGAATTATTTTCAGTTGTTTTTATCAGCGTAAAATTGAAATGAAAGCTTCAGGCGAAGTCCTTTTGAGTCGCAACCGCAGGAGCAGCAAGTCTAATTCCCTTATTTTACAGGTGTTTACAAATTCAGTGAGCCAATTTTGCTATTTATTATGTTTGTGAACTTTATGCTATTTTACGAGTATCCATTGGTATTTTTGTTACATTTACATTTTAAGTCTATTAATGAAACAACATTGCAAATATAGTGTAGTGTCTTTCATGTATCTAGTTAACATTTAGTAATTACAAGATTGTTTGTAGCGTCTGCTCACATGCGGTACGTCATTAAACCTCCTTGTTATGGTAATATACCCTCGTAAGTCTTGTCTCGCTATTGAGACAGCTTTACGCTAAATTACTGAAGGCTCTTGTTTAATTGGTATGCTCACAAGTTCACAAGCGCTGTCATGAATCATTAGCATCAAATTGTGGTGAACGTAACATTCATGGGAAACTGCCTTTTTGAATCAAAACAAAAATTGTTCATAATAACTTTAAAATAAATAAACTCGAATTGTATTAGACATTCTATATGCTGTTGCAGACATCGGAGAATTTGAAAGTAAAAAAAAACTTCACACGTAGTAAGCGCTCGCTGGCCCGAGAGGAATTTCTTTTGGATTCCTCGCGAAACATTTAAACAGAAGGAAACTGACGAAACGAATGAAAAATAAGTCTCCGTGTAGTCTCAAATCCAACAAACGTAAAAGAGATTACCCACGCTCCAACTGCTCTCAACTTGTATAAACAAAAAAGCTCAATTTGTCTGCTTTAAAACAAGACGAAATTGCCATAGAACAGGCAAAAGACGGTCGAGGAATATTAAAAACGTTTTTAAAAAGACAACAACGGATACGGGTGCAATTTATTTGAATTTTTATTGTGACAAGTGACGGGCTGAGTTTGTTTCAGGGCTCGAACTCCCGTCAAAGCCATAAATATTTTCATTTGAATACATTTTTAGCATGGAACATACATGTCCCGTATTATTTTTACAGAATGTTCGTATCGTGCAGTATATTAAGTAACATAAGAAGAAGACACAAGCGTTAAAACCGATTTAGCTCATTTGCATTTAAACATCGTAACGAATGCGTAACACAATGCGAGCTCGTTTCTTATTTTTATGCCACAACCCCCTTTTCATGATTACACACAAATTGAAATAAATTGAATTTTAAACCGCGCAAAATAACCCGCGAATAGAATGCTTAACCGAATCTGCTCAACACATTTTTATATTACGATATAAAAGATTTATAAATACACGTGAAATAAAGTGTAAGCAAGGAAAACCAACCCAGACAGAAATATCATGCAATCACTTATTGTTGCAGTAATGAAAGAGACGATCTTTCCGAATGCAAGTAACTAGGAAGCAGCAACCGGCGCGATGGCAGCGGGCGGGAGATTGCTCTCACGGCAAACTTTTCAGCAAAAGCCATTTACTCTTAGTGTTTTGAATAAAATTTAATCTTTTATACAAATGATACACTGTTTATTATGGGATTTATGTTTATAAAATATATTATCTCCTTTAGAAATTTACTTTATATTATTTTATTTTTGACATTAGATTTTTTTAGTAGATTGTTATTGAACGCGAATTTATTGTTATTTATGGTTAAATGTATTTTATAAAAATCTTATATTAGTGTACCTAAATAAAATTATTTATTTATTAATTTTATAAATTTATTGAATATACAATTTTGATTGTATTAATAATTTATGTACTTTTGTGTACATTTGTTGCCTCTTGGAGAATGTTATTTAGCGCTAAGAGCCCCAAGCCCACATGCACTGTGTATAAAAATTTAAATGTAATAAAATATAAAAATAAAAAATCTTAACCCAAGCACAGCGTTGAAAGACATGAATTAAGGCCGGTTGTAGGCTATAGTTTTAACGTCGTCGGAGGACCGCAGCTCTATTGCATTACTGAGGCAAGGGGGCTCGCTTTATTGCTCAATTTGACTTTATTTAACGCAATTCGCAGGCGAGTGGGGAAGAAGGTGGCTGTCACCCACTCGCATGCCAGTTTTACACGCCCTATATAGTACTAACTGTATAGAATCTAGGATTTTAGAATCAAGTTTATTTTTAATCAAACAAAACTCTTGCATAGGGTAGGTCCTTAGTTTGATTCCCAGTTCAACTAAATATTGTATGTATTTCTTTCAAGTCTGAGTGTTATACAGTTGCCCTGTCTGATACCAATAGCCTAAGAAATTTTAGTTTAGGATACCAAATGTACATATATGTAATTATTTATTTACATATTGCATGTATATATATAGTTGCTTTCCAACACATCGCGTCGTACCAATTAGCAGCAGAATCCTCGAATAGTATCCAATTCAAAGTTAGATCTTATAAAGTTCCGGCCACTTTGTTCAAACTTGAAAACAATAAACTATTCAGTAATTTCAATTGCACGTTGGACTGCCGACCGCATCTAGATTATTCACATACGAGTACCTGCATCGCATCTTGTTCAACTTCCAAACATATACAAACTTTTAATGCTCATAAATCTAATTACAAGAGATGACTTCGTCGTTGTGTGATGAGAGCCGCATCCCCCGTACACGAGTATGTTTGTTTTGCTTAATTTACGAACAAGTTTGTACTATAAGATAATCTTCTTAAACACATTGTTTATTATCCGGTTAGGTTGCGCCATCAGGCCGGGTTTAAGCTACGGGATTAAGTCGGGAAGAGAGAGGGAATTGTGGTCTCATTTTTACGTAGCAATATTGCCGCGTCGCATCATAATTGAATAATAAAATTGTCGTGAATTTTGGTGAGAGCTCTTTGATTGATCATATTATGGTGACACGGATGATGAAAAAAGCAGAGAAGCATTTTACACAGCGATTCAACTCGATGCAGGCTCCATCGCTCGAATGCGGGAAAGGGGCAGTGGCATTTTAATGATATCGAGCAATATTGCAGGGGAGAGGCTGTAAAGTCAGACGTTGACGTTTTCAGCCAAAATTAAACAACAAAATGCCTAATTTCGTAATCCATCAGTAAACGTCACTCCGGAGAGATCAGCCGGCAAATTTTAATTCTGAGTGAACCTCTTAAGGGTACGCTTTATTGCAGCGCGAACTTAATGTTTAGCGTGACTCGAATACTGAGTTATAATTTTAATTTTAGGCGCCCGCATCCCCAACCTCGCAACCCCGTTATCTCGCGGTGTCTCGAACGCACACCAACTTTACATATTTTTGAAGGAGAATAAATCTCGTTTGATGGAAAAAGAAGTACGTTGTAAACAGAAAGGTTGTTAATGGAAATTTGTCTTTCGTATTCAGGAGCGTTAAATTAAGAAGCCATATTTTGTGAGTTCATAATCCGAGACATACGAGTACACATGTCGTGAGTTGAATAGACAATTATAAGATTAAGTAGGAATTATATTAATAAAACAAACAAAATAGTCATAAGCAATTTTTCAAATAACATTAGGTTTACGATAAGAAGGCGTTATTATATTTAAAAACTCATTTGTAGTTGACATAAACACCTCTTTAGTATTCTAGGTGGTAGCCCTCCGCCGTTGCACGCATATATTTTAAATTTATTACCGCCAACGTTCACTCTGCCGATGCGATGTAAAATTACACGCCTTCGGAATATCCGTTTTATATCTTTTATACCGAGATGAGCATGTGATTAATGTTTTTACTACTTTAAAATATTAATAATATTTATTCCATGAAATAATAGTATAAAAATGGTCCAATAAATAAAAATATAACTTTTTGGATAGGAATTGGTATTTATCTTGAATAAACAGTATTGAGTCAATAATCTCTTTGAGCTCCAAAAATCTGTAGCCTGTTATTGTATCAATAAGGCGGATCCGTCTCCAAACATCTTAATGAACGTTGATCGAATCAATCAACCTATAATGAGTCTATCAAACAGCAGTGCGCAATAATATTCTGCTATCGATATCGTTGTTGGCACAAGAAATTTGTCGGTGTGATATTGGGGGAATCCCTTAGAGGGCGCGCCAATTTTAGGGTAAATCGAGGGAGATAATTATGTTTGAAGTTAGTTATTGGACAGACGAGAGTCAACACACTCGTCCGATCTGGGATCGCTTCGAGATTAGCTCGATATCGCATCTATCTTGGTTGAATGGCTGTTAAGTAATATATATTATGAAGACTTCTTTGGTATTCGATTAATATGTTACTACGCAATAAATAATATTATACGAATAATATGTCACACACAATTTAGTAAACACATAAGGATAAGCTGTAAACTAAACGAGGTATGATTTTACCCCAATCAAAATACGAAATAATTTGGGGAAGTGGTATATAATTTTCACTCAATGTAACTAAAATTCCTTCCGGAAAACTGATGAGAACGGGAACCTTATAAATTCCATCAATGGCTTTAATTTGTTGATAGGTAATTTGCGGGGCCCTCAGGGAAGCGAATGGTGTGCCTCTAACACGCAACTCAACACTACTGTAATTAACAAATTCGTTGAAAGTTATCGTTTGGGATAATTTCTATGTTTTATCCCTTATTTTAGTGCTTCTTTGATGTTGATTATGTCACATACTATATTTGAACGTGTTATGTTTTACGAGTTCCAAAAGTTATAAACGAAATTATGAACAAAAATATTTTGTGTTTCAATCAAGACTTTCAGATCTTTAAAGTACGAATTAGGTTCTAACAGTCTTTACTACGTAAAAGAACATCTATAAAATAATAATGTTATAATTTATTAGAAAAAAAAGAAAATTATTTTATTTATATTCACATAGAAAACCGTTGTTTATTAATTAATTTAAAAAACTTTATGCGGCTTTTTTTGACTAGTCTAATTCGACATTAGAAAAGCTTTGCAGCTCTTTGCAGCTAGCGGTCGTTGCACAGTTTTCGAAACACCTATTTAAATTAACTGAAATAAACTTTATAGCAAGCTGCTAAAGTCTTATAAATTACCCAAATATAGTAAAATGATAAATATGAAAATAAATAATAATATTATTGAAATCGAAAGCAAGAGTATAGTAATTTATAAAATTAATATAAAAATTTGTCAGTAATAAAATACGGAGTAGGCGTATCCGTATCATTTGCATTTTAATTACCTGTCCAGAGCCCTGTACGAGCACCTGAAATGCTATTCAATATTGATGAATTGAAAATTCAGATATATTTGTTTTTTTTTTTATATTATTTTAAGGTATAAAATACAAATTATAATATTTCAAAAATATATATTCATCACAATAAATGCGATGGTAAGCCGTATAGCCTTTTTATATTGAAATGTGCATTGTGCATGCCATTAAAAGAATTGAACTGCCCGCGTCGTTGAATATAGAAGGGAACATTATAAAAGTATTTATAAAATATCCATTCTTCGTGCCGTCTGAGATTGGCAGTTCGATTATCCGAAGCTTTTTAAAAATGTCACATAAAAATTAGTCTAGAATATCGCAGACTGCTTAAGAACTCCGTGGGGAGGCTGCTATGGTTCATTAATCTGCCTGGCGCAACCAACTCGCCATCTGGTGCATTTATAAATTTACAATAATGTTATGTATTTAAAAATGAATAAACCATGTTACTCTACTACTCAAGTTTGAGTAGAAAATATAATTGTCGCATTTCATAACGTAGTAACAAGATACTCGTAGTTAAAATAAATTTTATTACATAAATCAATTTTTATTCTAACTATTTGCGGCTTATTATCTCAGTTTTATTAAATTATATTTTAATCTGACATTTCAAATTGAAGTTATGTTTTAAACTTATTTTTATTCAGAAAGATGAATGCGGGAAATATATTTCAGTTAAAATTGAACGTCGACTTTTCATTTATTACCTGTAACAAACATCTTGTATAACTAATATAACTAACTCGTTGTGGAAATGTTCACTTTTCCCACGCGTTAAAGTTGGAAGTTAATTTCTTTTGGTGTATTTTTGAAATTAATTTAGCTTTTGTGGCGACCGCGCGCCCCCAGGACGAATGTAAACGACCAAATTGTAAAAGGCATAATTGTAAAAGCTTTCAGCTACAATGGCTATAAAAATGGGGGATTGTTCTTTATAAAGATCATGTCAGCCTTTTATACGGCCACTTCGTAACAGATTTATCATCAAATTCACATGAAAAAGAACGAAACATTTTTAAAAAGCAATTGTGTACGACTTTTAACAATTTCATACTTTGTTCAGAGCAATAAAAGCTGCTGTTAAATAAATTCATATGACAATAATCGACACATGCTCCTATATACTTGTATAATAAATATAGATATGTCTAAGCTTTCTACTATTTTCACTATATAACCTCAAACTCCATCCACCAACCATTCTGTTATCAGAAACTAGACAATCTAATGAAATATACATTTTTAATAATTATATCTGCGACAAACAACACCTCGCAACTGCCATGACGGCTTCAAAGTTTCAAAACATCGGATTAAAATAAACGCAATTGTAAGCCGCATAATGTCTTTTCAATTTGTAGTATTATAATATTCAAAATACATTCTTAAATTGAAGAATTTAAAGTTGATATTTAGAAAAGAAAATTTTCGCGGGATGTGAGCAACTATAAACCACATCCTGCTCGTCATTGGGTTATTATCTCCCAGTCATCTTGTCGAGGTTGTGTGAAGTCCACAAATCCGTGAAAACATTTACATATAAATCGACTACCGGAACTAGAACATATGAGACATCGAGATGCGCTACTTCCTGCTACTAATCTATATAGAGCTACTTTTTAGAAACCAAAATTTATATTACAATTATCTACTATAAATATTATATTTGTTATATTCTGTTTTTATATCATTTATTATGTATTATTATTGTGCTTGATAACCTAGCTAGTAGAATATTGAAAGTGTAATTATCCAAAAAGAGACACGTATTTTTAAACTATATGTTTTATATAATAGATTCAATTCAATATTCATTGGTTCCTGAAAAAATAAAGGGGAAAGTAACTCTGTATAAATGCGAGTCAACAGGTGGAAGGCAGACAGCTCCCGCCCGCGCCAGTCGCTTCTATCTAATTGTCGTTCATATTTATGAGCGTTTGCGCATTTTTCTCCAGTTTGTGACTCGTTGCACTAACGTGATTTGTTCTCGCACGATTTCCATAAAGTTTTACTATTTTATTTTTACTTTTTTTCTGACTGAAATGTGAACAGACTTTTTCTTTATAAATTACATTTGTCTATTTGAAAAATATATATTTAGAAAATTATAAAGTCAACTTTTACTTTATCTAGAGAATTGACTGGCTTATTCTAAATTAATACATTTTATATGGATGTCGCATTTCAATATTTCTAGCCATCATAGTCTCAAACAAGATCGATGATTATAATTTTGGTGTTCAGATTTTCATAGTAAAAAGATAAATGATCACCGGACTTGGGATATATTCGTGTATGATGATGATGATGTATGGTGTATGAAAAATATCACTCATTTAAAATTACCCATTTAGTTTATTTCATATTTACATATGATACATAATGACATACAAACATACGATGACGTAACGTTTAATCTTAATACTACAACAGAAGTTTCATGCAGATCAGCCGGCATTATACAGATTTACACAAAGGGTACGTTCAAAGCAAGCGCCGCAGATCAAAGAGTCTCGCCCTTTGACAGGATCCGAGCTGCGGACAAAACCTACCTTTACTCGATATCTGATTACACAGTTGAATCTGTATAAATTTTTTTCTATAGCCGAATCTAGACTGAAAAGGATACATATAGAAAAAAAGGATTTTATATCCAAAGTTAACATTTTTGTATGAAGCGTTTATATCCTTTGCTACCTATTATTTATTAATCTTTACCATTGTTGTTTTAAATCTAATATCGAGTTCAATTAATTACAATATCACCACATTTTATCCTGTTAATTGTGATGCTTCTGTGGCTGGACAATTGCGTAAGATGCCCAATTTGGCCTTACGATCCGCTTTATATTGTATTCGTAGATTCGTGTATTCCTTTTAATTTTACATTATTATTGTTCCTGTATAATCAATAATTTTATATAAAATAATGTGAACTGTCATAACAATTGATATTGATATTTATAAACGTGTATAAATACGGGTAGAATTTACGAAATAATTGGCAGCTGGTTAATTAATCTCAGTTCAAAATCCGATCGTATCGTTTGTGTGCAACCGACACACAGGGTCCATTTATATAGCCTTTGGTTTCGACTCGATCAGTCTCAGTTCGGAGTTAATGAAGGCATTAGTGGCTGTGGAATCCAAAATTGAGACTTGTTACGTTACAAGAATTATTCGAAACTATTTATAACATATATAAACTCAAGGCCCACCAATAAATAATACATTTTCGCTTCATAAATTAAAACAATATTAGAAATCGATTACATTCCAAATAGCCCACTTACCTATATACCCAGAGACCAGCAATCAAAACAGTTTGTCTGTTTCAGAGATAACCCTCGAGTCCCGGATATTCGCACCATGGATTACCCGGATGCGACGGCGGCGCAAGAATCGTGCCAACGCACCTCGCTCGACGATTAGATCGGCTACCCCTCATCCATTCAATGTGTATCTGTTAGGCTCGATTAATACCTCTATATATTAATATATACTATATATACGGCATAGTGAAATATAGATTTAGGTTATTATTTCTAGTATTTAATCTCAGTTTAGTATTTGTTCAATTATTTGTATTGTTTTTTTTATAGTTGCCTGGCATGTTACCACACTGCCCGATGTTAAACGAGAGTACAAAAAACTAACATCATAGAATAATGACTGCTTCAGTGGTACCGGATTGAGGAAATGAATAATTCCTATATGCTGTTTGATTTAACAGGTTCAATGAAACTATGTTCTCCGTATTAAAATTCACATTCAGGTCTCTGGGTTAGACTCTTTATTTCCCACACCCTAGGTCTCTTCGATTTACTAAATACATAATAACATATTTTTCCCGTTTTTTCAGCATTAGTAAGGTCGAAGAAAGAAGAATACGGACAGAAGACTGTTACTTGAAGGTCACGCGTATTCTTGGGGAATTAACACATATTATGAGATGTTATTGCTTGAGAATACACGTAGCTAACAAGAACAATATACTACAATTGTCCACGCAACGCATGCTGCTGAAGATTCAAGACAAACTTGCAAGATCATTGCAAAAGTTCGAGGCAGATTTTTATAGATAGGCGTTATAAAGTTGAATATGAAAGCACCTCCTGAAGTTAGAGTAAAAATAATATTATAAATACAATATCCTAACCCACAACTAGAAACGTCGTACACAGGACAACATAATCATTTAGCGCCGAAAACCAAATTTTATATTATCATAGATCGGGAGTCTAACCCTAAACCTGTCTGTCCTGTAAAGGCATTAGGCAGCAGTTGAGTCTATTATGCTGACTGAAGGAGAATATGAACTGCTCATGTGGCAGGATTTTTATTCTATTTTACATTTCTTAACTAAATTAAAGCCTATCCTCAAATTTGACACGAACTTGTGCAACCCAATATGAAGAATGAATTACTGTTTATTTTAATATTTACTAATCACGTGTATACAGTATTTGTCAAAAAGAAAGGACGCTGGGTTATTTCCGTTTGAGTGAAGGTGATTATCGAGTGCCCGACGTTTTTCTCAAGCACTGTATCTTTTCAGTTTCGCCACGCAATCGGATGAAAAAGAAGGCGAAATTTTATACAATAAAATTATTAGTAATTATTATCTGTTGTTTTATTTAACCCAAACACTAGTTATTAAGAAGGTATACTTAATGAGATGGGTTCGAACACTACCAGACAGCCAAATAAAATACATATTAAACAAAAAATATTTAATTGCAAAAAAAAAATGTTATTACATTTATCACTGACGTAGAACTCTGTATTATCAAACAAAAGCTTTTAATGAAATCAATTAACTCAACATTACCACAACTGGTTTATAAATAAATACTAAATTACAGCTAAAATATATACAAGCTCAGTTTCTCGTCTTTCTACTTATAACTAAAAAAACACCTTTCCTTTCAATTTCATACCTATTTAAGAACTTTAAAATAATAATTTATTAATTAGTATGAAAGAGGCAACCATAAATCCCAAAGGAACAATCGGTATATTTATTAGGGTTGTCACATAGGTTCCTTGAATGTCAGGTTCACCACCCGTATTGCTGTCAAAGACATGTGGTAACCCTAATCGTTGCACAATAAATATGAAACAAAATATGCTATCATTATTACTAATATTGAAGTAATTGTCATATACTTAATTAATATTAGTGTCTTAGTTTTAATTTAAATCTTGTCAAAGTCACTAAGTTAGAACTTTTTGGCAGTGAATATGTAAGGAATAAGGAATAGCATATTTCATAGTGATTTGAATAAATCATTTCAATATATGTATAAATATAACTTTATTAGCACCAATATTATAATTACAAAAATAGTACCGCGTCTATTACTTTAAAGTTCTAAAAAAGGTATAAAACCCACTCATTTTGGCCAAACCAACAAATTTAGATAAATTTACCCCAACTCTAACAGAAGTCTTCAAATTTTCACTTCTAATATAAACTTTCTTTAATTTGCACAACTTTGCTATTATGAATTACATAACAATCAATTATCGAGAAAACAAAAACACATTGCCTTACAACGCTGGTGAAAAAAAAACCTCTAATCACCTTTAAGAATTAATCAAGAACCAAAAACAGAAAGCTTAAGAAAATAACAATCAACTTAAACACTACTTTTTACAAATAAAATAGAAACAGTTAAGACACAGTTGGAATGGCCAAATCGTCTAAATGGTGATTAGGTTGTTGAATAAAAGAAGAAGAATTATCTCCACCAAAATAAATCAAAAGCAAATGTGATGTATAATTAATTAAATACCACTCGTTCGTAACTAACAATTTGTGACAATGAGATTTCGTTTCCATAGGGCAAAACCTACCTACGGTCGATGTAAGAGTTACAGGAACAACAATATTCAACACTTTCATATTTATTATTACAATTTGAGGGAAATTTGAATTTTGTAATTATTTAAATAAACCTAATCTATATGATCAGCCTCTGGAGGCGTTTGCGAAGTATTTCGCCGCCGGATGATTTCCTCTGTTGATATTAACGGAGGATCATCGTCTACATCATCTTCCCTTCTCCGGTCCAACTGTGAAGTGTCTTCAACAGCGACGCCGCCTTCCGCAACCTCCTCATTAACAGACCCTATACCACTTACTGTTATCTTCATTTGAATACCATCTCTTTCATTACTATTATTACTTTGTACTCTTTCATCACGATGCTTTCTTATTATAACTTGAATTCTGACGTCTCCCTCAGTCGTAACGTCGGATGACTGGGAAAGACTATCAGTTTCATTGGAGACGATACGGGTGACTCCGGTGGAGCCAGACGACTCTATGTCTCCATTGACTGTATTAGTCTGCACGGTATTGGTTGATGGTGTGGTCTGTGTAGTAGATTGTGTGGTAGAGTGGATGGTCTGTGTGGTAGACTGAGCGGTAGAAGGGGTTGCTTGGGTGCCAGTGCCGGCTGCATCGGGATAAACACCATCGTCGGAAAGAGCAGCTATACCGGCCAAACCTAATACACCTCCGACACCGTGATGTGACCTCATTAGTAATCTTTGTATCTGTGCTTGTTGTAGTATCGCCGGTAACTCGTAGTGGTGGAAAAAGTACAACATAGAATGCTGAAACAAAAGTATAATAATATAGCAAATCGTAAGCATATTTTAGTATAACCAGCGTTCGTTCCTGAATTAAAAATAATAAGACATGCAGTAAAACCTGAACAAAATAATTTTATTAGTAGACAATAAAAACGAAGTAAACGTAGCGAGAAGTGAAGCGAACCGAATACGTTTGCGCAGAGATGAGGCATCCTGGCAGATATTTACTCGGCGGTAGATTATGAGACACGTCCGTCGAACTGAGCAAAACTCCTTTAGACAAATAAATGAGCCAGTCGTGATGGAGCGCGGCGAGACGCTTCGTATTTATTTTGATTCTGGGTCACAGTTTGTCCTCCCCTCGCGCGACGTCCAACATAAGTTTTAATTAAGAAACTTGTGACCGCTCCTGAAGTTTTATTTGAAATTATATTTTCCTACTCCGCTGTTGTGATTTTTTTTTATTTTGAACGAGAGTCGAGGGTAACCCGTTACAGATGAGGACAAGTTGCGACACCTTCATGATTTATTATTCTTGGCGTGATCCAGCCACGGCATCGACATCGCTCTCCTTCTATTGCAGTGAAAGATAATTCAAAACAATTTTCAATCACTCAAAAGATGACATAATAATTTAAGTCTTTGTGAAAGAAACTTTTTAAAACAATTACTAGCAATGGATACAATACATTGGAGGGAGCTATGAATCAGTATTTGGTTAACTTGATTTTAATTTGGAAACCTTTTGTAATGAAAATAAACGTGTTTATGTAGGCGGGTTTGGGACAGGTAGGGAGACAATTAATGACCAAGGTTTGTACGATCGTGCATTGCCCTGCATATCCCTAATTATCACGAGCCGTCCTACCAACCTCAATTTGTTCGCAGATCATCTCTATAACAAATATAAAAAGGGATCAAACGTTTAAAAGGTATTTAATGGACAGATGAATCCTTTTTATACATTCGTTTAAATCGAATGATTTCACATTTACGCCGCAACGAATATAAAAGAGTTTTTTATACAAATATATTACGTTAAAAGTTAGTCACCAAAATATCTGTAACAGGTTTCTACGTATATGTGCACTTAAAATTTATCTACTGAAATTATTTCAGAATACAGATGAAGCATAACATCACATCTTCTGAAAACATCAAAGAAAAATAAAGCTCTTTGTGATGATAAATTTTTAAGCCGCAAAATTGTCTTAAACACCTCTCGGGCCAAGCGTTGATTATGCCAAGACGGCAGAAAACTCCGTGGAAAATAAAGTTGTTTTAATTTAAAATGCAAAGAAAAGCCTCGCCCAGTATAAAAGTGAATCCTGAGCCGAGCGAACACTTTTTTTAAGAATTCCTTTTTCATTTAACTAATCTCTTGACAGACATACGGTAGCTATACGTCAAGGATTACTTTTATAAACAACACTGATGATATTTTTATATTTAAAACAAAAAATGCGACGAATTGATTGAACACACAAATTATTTGTTTTTGAAACTGATTAATAGCTTAAAACTATTTGAAACATCAAATATATGGATTTGCTTAAAGTAATCGTTTAAATTCACAAACTATGACATGAATTACAGAATCGAATTCTACGTAACGTATCAATAATTATTTCTTAATTCTAACAACGAATTTTAAATAGGTAGTGTACGTTCTATTTTTTATTATCCGAATATTGTATTGTTCTTTTGAGCCAATAAATATTCCATAATTCAACATTTAAAGTTTTAGTTACATCTAAAATAATAAATTAATTAATTAACTGATAATTTTAAATTAAATCAAGAATGTAAGACGAACGGCAGAAGTTACAAAGTACAACGACGGACGTGTTTGTTCTAAGTTTAAGTATAATTTGCCGAGATCCGGAAGATTACACGCTTTACGGTGTTTCCATAATAGCGAACAACCTCTCAGCTGTTGACTTAGGACCTGCCAGAAATTAGCTAAAGCGCGACCATTACACTCCACACTTAGTGCTAACGTATTTGGCATGATATGATGCAGACTTATTTAACGCGCAACTAAGGGATTTCAAACTTGGAAGTTTATTAATTTAACCTAAAACCCTAGTTTGAGCTCTTGTCAACAAGTCGTGATAATGGTTAGAATTAATGTAGCGTCCGGGGTGGGTCGGTGGTATTCGCTCCACGTCGCCGTGTCGGCCCGAGCGAAGACTCGTGAAATATGATTTTTAATAAGTTGACACGCTCGATGATTATAAGATAAGCCCCACTTTGCATTCCGAAGGGGCTTCTTGTTTTTCGACATCGCCCTTCCCGTTTGGTAATCCGACAGTCTCCGCCGCTGAAGGCGAAGTGACGACACTCTTCAACATGTATTTGGAATTATTTTGCATGCTACTTTTTCAGTAAATCATTTCATCTCTTATTATTAATCAGAAGGTTTATAATATAAAAATCAAATAATATTCATATGCCCCGAATTATTTTTATACTTTTCAAACGCAAATGATCGACCAATTTAATAGATATCAATCTTCTTAGAAGAGATTATGTTACCTTAAGTACGTCAATGTGATGTCCCGACCTCTTGAGACGGCCTCGGGGGCGGCCGGAAAATATTACACGCACGGATGTTATTTGGGAATTGTCCCGGAAAATATTTGACAAAATTTTGACGCGATGTTCTTGCGTACCTGACGCCATTTTGTCAATAATGACCCTTATATAACATACATAAAGTAGGAAATGAATGTATGTTGCGTCAGAGGAAATATGTCATTGCTATACGGGAGACGCAGACGTGATTCGTTGACAAATTCTTCAGAGCCAAGCGGCCGCTCCTCTCGCCAACTAAGGAGCTTTTTTTCCTAGTGTACTTAAAAATAATAATAACTTGGAGTTTCTCGTGGACATGATAAATTACAGCTCGCGCGGACTTTCATTCGGGAAATCCGGACATACGTACTCACACGTGACTAGATTTTCAAATATTCTCGCCCCCAACTCTAAACACAATTTTACAAAGAGATTTATATAAAATCACTACTAATTTCGGCTAAAATATACATTATATAATAATGGCTAAATACGAGAATACCCAATAAAGGAATAAAGATAATATATTAAATTAATAAACTTTATAATAAACATGTTTCATTTACACAAAATAGGATGCATAGCAATCCGTATGAAAGGTCAAATTAGCCTCGGGCATAGCTCTCTGGCCGATATCAAAGTGGATTCACAGGAAGCACACTCGTCGACTTTCTCTTTATGACTTATATTACATCATAAAAGCTTGAGAAAATATTAACTCTATGACAGTTTTCTAAATTGTTTCTATATAAAATATTCAAAATATATGATACTGATTTTATAATAATATAGTATATTCATACCTTTATTCCCCGTGAGGATGGACCTACATAATTAGTATCATAACATACCTGAATGAAAAGCCAAGATGTAACAAGTGCGAGGCTGCTGTATTGCCCGTTGAAACGGTAGTGATACGCGTAGAACGAGAAATGATACAGGTAGAAAAATCTAGAAACAACAAAAGATCTATTAAATATAAATAAATCGAAATAAATGAACGGCAAGGTATTCCAAAATCAAAGATTGTCCAAGGGAAACAATAAGAACTTTAAAAAATATGATGCATCGCCATACTTCCATTGAACAATCCTAAATTTCGAGACACCCTGTGTAGTGTCTAATTATATAAGAATATCTATAGATATTAATAAATGTTGAAAGAAAAATCCCCCGCCTAATTGGACAACAAAATGAACACATGGCAAATATTGGAATGCAACAAAGTCACAAAGAGCGCATTACCCTCCTTCTTCCATCATTGCCTGTCATCGTATATTTCACGATTCTCTGGCAATAGGTTCGTTATCTGCTTATTTCGGTGGATAAATTCGCAATGTACGTCGAGGGCGACAAACGGGCTCCGGAAAAGGGGAAATACCGTCTCGTTATCTCAAAAGGTTGCAATTTTATTCGAAACCGATATTCTAGGAAGAAATTGATTTTTCTAGATATACCTATGTGCATATATTGCAAAAAGTTAAAAGGTATAATAATATAATATGTTCGTTTAATATTTGTAGAACATTAGCGGGATTTATTTGCGAGACGTTCTCAAGTATGTTTGGATAAATAGAGTAATTGATAGATGTTGCGATTCAAAGGGGAATGATGATTGTACCATCGCACGACATCAAAGAGTCGGGTGTACACAAAAATACAGAGCGCATGCAACTAGACGCGTTCTTAATGTGATTTTCTCCATAAATATATTATTAGAGCTCTATTTTATACTGCAAAGGTTAAAACAAATGATGCTAAGCAAATAGAACCTGTTCAGATGCTATTTTTATTCCCATAAACTGACTTCCATTTACTTGTCTATAATCAAGTTCTAAACAAAACATGGCTTCACTCCCTTAAAGGAGATCTGCCCTACGATTAACATGTAAATACGAACACAACACAAGCTAATTAGCAACTCGAGATAATCCCGAAAGACGTCTTATTAGAATTCCACCCTCTCTGGTATTTGATGTACATATATTCATTTGACTATATAAATTAACGGAAATTAATTTGAAACTGATACGGATAATTACGTTTAAAGTATGACGTCAGATATCAGTCTGATATTCAATGGCTTTGTGTAAATACATGTAAAAGAAATTATTAGTCTCTTGAACAAATTAACATGACAGTAACATTCATTTCAGTGTTTCGATAAGTAAGGACCTCTTACCAATTATGATATCAAAGAATTCTATCGTTTCATATATAAATACTTAAATTTAAATTACAAATTATTATTATTACAAGATATGTATTAAATCAAAAAAAAATACAAACAAATATGCTAATAACTTATAAAATATATACATATAAAAGTACGGAAAAATATTCGCAGGTCTTTTCTTAATGTTATAAATATTTGATAGGGATACACTCACGGATAAAGGTAATGGATAATGCAAATGATTTTGCAAGGCTAATTTTAATTTATTTTTGCACATTTTAACAAATACAAGTCTCTCAAATGATGCGTATCGTCACAGGCGCGTACAAACTTTGATATGAAAATTACACCTGCTTACAATGTTATCCGCAAACGTCGGATTAAAATAATTAATCAAACAAATACATTCGTAAAGATGCGATCACAAACAGTGAACCTAAGACAACTAAATTCAGGTGTTAAGAATTACATAGATACAGCTGAATAAACAAAAACAAACAACATTTGAAACTAGATTACATCTACGTTTCTAATAGTGTAGGAAACAATCTAGTTGCCGACGCGCTTATGAATACAACGTGCCATATGCTTTTATTCTCATCATTATAATAATGTGCAAATACACGGCGCGCTACACCCTATATAAAATATCAAAAGTCGAATGCCCATTTACAATTTTCCTTATTACATCAAAATTATTCAGAAGCCAGAAAGTAGGAGGGGATGAAGTGAATCTTGTTGAACTAACTCAGTGCGAAATCACTTTCGCGCCGGCCTTTGATCTCGGTTGCTCCAAAGGAATGTTATTCAGTAAAAACATGCAAATTCGATAAAATATAACACAATTTTACTTCAAGCAGCTGCCGTTGTACCGACACTCGCACATCGAACCAAGACAGAATCATAGGAGCGTTATTTTAAATCGTCATTGTTTAGTTATTAAAATTAAATGATTTTCAAATCGTTAATTCAATTAATATACTAATATTTTGCGTCTGTATTAGATAATACAATAACAATATTTGACCTTATTGTATAGAAAACGCAACTATAGAAGTATAGTTTCAGTGGTATCGGGTTGTCCGCAGGAATCCTCAGCCCTTTCGTGGCGGCGCACTCTCGCGACCGCTAACGAAATGAAATTCCACGGAAATTCCAAGCATGCATCGTTGTAAATGCGACCAGCTGCTGTCAATATCAACTATGTAACTATTGTTAATATAAACTTACTGATTTCAATATTTGAATTCGAAATCAATTATTAAACTAACTTACATAATAATCAATCCTATTAAAATGATATTACTTATTACACATTAATGAAAGTTTTGGTAAATATAAAAAATACATATTATTACAAATAAATACGCATGCCATTCTTGAGATCTGCTAGGGCGCCCTCAAACATGACGGATAATTTCCCCGTGGAACAGTCCGTCCAAACCAAACAAATTTCTTATATTTATTTGTTCACATAATTAGTATATTAAAAATAGAGATGTCGTTTGTATTATTTTCAGAACGTGTACAAAATATATGTAGATATGTAAAATCGATGACAAAGATGACCCCATTTCGACATTATCGAGATTAATGCTAAAGCTTTCGAATAGCGGAAACGAGAAGCGGAAGACACGGGCGGTAAAAGCCTAGAGCGATTTGTTGCCGTCCTCGGACCCGCCTATTAAATTAACTTATAGTCGCTACTTCAAGATAACTTAGTATTCAGTTACTTGGCGAATTTATGGATTAAAATGTCTACTAAAAACTGAACAAGTAATTATCAATAAATAAAATAATCAAAATATAATAAATAAATAATTAAAATAAAGATAATAATATTTCATTTTGCAATTAATAATAAAAAAAGCTTAAGTTATTTAAATCTCCAATCACAGTGCTACATTTGCTACAAGAGGCTACGAGTTGCTACGACCAGTCAATGCCGTTTTCTCTGGTCACGTGCTTCTCGATCGCAGAACGTTTTTAGCGTACTTCCGCTTTTTGAACTAAAACCTCCCCTCGACCACGTCCGCAATCGTCGCGGCCGTCGCACATCTTAAATAGATTTTACTGAGAATTTAAACTTTTAAGCATGCTCTTAATCTGCATTCAAGCGCTGCAAATCTATTACTCAGCTTTTGTTGTGAATTATAGAATACACGTTTCAAAATAAATATCAGTGACAAAAGCGAATCAAACCGGTTTTGTTTCAATTTATTTTCAATAGGATAAAATTAAGGAAAAAACATAAACAAAATATAACATAACTAGTAATTAACGTATCGAGTATGGATTTTTTTTTATATTTTCTTTACTTCGGCTTCCCTTCGAACTAATTCCACGCTTCACCGCGATAAATATATTGGGTTATTATTAGTTTTTGAATTTGTACATTTAATGTTTCTACGTTATAACGTAATTGGAGAATACTTCGAGGAATAACAAAGTAGACAACATATTATTAGGACCGAATGTGAAGTATAAGGTTAATCGAGTACCGTGATCATGATCGGCAGGGGAGCGACGCTATAACACCACTGTTTATTTGGGGCGCGACGTGTGTCGTTGGTGTTATTAAATTCCCGTCTTTTTTCCCTAATCTCGTTGTCGACACGCCCCGCGGGCCTTCATCGGAAATGGCATTATTTCCCGGACAGTGAGCCCCGGAGCGGACACCGGATACTACCCACTAAGAATATACCATGAAAAACACATTTCACTTCCAAATCTTATTCTTTTACAATGATTATTTATTCTTCGAAAAAGAAATTTTCGACGTTTTTAGGTTTAATTAAAGGAAGGTAGTTTTAACAAGGTAAATGTAAGTTCGCATGCCAGTGCAGTAATGGCAATCGGATCAGTACTTGCTAATGAAGCGTAACACAATCCATGTTTATTATCTGTTCAAGCAGGTATTATATTCAGCGAGTGGTTTATATTGCGTACCTACCTACTACAGGTTATAACAATATTTTCTTTTGCCTTCAGTATTTTGGATACGGAGAATATTTGATATTACCCTTCCGAATAAAAACAAATCAAAGGCAAATCTGAAATTATTGGGTAAACTTTATACAATGAAATATGATCAGTGTTTATCTTATTCGCCAGCGTTGAATATTATATTAGGAAATAAAATTGAAAAATAAAAACCAAAGAGAGAAAATAAAATATTCTTTCATAAATATCTCATATAATGCCAGTTTCACTAAGTACTTTATAGAAGTTTGACTGTGATCCGCTTGAAAATGTCTACAACAAATAAAAGAGGTCTCGGGGCATTATCATTGTATGTATCACGTTCTCGATATTTGTCGTGGGAAAGTATTGAAAGTTGAAGCGGTCGCCACCTGCGAGAGCTTATGAGGTAGAACCTTAGCGGTCTTTCTCATTGTTAACTTTCACTCCCTAACTTCCCCGCTTATTGTGCCAACTCATAACAGTTTCATTTTTAATACTTTAAGTATCTGAACATGTTCAAGTTATTATCTCCGACGTTCGCATTACTCTCAAAAGAATATTTATTTTTAAACAAGGAAATAACGTATTAAAACTGAGTTAACATGTTACAAAAAAACTGTTTTAAATATAAAATTTAAAATATATATACAAGGGAACAAGGCGTTGTTGTTTAAGAAAACTAAAACTATAATGTTGACACACAGCTAACGGTGCTCCATTTTACAAGTAGAGCTTTCCACTCTGCATTGTTATTTCTTGAAGAAACTGCTAAAATATTATGGTGTCGTGCAGTGAATGAGCAACACGACGCTACAAAAATGATCTCAGCGAGCAAGTGCACGGAAAGTAGTTTTATATTTTGGTGGAACAATTTTCAGTTTTACGTGTATTGCGGGAGAAGTTAGTTTTGGTTTTAATGTTCTGGATGGCGCAGGTGCCGACGACGGCGGCGGTGAATCACGTTTGTTACGACGCATTCATCTTAACACTATCTGCGCGTCACCACTTGCTACTTCTTAGGTGAATATAAATAATTACACGCTCGCAAATTATCAACTTTATAAATATAAATCCTTTATAAAAACGACGTCTCTCAACATAATATTAACTGACTATGTCCTTTTGCCTTTCAACCATGTCATATTAAAATAAGGAGTGTTATTTAGTACATGCTGACTACTCGATGTCCGAGGGCGGCTGTCCGTCCAGTGTCCATTAAGTTCTCACTATAACAATGGCGACGTTCAATAGGTGCGGTCGCCTAGACGGGCGTCTACATGTAATACGACACCATACCACCTTTACTTTATATAGCCACATAAATAATAAGTGATCGACAATATAATAAAAGAATCCATTTATACGTCACTGATTATACTCGAGACGTGTTTTCAAAATATCATATTTAGCGTCACACAAAGAGGATTAGGTATATGTTACGGCGGGTGTAAATGTGCGAGGACAAAACGTGACATGTTCTTAATGTAACTGCACTCAATTCGCTTCAACGACGAGTGGCAGACTTGTTCAAACACCTCAACTGCCGGCGCTTTAAACATATCAGTTTCGTAGCATTCGTAGGTGCGCCGTCTTATTTGAACGAGCAAATACATAGAGAAGGGTGAAGATAAAATGGGGAAATGTACCCAGAATAAATATAAGAGAAATAACGTCGTCAAACAATAATTGAAACCGCACTCTGTCGACGTCGAGTCGCTGCCTTAATGCCGCTTGGAAGCCGCAAATGTGTAGTGGCAATTTCCTCAATTTCAATATGTAACTTCGCAAACACGAATAAAACATTTTGCATCAAATATATACATCAGAATCAAATGTTGAAAAAGCACATGTCACAAAGAATACCAAGAAAAAATGTCGTAAATATAGAGCGCCCGGGTCATAAACACACGTCCAATGACTAACTATTAATCTTCTTACAGAGTGAATCAAATAAAAGGTAACAGAGGTTCATAGAAGGAGAGGGGAAGCTGTCCTCAATAGGAGAGCCGAAGAGCCAAGCCCCCGTCGTTCGCGATACTCTTATTAGAGAGTTGACTCAATTTGTGGCATATTGTTTGAGAGCAGATTAATAACAGGAGAAATATCATGATATCATCACACTGATACTTATTTTGTAAATATTGAATGCAGCAATTTTCCTTTGAACTGCGTCTAATTTAAAAATAAGCAAGTCAATTTAATTGGATAGCTATATTGTATTTTTTTATTAATGAGATTTCGCTAGAATTAAAGTTAAGATTGTGTGTTAACCTGTAATCATTAGCACAAACCAAAATGTATCTTAAAACATAACATATAAACTAGAAAAGTACATTTCTTAATTAGAAAGTAAATTATTAAAACGCCATCTGTCTATCGACATAGACAAATTAATCGAAAGTACTCGTATTTATTCTCTACGAATTTACGAAGGAAGAGAGGGCCTAAGAGGCACTCGTAGTTGGTTATTGAGGCACGAATTATTGTGAATTTAAGGATTTCCGGGCTTTACAAATAGCGGCGCATTAAATAGGAATTTGCAAGTCTTATTGGTCAATATTTTAAATGGAAAACCAATACTTGTAATAAATGAAGTAAAGGTGGAAGATATTACAAATATTATCTGCTCAAACACGCACACTTGTACACAATGTTTACAGCTTTTTTACGCTTTTACTGTCAACAAAATAAACATCAGTGACACAATTTTCCATCGCAAAATTGCACAATTAGAAATTAATTACACAGGCTAAAAATATGAAAAACGACATGACTTTTAAACTAAACCTACTTTGGAAAGATTGCAGATGGACAAATAACAGTATCTGTATAATAGTTGTTTAAACCCGCAGTTTTGTCTTATTACCAAATTGAGCAGACCATATGGTATACATAATTTTTGTTAAACATTTACATATCAATGGACGGTACAAAATAAGTGGAATTATCAATTACCAATGAGTTAACATTGCATGTTATTTTAAAGAGGATGGGTCGTGTAGTTGGCAGCACGAAGTATATCGGGGAGAGCGGAGGGCCGCGTGGAGCGGACACGGGCGCAGTGGGGGGCCGTCCGGATGTCATGGAAAAATTGCTACTTCCACCGACAACGTACGGCACAAAAAGACCCGTCAGCGAAGTTATTAGCAACTCTACTGACCTAAACATATCACGGCATTTTCTAGTTTAAATTTATGAATATTTTGTTGAGAATTATTAATTGAGACATTTTGAAATGGTCATAAGGAATTATATTAATTAATATACTATCAAACACCCTATTATAACATTTAAGAGCGTCCGTGGCCCTTAGGCCTCGACCCAATCTCTCAAGAAGGCAAAGCGGAAGCTACTGTTGCATAGTAATAGTTGTATCCGCTCATGAACCACATTCCACCTTAACAGGCGGAGTGTGGTCACATGCCAGACAAAAAAAAAACAGATTATATTTAATGTATATTGCAAGTTCTCCGTAATATTAATTAATATGTTAAAGTACGTTGGACTGTCATTGTGCCAATTACACGATATTGAAAACAAATTACACATTAAAACAGACAGAAACAGAGAGACCGGTGCTCGTGACATGAATTGCATTGAACTTCACGTGCTATAACCAACGGCCTACTGCTACTTCGAAACACTCGTATAGTCCAATTAATAAGCGGAGCGGATTTACGAATTAAATAACATTTATATAGGACATATAAAAACCGTAAGTTATATTTCAATCATGTTTTGCATTGTTAATAGAAGTTGTTGCTCTTAAAAGTTGTCTTAAAAATATGAGACTGTATGGATACTGTGAGTAAGGTTAGATACAAAAGGTACTCCGTCTACTTACTTGAGCATGAAGCAGAGAATTTAGTTATAACTATAAAATCATTATACATAATATACAAGAGCAGTGATTATGACTCATGTATGCTAGTATGGATATCTAGTATGGATAGGGTGTGTTTACAAATGTCGAAAGTTTCATATTTGCTGTTAATCGTGATGCGTCTAACTTATACCATACATACTCATTAATTTCAATATACTTGTGTTAAATAAACAGCGTATTATGACCAAATGATAATATCAACTATTTCATGATAAATATTGAAAATTTAACTGAATAGAAATTTGACAACATTAGCACATATAGTTTATATTTGTATTTGTTAATAATACAAAAAAAAATAAACATAAAAAACAAACACCTTTTAGTAAATGGATTTAGAGCTTTTAAAATGTAAAAGGAAAACGAACGGGGGCGTATCAAATAAATGTAAAATAACACAACAATTAAAAGAGGAACTTCTCGTAGTAGAAGTCGCGCTGAAGCCGATATCACAATAAAGAGATGTTGTTACCTACAGTGAGACGATCCGTAGCATAATCCCTTTAATTAGCGGAACGACATTCGCCTCGCAGATCTAAGAATTATATTGACTGCACGTTTAACAAAATATTTTAATAAAATTTTAAATCCGAAAAAGCGAAACAAGAAAAACGTTTTATATAAATAAAATTGACTATTAATCAAAAACAAAGGTATTGACTCATTTTAAAAAAATAAAAACAAAAAGAAAAGAAAACATAAAAATCAAACATTAATTATCTATTTTTAATCGACTGTTTACATTTTCGTTAAGTAAACAGATACGGTATTTTCAAAGGACACAAAAACTAATATCGGGTTGTCCCTTAATTAAGCGTCGCAAAGACAGCCGGCAGCGGGATCTAGACGAGTCGTGAATGCCTAATTACGACGCTGAGTAAATAACTTTTCTATTTGCGTCGGGTCGGGTCGCATTCGGTAAAACATTAATCATGATTGAACTAAGTGGCTTAATACGAACTGGTATAATGGCGGGCAATGATCGCCGGCGGGGGGCGGCGCCAGGGTGTCGCGCAACAGGGCGCCAGTGACGCGTGTTCAACCTAACATACTCCGGGACACTTGATGCTCAGCCAAATCATCAGCTGCTACTTGTCAACGGTTATTAACTGTTCCTTGTTCACTTAATTCCCATTAAAGTAATAACATAACACTTGGTGAAATTATTGACTTCAATTGAACAAAAGTAACATTTGGGATATTTATATATACCTACCTAAAACAAATCCCAGTATTCTGAAGTTGGGAAATTAAACCACGATGGTAACCAAATGGAAAACATAAACATGGGAGCAGGAAAGCGCCCTCGGCCCTCCGCATTGTTATTGTTTGAGCGCCGAAACTAAACTACAGCGAAAACCCTTAAGGCAAAGAAAAACTTCTTAAAGGATGTTTATAATGGCAGACTATCATGTTTCAGTTGTTTCTAAAAATAGTATTTTATTAAATAAATTAATGAGTAATATTAGCAATTTATTTATTCAATAGTTAATAGTGAACATTATCCTAAGTATTCGTGTGTGTAAAGGTAACGGTGCTCGTAAAGTGCACTCGAGATGATACAGTCTTCAGGAAAGTGGGCACTCAGTGTTTGCACAGCGCGTCGCCAGGGGGCGCGGAAATTCAGCGTCGAGAGAGCTTTTCCTTGTAACCGCATATAACAGTAAACGATAATCACGATATGCGCAGGGTATCGGAAACAACATTAAACGGTAACAATTTACGTACATCCACATTAATAGTGCGGACTGCGATCGAAACGGAATTTAACTTAAAAGTATGTTACAAGAAATAAATATTTGGTATTTTAACTAATATATAAACTAGACATATACCAAAAAAAAGTCGTAAACAAAATAAAGCTAAACCATTGATTTTAATGATAATTCTATAAAAGCGGTTGGAGAAATTGACACAAAGTGAAAAGCGATCAAACGGCATGCCACAGTCGTTGTGACGCGTTTAAAACTTGTAGCAAAAGAACCATTCTGTATGGCTTCTTTCCAATTGGCCTTTTGATAAGGATTCACCTTTCAAATTGAACATTGTCGATGGTAGAACGACGCCAAAAGCTTGAAAATATTTTTGTCGACTCGCTTTGAAAAGCTCATCTTTGATAAACTTTGATATCGATATAGAAGTAGCGCCTTCTTTGTGGGAAATTTTATTTCAGCAATAAATGTCGAATTTATCAAAGCTTGTTTTTATGTGACCTAAATTTATATTGGCACTTAAGTAAAATAAGGGATATTTGTTAAAATATATATATTATGGTAGATTTTAAATAAATCAAATAATATAAAGGCAGGAAATAATTAACTATATAACGATGTCTCTTATAAGTTGGTATCACTTTTGTTGTAATTGCGCCGGTGTAGAACGGAAGAGCTCATTCGGTTAGGCGGAGCATAACTTCCGCCCCGATAATAATCAACTTACTGTGAAACTATCTATATTTTCCCGTGCTACATAAACCGATTCGAGGAAAAATGTCTGCATCATTGGAGCCTGGTGCTATTAATTGATGAGTAAACATTACAAATATATTATTATTATTAAATAACAATTCAGTGCCAATAATATCAATGGCAAAGGGAGGATTGGATTATCAAAGAAAAGCCGAAATATAAAAATACTCTAAAATACGATTCTCTACTTCTAAATATGTTATCCAACTAAGACGTATGAAAAGAAAAGTTGTTAGTATCAATGAAGCTTTTTCATTAAATATAGTCATCAACCATTAAAAGAATTTCCATTGAAATAAGAATAAATTATAAATGCGAATAAATATCATTCCATACAAGAAATATTAAAATATGAGGAAATATTATTAGCAGTACAGGCGTAAATGGTTGAATGACGATTTCCGATCTCTCTAACGAAGTCGCGAGGGAGCAATACGACGGCAAAGTATACTATATCAGTAACACGACACGATGCCATCTTCAAAGTGAACTACACTCACTAGGATCACTTGGCATATTCTACAATTGGAAACTTATAAACACATTCTTTGTATTATTTTTTTCATTTTTTGTCATCACATAGTGATATCATGAATGTTACCACGACTACGATGCCGATGTTTCTGAAAATCCAGATTAATATAACCAAAAGAAACTCGATAGTATGTCGCGTGAAGTCTGCTAAATTAGTTTAAATTAATTCCAAAATTTCATATCAGCTACTTGTGCTCGAGATGTTGAGCTAAACTCAATCTTTTCCTTTCAAGAAATAATAAATTAATATTGTACCGTATCAAAAATAGTCTTCGAAATGTTTTGCACTCCGATGCGGACGCGATAAAACGAATATTTTGAAAATTTAATCCCTTCCAGTGAAATATGAAATTACATTTCGCACATCGAATATCACAAACTCATATTACGATATACTGCCATACGACCCGATATGAAGCAAATTTTCAAACAAATTTCACAATATATCTTCTGCGAACTCGTCCCCGGAATTATAACAAGGAGTATTGTGCTTGAAATACCTCAAAAATTAAAAATAGTAATGCTTGTATCTAATAAATTGTACAGAATGCATGACGGTCATTTGGTAAGAGATGTTTGTTTCTATTAATACCAGTCAACCCTAATTATTAATTGTAATATTTCTTAACATATAATGTATATTAAGCAAACTGGGTATTAAATGTATGTGTTGTGTTTGCACTGATATATTACAGGATATCTTAATTTGGGACCAGGCCCTTTGTGGTGTTTTCACCGCGAGCTATAATCCCTTACGAGGGGGATTGTTGGAGTTGCTTGACTTCCATTGGGTGCATCCTTCGGGTAGTGGATGGAGGGTTCCGAGGTGAAGAGGATGACGGGCGGTGGCAAAGTCTGGTGCTGACTGGGCTGCTACTCTTAACTGGCCAAAATGGTGTTCTTACCGCTAAAATTGGGCCATTGTTTGCCACTGAGAAATGGCTACAAAAGTCACATTCACTATGCCGCTTTTATAAGACAATGAAGTATTGATGGCGAAGTGTGCGTACAAGCCAATTCTTATCAATTTCCAGTTTAAAACTCATGAAGATAAATAGTTTGTCCCTTTATGCATCAGGGAGACACACGTAACTATTGTTTATGTGGTAAATTACTTTCATAATTATTTTTAAAATTTTCATGCAGTGTTTTATGCGTAAGGTTGAGTTGGACAGATCTCACGGATCGCCACTGTTGAAGACTTTCTACACATAGCTAGTATTTATAAATATATTTATTTATATCAGTCTCACAATGTAAAATAATACAAGAAGAGAACTCAAGTGTGATTCTATAAAAAGGATCGTAAAATGTACAAATTCATAAAATCTTTGTAGTCCGACGACAAACAGCATCCTAAAACGAAACCAAACAAGTTCCGTGGGATTGGTTGTATGTAGCAGACCGTCGACGCCGGGGTGGGCTCACGATGCTGATTGAAAGCAAATAATGAAATCATAGGAAACTCAGTCGTAGCCGTGCCCGCAAATATATACTATATAAATTACATCAACTACCGCTGGAGAGTTTCAAGAAAATAATCAATTGTATATTAACATTCATAAAAAGTTATCTTAAACCACTAACTTTTTTTTTCTACGAGTTGAAAATATATGTTATATATTTTTTTAATTTCTGCTTTCAATGTTTAGAGAACCTTGACACATGATTTTAGACGTAATATCGGTTTATCAGTGAAATATTGTCGAGGTGATGCCTCTTCCGCTAGTCACACTCGCCTCACTGAACACATCAACGAGACACGCGGACATTTATACCAACTATATAAAATAAAGCAAAATAAATACTGTCACAATAAATTATTTTCTTGTCCAATAAATAATTATGAGATACTTCCACGTAAATATAACATAATTAAGCTTATTTATATTGTAAAATGATTCTATACAATTTGTTTTGATTGTATATTGTTTGTGAGTTTCAATATGAGGTTTTCTCTATCCCTTTCACGTGTAAATAATTACCAAAACCAAATAATTTAATGTTCCGGGTATTTCGTGTGCTCGTATGCTTTGTAAATTATTAAAATTATTTTTGGTTCGAATGGTATGACCATTGACGATAAATACGCCCGAATTGTTTACATTCAGCGGTGACGAACAAGTTATTGCCGATTGTTATGAGTGGTCGAGGTTGGGGCGGTATACCACATTGTAGGGTGTACTGTTGCTATAAAGAAGGAGACCAAACATGGACATCAAACAGAGGAGCGCCAGCGCCGCGCCCGTAGCAAACAAGGCTTCAACGATCGCCGACCTCTACGAAACTTAGAGTAATACTTTATGTGGATTCCAATAGTGTTCATATTAACTGTACGTAATATAGGTACTTATAATTTTATTTAAAATATTACATATTTGTCACAAAATAGTTTTAAAATATATCGTTTATTTGATTTATGATTTGAAGATTTATAAAAATTACTTTTAGTTATTATAGTTGGAATTAAAATGAGATTACAAAAAGATATATAAAGAGCGCTATACACATATAGAAAAAAGTCTGTACAACTAAGTAAAAAACATTTAAAAGAAAATTACAGCATACTTAAGGACATGAAGAAGACATCGTACGGTTGGCATAGAATTAACAGAGTAATGAGCTTTCTCATAATGTAAGTCGTCACGCTATGAATAGAGTGTAATGGAGTTAGGGAAGAAAATGTATGATTTAAATTTGTTTTTTTATGCAACAAGTCAGCGTACACATTAACCAAACTTTACATGTAGACTTGAGGTAAAATCACATTAGCAGAAAAACAAAAATAGTTGAATTAAAATTTGTATTTTTGTAGTAATAATCTTATTAAATATAAACATTATATATTAAAATTTTTAAATTATTTTAAACAAATATATTTGAAAAAAGTTGTATCTATGGTAGCATTGTTCATAATGTGATTTTAATTGAGGGCGTAGTCGCGGTGATCCGACGACAGATACGCTTAACTTCATTAGACCGACCGGCGATTACATTGCCTAATGTAATTGCTCTACTAACTACAACGTACAGTAATTCTACTCAATTATTAATCACTTTGAAATTAAAAAGAAAAGTAATTATAATTTACAGTTTGGTCGCTTTTGAACTGAAACCCTATTGAATGATCACATAAATAACATATTCAAATTAAACCAACGAACGTAAATTGTTCATTATAAAGTCTGTAGAAATAATGACATCTGAGTGCACACATCAAGTGGTGTTAAAGAGTGACATTGGACGGGCGCGTCAACGCGAATTTGCTTAAACGAGTGGTTCGACTGACTCGTTGGTGACTGCTGGCTCGGATGCAAATGAGCCTGGGCGGGCGGATCGGCGCCTCTATCGGCGCCATAGTGTCGTCGTCAAGCATACACTGAATACGATCTAACAGTCTTTGATTTAAACACACATCAGCTCTATTATACTAATCATAACGTTTCAGATTCCCTATAATGACATACCATTGATATCTAAAACATATTTCTTTTCAACGTTATTTTATTGAGTTATTCATGGCAGCTTAATTATATTATATTGAGAGTTTTTAATAATAAATGACACAATAATATTTGTAGAATAATAATTTTAAAAAAAAATCATTACTTTTAGTGTTACAAGTGAGAGTGGAATGTTAGCATCTGCCATTGCAGTAAAATGGCGGTTATAATACGAACAACACGTTGTATGCACTCCCTCCGTCACTTGAAAATATTTTATACATTCTTGGTCTTAAAACAAATATGATAAGCTGCTAACTTTGCTTTGCTTCGCTAGAATATCAGCCTATAAAAGTGCTCTCCATCAAAAAACTACTAATACTCAAGCACATGTCAAAATATTACTTTCATAATAATAACATTGAGGTAAATACGTAAGGTGGCGACACGTGTTCACCCGACTGTAGGGTGAAATGTCTACTTGTCTTAATTACACTTGACGGGACACCGCCGAACGTCGTTCTCTATCGTTCATTATCATCTATAACTAAATATAATTGACATGCAATTGATCGTTCGAACATCGAAAATATAATTAAAATGAAAATATATTAAATAAACACTTTAATAACATACAAGCATGGGAATACTCGTATATAAATAATATAAAATTATAAAATAAAAGGCTATAAGATGCGAACAGGGGTGCAAGCATAAATCAGCCTCCCTATACGATGACGCCCGCCGGAGCCTTCAATTTGGCACATCCTTAAAATGACACATGAGCCGCACGCCCCCTAACGACGAACTGCGTCAACTCGCGCGCTGCCTCACGACCTTTCATATAAATCAAACACTACATATATGAAACATAAATAAATTATTATCGCCTGCGAGAATAACGGATCTATTTCAAGGTTTGTGGGTTTTAGGGGATTTTATTGTCAAACTTTCTTGATAAATTGAATGTGAGTAAAGCAAAAAAAATAGTACGACGAGTTTACTTCGCGGTTCGATGACATACGATTACACCCCTGTCTATTACAAGAGCATTTACGAGGAATCTTTTCTTCGCAACACGTCTTTTCGTTATTTTTAGGATTCTAGACAAACGTATTTGCAAGTTTAAGCCCAGTGGCATCGATCTGATTGAGAGGTCTCGGGTCGAAGTGCTTGTGGTGGAGAGAAAGCAATCAGGGCGGTCCTGTAGACAAACTGTCGGGGTGGGCCTTAATTGGCGGTCGTGAAGATTTATGCGAGGAGCCGCGCGTCACGTGGGCGACATTTACTGCGTTACACACACTTTTTTGTATATTATATTGAACTTGAATAAATACTATTTATAAATGCAAATGTTAGTAGTACCTAAAATTTAATAAGTATAATTTAATTTAATAAATATCACTTACAGTATAACATTATCTTACAAGTTTTGCATGAATACAAATTAAGTTTATGCGAAATTGAGTATATCTAATATAGCATATATCCTTTGTAACAATTCTAATTTAATTGGAACAAGGAAAAATCCACTTTAGCGTTCATAAACTGTAATTTAATAATTGAATTTTTATACATAAACAATGCAGTTAAGTGAACAAAGAGGTTCCTTTTTACAGTTATGAATTTTTAAGGCTTCTTGAGCTTGCTTTTGTATTGTTGTTCTTTAAGATATATTCAATTTAAACGGTAAATTCAATCAACCTATGATATTCGTGTATTTTCACAGACCTAGTGAATAAACGTTTTAGTAAATGTAAAGGTCTAAAAGAAACCGTGTTGTTTTCTTAGGGTGTTTGTTGGGGCAGAGCCGAGTTTGCTGGAGTGCGGCAGAGTGCGGCAGAGTACGGCGAGAGCCAATGGTGCCGTTTTCAATTTGCTTTATTTGCGCTTGTTTTAATAGCGCTCACTCCTTATTGCCCCCGCGCGGACGACCCACCAAATTGCTTCGTGCTCGGACGCCTTTCGATTAAGGAGGCACACGCTCGATGAAACTAAACGTAAAAACAAAATGTCCGTTGTCCACTCAATCGATACTCGATAAATATTTATATGAGACACTTCAACACCTCCCTGTGTTACGATGTTACGAAATTTCTTTATATTTGCTAATGCATATAAATGTAAAGATAACGTTGCTTTACTCGGGCCTTACTGACAACATTTTTTATATTTAGTTCATGTAGTGATGTTATAGTGATCGATAAGATTTTTTTAAACACCGTAATATGTTACACAATTTTATTTAAAATATAAATAAAAAGCAAAGCAATACAAAAACATTCGTATCAAAAATAACTTTGCGAAAATTTCTATGCCATATCTCCAATAAATATTTTGCGCATGACATGTGATCATGATTTTTTCTTGAACTGTCAATAATAGCAAAACCTATTGAATGTTATATAAATATAAATGAATAAAATACAGTAAATACATGTTACCGTTTTCATTGTTACTGGGAACAATTTATGTGCAGTCTAGTTCAATATTACGTTGATAACTCTTTGTGGTGTTAAAGCTTAGGGTACACGGACCCCATATGCGAGAACTGGGATCTACCCGTGGCCCCTTTGAGTTAGATACTGAAACCTACTTTAAAAATAACCAGGCACAAAGCGAAAATACTGACACAAAACATATAATCCATACTTTTGAAGCATAAAGCATTGTGAACATAGAGAAGAGGAATATGAAACATATTTTCTGAAAATGTTTTTACTTAAAACTCACAATCCATTTAAGCGGGTTATAAAAGCGCATATTCTTATGTATAATTATTAATATTTATTTAAAATATTTATAAATACTTAATAGATTTATACCGCTTACTAATTTGATTATTTTATTATATCCGAAATTAATTGAATCATTAGTAATAGTAAAACTACGAGTGCACTACATACCAGTAAATGCTGAATACCTAAGCTTACAAAGACATACGCGAATTGCGAATGAAAATTAATACAACAAACATGAGTCAAGCTGTTGTGAAAACTCATTGCATCCGGAACAACATCATCATTTAATTATACGCATCAACGAGCAAACATTGTCACTAACATAAATAATTATAACCACATTCATACAAGGGATATATTCATTATTATCTCTAATAATAATGTAAATGTTTATACGCTTCTCAAATCATAATTATATTATTCTTTGTGCTCGGACGGAGTGCCGTCACATACGTAGCTGATAACTATATATGTATATAATAATAAAATTACTTACCTAAGCCAATGTCTTTTAGTAATATTAGTATGACAACAAATAGCGTCGTACTGATCGGCAATCCATACAATAAGAATTATGTAAAAAGCAGTCGTTGTATCATTGAAGAACTCCGACATTATCGCCTCCATACCTGCAGACAAAAAGTAAAATAAGATTTTTAATTGCCACGGCAACAGAAAGACTTTTGATGAAAAATAAACCTCGCTCATCATCATAAAAAAAACTAACTGAAAATATAAGAATAAAAACATTAAGGCCACTTAGAAAAGATTTTTACAAATAAAAAACAAATTCTGATAATATAACACAAAATAAGAGATAATTTTCTAAGAGTATCTTTAATCCGATATAATTGGTACTACATCGAAAAATTGAAAATAGAATAAGAAAACAATTAGAAAAACAACATGGAAAAAATATGATAAGTACTTGATTTAAATAAAAATGAGTACCTATATAATAAATTTTGCTATTTATTAAAACAATTTCGAAGAAGAGACTTCTGAATGTTGGCGCGACGCATTAAATATCGCGGGTCATATGTGAGAGCGCCATCGGATCCAACTTGTCGGGTGGCGAACTAATTAGGTGTCGACAATTACGCGCTAACGACCGAAATCCGAACCCAGCCCAGGCAACTTATTAACCCTCTACTCCCGACGTGCAGTCAGCGAACTGATTCATTCATACGACTTCATCTTCATATCGGGCGTCTGCTGCAATTCGCTCAGACGAACGTGCGGGTGAGAAACGACGTATTTGCATATCCGATATGGCTGTAATATGCAGAACCAGTCATGTACGTAAAGGAAAGGGTAATTTTATAGAAATTATTGGTTCAAGTTGACGCGTTCGTGTATAATATTAACTTCTCAGTGCTTCTAGTGCTAGAGTTTCCCATGTACAAACTACAAAGACATAAAGTTAGGAACACTAAACTGTACAAACGGTTTAGAATATAAACTTCAGATGTATATTATTTTCAAAAGTTTGTAACTACGAACAAGTAATAAAACTTTAAAGCATTACTTTTGATTGGAATATTCCCAACGGGTTCGTACCACATAAGCTGGTAGGTAAATTCAATAGCGTCGAGACATAACTCAATACAACTGTCCAGCCGAGCAGTGAAGAGTGAGGAGGCTTATTTACATTTTGATGAGACCCGACATTGATACAATAAACAAGTTCGCACGCAAGTTTGCTCAATTTTAGGAACATCACTATACAAAAGTGTTAATATATTTAAAAAAAATTAAAATTCCTATACCGTTTCAATTGATCAGAGTACACAATAATCCTGAATGAAACGAATAAACAAATTACTCGACAGCGAATCGATTTCAAGATACTAGTACCAAAGCACCTGAATCTCCGTAAAACCCTTACTATCTCTCACTTGCTCTTATACTCCGTTGTTTTCATAAGTGTAACAAAGCGCACGGATACAAATACAGCATGAAATGTAGTTTATTGTACATTCACAGTAGAGCTACGTGCCCCGTGACGGATCCGACTAGCGAATGGCTATTAATTTTAATTCCAGAAACGGCCCTGGGACCCGAAGACGATCGCCCAGAATCAGCGAATGGCACGCACCCGTCCATCCACTGCTTCACTATTAAACACGGATTGTGTCGAGATCCATATTGAATTACATAGTGACAACCCATTTGATCTTTTAAAATAAAATATTTCATGTTACATTTGTATTGTTTTTTTTTCATTTGCTTAAAGCCTCACTTCTTATAAATTTATGAAATAATGATAAACAAAAAACGTTAACTATATTTTTTATTTTATTTTAAGAAACATAATTCTGTGTAAATTTTTTTTTAGATTAAAACCTCTTTGGATATATGTTTTATTTATTTATAATGATCAAAATAGGTCACAGCTGAATGAAAAAAAGATGTGAACCACATCTAGTGGAACTAAACCATGATCCAACAGTCATTAATAATTCCATTAGAATACGTCGAACTATAAGATCCGTTACAAATTATATCGCACTAACAAAAAGGGAAATTAAATAACGCTAACAGTGTGAGTAAAAGTAGATAAAGTAAAACTAAAGAAAATGCAACTTCTCAGTTTCAGAGGTTTAATCAAGGGGGACACCCGCGGCGCATTCGCCTCTCCTACACCCTCACTCGGCTTCCGTCAACTTCGCGCGCAAATTGAAAATAATGGTGCACAGCTCCTTTTTAAAATTACTTTCGAATTACGTGGGATTTGGATAATTTATGCAGTTTTGTTTACTACCTTCAAATTATTGACGACAAAGTGAGCTAGATAAATTGAAAGTGAAAAATTGCAAAATTGATAATCCATAAGAAATTAAGGATACATTTTACTGATATATGAATATAAACATAAAAGATATATTATATTTTCTACAATAATGACTTTTTGGCCAATGAAACCCAATATTCACATCAGTAACCATGGCAATATGAATACACGTTCCTCGAATATACCTCACTAACATTTTTAGTAGCACGAGTAAAATATTATAATAGAAAGGAAGAGGCCGCAAAATGTTTAATATAATATAATAAAATACGGAGATATTACAAGACATTTTCAATATCAAATATAACAAGAGTGTATTACTATATTATGCAGAAATAACAAATCGATTATAAAGTAAATTATAAAAAGTAATTTAATTTGCAAAGGTGAATAAAGATGCTTCTTAGAAGGCGTAAAAACTCCTATTCGGTGTAGGCAAAGTTAATGTTTCGGCGCGAGTAAGCCCTGCATTGGATACAGCCTTTACGAGCTCGTTAGTTCCGGTAATCGCGGCGCTGCAGAAGCTGGATTACGTCTGTGCATTATTAGTGTTTTTATTGATTCAGTCGGCAGGGATCGTAAACTGAGATTATTATTCGCGACGTCCTGAACCTCTCGCGCCCTCCCGTCGTCCTTCATGAAGTTGTTTTGTTACTTAATCGCGGCGATAACAACGTTTAACGACAGCTAGGTGACTCGCAAAATTTCGCTTCGATGTTTAGTGCTCATTCTATTTTCATTAACCATTTATCCACTTAATGTTCCAGCTCTCAGGAGAGACACTCCATGGCTTAGCCGTGACACTTAAATATAGACTACTTTATCGTTTAGTTTAATAAAATTTAATAAGGTCAAATTATATTAATATCAATGCTTTATTATATAAATGATTTTTTAAATCTGGCAATACCTAGGTTTTAAATCTAGTAAACAGAATTTAATACACGTATTCATGGCCACAGCGACTCATCGTCAATTTGTATCGAACGGACCAGTATGCATACTAATAAAGCCCATTGTGCAGGAGCGCTCTAAGGAGATTACCCATACACACAAGATATAATCTGCATACAGCGTCTTTTGTCATATATACTAACATAACACATCTAAGTAACAAACCATAGCCATATAATAATACAAAAACTGGCATATAAAGAATGACACCTACATATCTATTCAATGCTTACATATGATATTACAAAATTAAGTTTAAACAAAAGAATAAACTCAAGTATAATGTGAAATAAAGTCTAGAACCATTGCCAATTAACGCGAGTCAAGCTGTTACTAGATTGAGACTTAGAGAGCCCCTAACAGTGGAGCGGAAACAGCGAGCTCAATCACTGGAGCCGCTGAAGAGGTTAATTTCGATAATCCTCTTTGCCTCTCGTAGAGAAATCTGCTAACTGTGTAACGCTATCAACAAGCTCCAACAGATTAGTGTCATCGCTATACAATGCTCTGTTCCTGTCGCCTCGGGCGTCAGACTTTATTAAGCCAATAAAGGGCGGAATGTAACATTCATTTATAACATTTGAGAAGTCTTTGATTACACATTTAAAAGTCAGAAAAGCATAGTACAAGACGTCCTGAAGATTAATTAGTGACACTAAGTAACATAAATGAAAGTGGATCAGTAAGGCAATTTCCACCCTCATCGAGGGTACCAGGCCTCGAGGCCAAATCAACATTTGCGGACGGATCGAATTGCTGCGCCGTCCGCGTCAACGTAAAGTAATTGATTCAGAGTCCAGTGAGCGAACGACGCGCCTATTTGCACCTCACGCTTAGTAAAAAAAAATTCACAACTAACTCAATATTCTTACACCCTATTATACTTCGCAACGTCACTGAGCGGGTTGATGCACGGACACGATGAAAAAATTGCTTTCAAGTAACATGGCTGAAAATTCATCCGACTGGTTAATAATTAACGCCTCGCTGTTTATAAAGTTTATTTATCCTTCATGATATACATGTTACTGAGAACGTGACTTTTGTGTAAATTCTCTACTAATTTCAAATTCATTCATAAACTTTGTATTAACCCAACTCAAAGTTCAAACTCATACATATTTTTAAAAGCAACCAACAGACTAACGAATAAAACGAACATTTGCCCTTTCTAACTACATTCTTGTCTTGATTTAATAAAAACGCAACATGCAAATGGAATTATGAAACTCACGAGTCATATTTGCACGGTAATACGCTCAGCGCTCCGAGTTTATATTATCGGAGGAGGTAAGCTGAAGTCCATTTTGTGCTCGGCCATGTACCGGGACTCAGTGTACGTGCAATTGCATGTCAGTTCACATGGAAAGAGATATGATGTAAATGTATATTCATATTGTGAGCAAATACTGAAATGTTTTTATGAAAATTCACAGAATATATTTGAGTTTTTACTTATAGATAGATCCACGTTGAAAATTTATACAATTTCAGTAGGGAATAACAAAACAATATTGTCGTTGTTTGCAATCAGTACATAGTTGGTCATACAAACCCATCCCAGGAGGGTAAAGTAATAAAGTTAATTTTAAAATTCAACGATTGGATCCAATAATGATTAAAGTTTGCTAATAAAAATCTAGAAAAAACAGACTGTCTAATTCCCCTGGAAATAAACTTACAATGAAGCTACAAAATCATTTTAAAAATTTGATACGACTTCTTAGATAACATACGTCAATATGTCTATTTTAACGAATAAGTAACACCTAATAGTAATGTTCAAACAATGTTTGTCCGAATAAGAGAAATCGCGATATCTATTCCTTTGTATTTGTATTCATAATTTCGTGTTGAAAAGCAACGTTAGCTTTGCGGCGTCATATAATCAAAAGTTGGGCGGCACGGGGGACAGGTGAGAGACCGAGGGGGTCACTCTCCACAACTGCATGCTACAGATGCTACCAATTTGCACAAAGTGTCTCCAATCCTCGTGTTAAAGTAAGAAAGCTATACTTTATCTTACATTAGATACGTAAATACTCATTTCATGTAGTGAAATGTAAGATTTTTCACGAACATACACATCTCTTTTGTATTGTAAATATAATCTAAAATGTAAACCATCATCTGTGAAATTAAAGTAGAACTATATGCAAAGAATATAATAAACAAAGAATGTTCCAAAACGCTGTCGTAATATATCCAAAAATATATTCTCAAGAGTACTTCCAAGGGACGAGAAAGGTTCTTCTAAATAGTTTATTTATGTCCAAGCGTCCACTGTTATTCTATTGTATTATACAACATTTATCAAAATACGCCATTTTCCTAATTCCAAAATAGAATTTGTCAGTCACCTATTTAAGTTTCTTTCATTGATTGGCCTATTAGAAAAAATCTACCTGTATAACCTTCTTCAATAAACAAGGTACATATATGACGCAAAATATATTTTTAATATAACTGGTAGTTCCTAAGAGTCAGCCCTTATAATATTAGGATAGATATAGAGAATGATATTTCGTGACAAATTTTTCTTTCAAATCTGTACGAGTAGCGTGGTGAGGTCTAACCAAAGTATGTGACGATATTTTCTTCTTCAAGTTTCATTAAAAATTGTGATTTAATATTTATTAGTGACTTTTCACGTAGCTTCCCATGTATACAATCGCTCGAGGGAACGATTGTAATATCTAATTAACTTTATCATAAAGCAACGGTTATTGCTTCAACGTTGAAAATGCGTTTTAATAGACGCGGGCAGACTTTTTTCTCTTTTATAACAAACGATATCAGCTTAATGAAAATTTCTGTTTACACGATGCAAATTCTGCTGCGTTTTTTTAGACAAATAAATGACAAGTGAAAAAAAAACATCAGAATCTTACTAAAATAGACACACGTATACACAAAAATCATAAACAAAGAATATTTAATCAATCTAGCCGTAGATAAAAGAGTGTAAAATGGAAAGGTGCCCATCAGTACGTTTACATCGTATTGCAGTTGATTTTGTTCTTCGTAATTCACTTAGTGAGATTGCGCCGGACGAGATCCGAGTGTCCGAAGGGGTCGTTCGCGACCAGCTTTTACTGCCCAAAAGCGGTATTACGACCACTTCCCACCAACTGATTGTTCCATCACGATTTCGCTTTCCCCAAAAACATTCTCAATAGAATTATTCGTGAAGGGTTTCTTTAACACAATGCACATATAAGAAAATATAGCGTTATTCCCGATATTGTTATTATTATACGTTTTATAGTACTCCAACATCCTCAGACCTCTACCGTTACACTCGAATACTTTTAAACTAATCCCAAAACGCGCTTAGGTATCTTCATCAGTGTTATAATTTAAAAGTAATGATACTTATTCCACATAAATATATTACAAAGACCGCACGAATACAAAAGCCTTAATTTATTAATTAGCCTCTCCAGATTACACAGCAATTAAAATGAAGTGAAAACAAAAACAAATACCAGTTAAGACCAGAAACGTGTAAGCCGCCGCATCCACCTCGAGTAAGTAATACCCGCAGCTCCTGTGAGAATATGTTGCGAAACGCGATCCCCTCGACATACGAAGCGAACTGGAGTAATTCACTTAGTAAGATTAAGTCGGACGCTATCACCTAGCTTTACACCTCGAAACATGGCTCATGGATACAGTGATTGCTCACAATCCATTGCCTCAGGGAATCCACCATTATATAGACAAAAACACATAGAGGAATATATACATAGATTTGCCAATCGGATTTGAAATAATTACATTTCACTTTCATTGTACTCGTATATAACAGACAGGACTACAGAGTGCTACGGATATTGCTTATTTCTACGATGTAGCAAGATTGCTACGATTTCAATTTGAAATTACGTAGCTAAATTTAGATTTTTGTAATGGAGTATTACAAACGCATATATTTTTGTAATGAAGAAATTTCAAAGAAAAATAACTTAATAATATACGAAACCGTATAAAGAAAAAAAACAATAACTAAACAAGTATTTAATTTACAAATCGCGATCAAGGTACACAATAAAAACTCCCGTTGAAGAAATCAAACAAACAACTTCTTTAAACTTGTCCGGTTGCTTGTTTCCAATCCAGAGGCAAACTCCTATTACAAACTTCTAAAAGGGAACGCGATATTCCGCTGATGGAATATCGAGAAACTTGTATTTTTTAGAAGCCTCATTATGTGAAAAGTTTGCGGGAAGATATTATCGGAAAGTATTTAACAAGCATCATGTGAGTTTATGTTACATCGAGTTGGAGTGATCAAGCGTTATACTAGTAAAAGTATTAATTTTGTTAACGTTTAAAAGTATGTCTGTAACTTCAGTCATAATACAAGAAAAACACATGTTCAAAGCAACATTGTATATGAACACTTTAAAGTACTAGCTAAGATTAACCGACAAAATTTTATTATCTCAAGTGTATTATCTTATTATGAGACAGTACAAAACAAGTGTTTATTGCACACCTGCACCAGACAACCGCAATGCTGTGTCACGGTCCATCTGTCGGAAAATTAGCCGGAGTGCTTTTTTATTGCATTTAGGAAGGCGCGGTACGTTAAAATGTAATTTGGCGCGCTTCGAACAGCCAACAACCTCTCCGTTGCTTGATATGGGTTGTATCTGTCCTTTTTTCTTACCATCGTTTTCCGGAAAATTTTATTACGAGATTTTTACATAAATGTATAGGAAAATTAAATGACATTACATACTGACGTTGTCGCTATCTATGATGATGTATACAACTATTATGATACACACCATTTGTATATAAATCTATGGACACATTCAACTTGTATTCGAGATTGGCAATACCGGCAAATGCATCTCCGTCAATGAACTGACAGACTGACAAATGATCAAGTGTAGCGTTTCTGCTTCCAGACTGGCCGCTGCCGCCAGCGACCCTCGTATTACTCACACGCTCACACCTTTATGAACGTCATTTGTTTATGCTAGGAAGAAACACAGAAGGAATAATGTCACAAATGTACTACAAGTTAAAATGCTAACTGGACACCAATATTATGTATACGGTTTTAATAAAACTGCACTCTACAGAGTTACGGCGTATGATGGCAGTAAATTGAATGGGCTCGGTTCGCGCGTTCCTCGATGTTTGCCATACTCATCAATCATCCCCGTATGGATTTCATTTTAATGCCCCGTCATCGGTGTCTCGCATGGCCGACGTGTCACGCTCCCTACATGTATTGTTTTACGCAACCACGGGCATACATCCCAAGAAATGTATAGTCATATATGTTAACTTAGGTACTGACTATGGTTCTGTCACTTTATCCATAGTACAACCGTAGTTCCTCATAAAAGGGAATAAGATACAACATTAATTAATAAAAAAACAAGCTCTAGTGGAAGAGTTCGATCTTACCTTTAAACATGTACATACTTGCAACAAAGTGTGTCACAAAAAATTGTCATACTAAATTTAGAGTAAAATTTCTCGTCTTGTAGAGACATATTTCACATAGCATACCGATGCGGGATATGATTGTAGGATGAACAAACAAATTCAGAGGCATTGTCTTTGCGGATGCGGCAAATTAAGTCCCATTTGTAAAGGCTAGAGCACATGGGGGCAAGGTAATCCTCTGCCTCGCCCGCCTCCATTGTCGACCAGTTTCCGGTTATGTGGAGCTTAGAGGCTTCCTATTCGAGGGGCATGCATGCCGAGTTAACAAATAGCTTATAAATCGAGAAATAAAAGTTTTGAGAACTTTAATCAGCAATTACAACAGAGACGAACCCATCAAGTGTTAATTGCGTGGGTAATGTATGAATAAATGTATATAAAATATGTTAGAATATTACAAAAAAAATACAATAAATCAAAATCCTTACGAACGCTCATAACTCACGATATTATGCAAGAAAATTCTACCGGCAAATGTAAATAAACACACATTGAGACAGCGGGCCGCGCAATACCGAACAAGGTTCAACATCAGCGGTGCAATAGATAAACAATGCTGCGATCATGCCGTTCGTCACAACACGGGGATTATTCTCACGAGCAGATTATAATTCGTCACGAACGCACGCCAAATTGTTTAAAATTTAACACAAAATTCAGAAATCAAATTAAATAATTCCTGTAATATATTTTTTCATATACAAAATGTAGCGGAACATGAAATCAATATGGAAATGAAAACTTCACACATATAAGGAAGAATCTCACGTACAGGCGCACTCCATTTGATTGGACATTGTTTCAGATAGCCTGCGTATTAAAGTGCGGCGTGCATCGGATGTGACGCGAATCCAATTTTCGGACCGGGGCCTACTACCAAAGCTGAAAGTCCTTGCTTTTATTAGTATTCAGTTCGCGACTAAAGTTCGTCCTGCACGTATGGTACGTGACCCAATGCGTCGGTAAACAAAAACTTCAACGTATCAAAAATAACCAAGCCTTCGGATGCCGCTTTCATTTCACCTGCATTGTTTGCTCTGTTAAAACAATCACGAATTGAATGGAGAGGATCACCATATATAGTTTTTAGAATTAATGTTTTAATAAAACGAAGGAACAAATTAGTGACCGAAAAAAATGTGAAGTAAACATTATGAAAGTTTAGCTTCGGGCGGCATCGGGCAGCATCGAGGGGCTTACAAATCCGGCGAGCAAGTATAATTGAAATGTCTGCAAGTTCTCGGAAAAAGTGACGTAGATAATAGAACTTATTAAATATGCCGAACCTCTTCGCGGCCGCAGAGAACGGATTGAAAATAATCTCTTCGGCAGACATTTTTCAGAGTTGAAGAGCCGAGCGGGGTCGGACTGCAAGCAATGTGATAGCATCGCTTGAGACGACTCCAAAATTAATGTCGACTTCAATCTTGATTCTTATTGAAGATACTCTATGAGTGGAAGATTTTAATGTTAGCTTTTAATATTTAAATGTATGTATTTGAATGTTAAACATTACGTGAACAATCTATAAACACATATAACTTCTCTGTATGAATGATTCTAATCAGTGAGTGGGCATAGCATATGCGTATATACGCTACGAGTTTAGATTAGAATTTCCAAATGGAACTCAAATACGGGCATCATAATTGGGAGTTCTGCCAAATTATATTTCTTAGCATAACAAATTTTCATAAAGAACATAAATATAATATATATAGACAATGTTTTCTAAATCTCTTCAGACCAAATATCTCATTGCCAGATTTAAATTTAGAAATACTGAAATATAAATGAACATAATTATATTTTAATAAAACTCATCAAAGTTCTAACATGTACTCGACTCCAAACTAATAACGTTCAAAACTTTTCTTTTGACAGAACTACCACTATGCTTACTTTTAAACTATATTACCTGCTCAAATGTTTATTTAACATTCTCATTCCAAACTGAAATTATTATACTACATTTTGGAACTGTGTGAATAACAATAATATTAATAAAACTCTTTATTGCACAATTTTAATGCATAGACATTGTATACTTTTGTCAGCATGAACGACGGTATACAGGATACAATGACAAGAAGAAAATAATAATTAAATTTACACAAATACAAATAAATGCGTAAAATAATAATATATAACCTAACACTATAGGAGTTACTTTACTAAGACAAAAATAAAAGAATTAAGGAACGTTTTGAGAGAGTGAATTTTAATCACTTTATGCAGTATAAAAACCTGCTATATGAATTAGACAATAAACGTGAAGGTACACTTTTTTAAATAGTTCCGGGTAAGTCGATAAACCAAAGATATAATACAGTCAATGTAATATGACAGCAAATAGTTCCAAATACAAATGCTACAAAGAATACAATTATTTTCTGGTTAAAAAGAAATTGGATTGATGGGAACGTCTCTCAAAATATTAATGCCAAAAAAGCTGTCCAAACTTCTAGCCTCGGAGACCTATCGTCGAGTGTAATACAAATCGTTAGTACAGAATGTAAATAAATATACTGGCTGAAGGAAAACGTTTTGAGTGTCGTTAGTTGTTAGGTTGGTGGAAATTGGAGTATGGGTAAAGCAACAGGCGGCCCCGCCTTACGCCCGCACAACCAAACCTGTTGAATCGACCGACCTACTAAAGTCTCCGAAGACGACGTTCACTATACGATGCATTTCTAGAATAAACAGAACGAAATGCAACTTATTGTATCAAGTATTATCCCAAATGTTTTCCTTTGGACTCATTTCCGTATATTAATTTACTGCTAAAATGAAAATTCCATTGCCTCAAAAGCATGTTTAAAATATAATTGTTTCTACCAAAGGCACAGTAAAGTATAATTCAGTTCAACAATATTATTCCCCGCTGCTCGGAGAAAGAACAAAGCAAAACTATAAAATGTTGAAATCCTTCGTAGTCGAAGCGGCGTCGACGATGTGCACTTCTCATGCATTCCGGGAGAAAACGAGTGCATTCCTAGCAAAGAGCATGAAACGCGTGACTGCGAGAGCACTCAAACGTTCTGACACTACATCTCTTTAGTGGAGCTTTGTGGATTCACTGACGTTTAATATTCGCGTTGAAAAGCATCCAATTATTATTATTCTCGGATATAAATTCCTACAATGAACATTAATAAAATAGACTCACCAACTAAAGCGAGGATCACAGTGAGTAGTGGTGCAGCCGGAAAGGATACTGTCATGTTGTACTCTAGCATTTGCAGCAGGTCAACTGAAACAAAGAATTATTATAAAAAATATATAAAGCTAAAATAGAAAAGAATTCTTTGGTGGATTTCTTAGTTTTAGTATAAAAAGTGTTGTCAACATTGTCATAAGCTATGGAATAGTATACCCACGAGATATGGTGCGGCGAACGTTCAGACGGAGCCCGCACGTTAACGCTATCAAACGGCAGCTGCATGAATTTTTCATAGGCAACAAGAAGTAATGGTATCACCGAACATCGAATCATTCTTTACGAAGCGACAACAGAAAGTTATAAATATACAATTATATTTTATAATTGTTTCTTAAAAATAATACAAAATAATATGTTTAAACAAAATACGTATCAGTGCATGCCATAATCTCATCGTATTCATTTACTGCATCTACCTTATTATTTTGTATAAATCTCAGGACTTAATCACTATCATTTTAGTAAGTCATAAAACTTTCAAAACGAGAGTCCCACATAAACCCAAAATAAAAAATTGGATATACTGACTGAGCTTCAACAATGTCAGAGTTTGACAGAGGTTTTTGGAAGTACAAATCCGTAATAAGATAAAGGTTTTATCGTCTTTTCGTTAGCATAGTTCACGTACATTCTCTGTTACCTCGAGCTTTATGCCCGCTTGTTTGTTCACTATGGGATAATCCTACAGAGTACGAATATTTTAAACTTACTTCACATTGAAATACGCAGGAAAATTGTCTTTATTTTTTTTCTCGAAAAATAAACCATTTTGCGCGCAATTGATAATCCACGTGTTCTAATTTACTAAAGTCTAAACCAATACCAATGTCTCTGTCTATTATAATACAAGCACTGTAATACCATAAATTTAATATTTCAGAAGGTCTGTCTACCCCTTACTTGAATTTGGTTAATTATGAAAGCCCATATTGGCTTACGGAACATTTTTCTCGAATATTATTTTGGAACAATACGATGGAATCCATATCACTTTGCTAACGAAATATATTGGATAATTAATATTTTGCATCGAACGCAATATACTCATTCATCATACAAAATTAATTTTGCAAGTGCTTCCCTCGACACGATTCAAAGCTTTCCAGGAAATCGGAATACCAAACAGAAATATATTGCCTATACGAGTGTAAACGAGGGCGACGCTATTAGAAAACGCATACTTTCAAGTTATTGGAGATTTTGTTTTTATGTAGACAGTAAGCAATTAGATTTTTACACATCATGTTTTAAAACAATATTATTTAGACAATTTTATTGCTTCATGAAAAATATTTCCGGAAGACTAAAAAATTAGAAGGTAAAACTGCATAATAAAAATGTATTTGTAAGAAAAAACATTTCTACATCATTTATAATTTATAATAATTATAATACTTAAACACCTACAATTGGGTATTTGAATTTTTTTTTTTTTTGTGATAAATGGAAAGATCATATATAAGTTTTATAACAAAACTGTTTTTATTTTATTTTTTTTTGCAATAATTCAAAAGTTATTTTAAAATGAAAATTAATTTTGAATCCGATACCGAAGACACGCCGACAACTCCCGAATACACCCGACCGCGTGTGACGTCATAATGTTAGTTTTCACTCATTACAGTTGATACAGACATAATAAGTATTTTGAAATATTCAATTCTGTTGTCATTGTTGAATACATAAGTTTGTATTGAAATGTCGAATCTCAAAAGTTATCGTTCTTGTTTTGTACACACAACAAAAACAACTCCTGACAAAATGTTTTTAAATGTTCCCCAAGATGAAAAGCGTCGAAATAAATGGTTTCAAGTAGTGCACCGTGATAATCCCAAAACAAAATCGATTTTTTTTGTTGTGAAGATCATTTTGATGTAAGTATTTTTTAACATCATTGTTATTAATTATTATTTATGTAAATATACAAACTAAATAAGTAGAGTTAAGTCAATAATTTTTTTTAACTGGACTCCGAATCATAACCTTTAAAAGCATAGCATTAAAAAAACTTTTTATTGATAATTTAGAGTGCTAAAATAATAAATTCATGTATCTTTATCTAATGATTGGAATTCAATTTGATATAATTTTAATTTTACGTTTTAGGTTATGTATTTGACTAGAGTAAAATTTAATTTTATGTTATTATGTTATAATGGTTTGCCTTTATAAATCCTTTATCACACATAGCTAATTAAAATCAACTAACAACTCGTTTTTTAGCAATACAATTTCAATATTATTGTCTAGTCATGTGTAACAGCCATAAACGCTGTACTGTTATTAAATAGCTATAACATTATGACGTCACAAGTATGGTGGCCAATCGGGCGCGTTTATAGTCACGTGATTTTTTTTTTGAATTTTTTCAATTTTTAATTGATTATAATTAATTGAAAAAAAAAGTTTTCAAGTTTTTCGCATTAAATATCAACATTAATAATAATAAAGTTTTAAAATACATAAAAAAAATCAATATTTTTTTTTTTTCAAATTCCCAATTACAATATAATAACTTGCAGGTAAGGTAAAAAAAAACTATTAAATTTATTATTTTAAAAATCATCGTTAAGTACTAAGGATACGCCCTGTTCTAGCACGTAATAGATTGCGTCGTGTGGGCATCGTTGACAGACTTGACATTACAAAACAAAGGAAAAGTTTAAACCTTTTCAGACAATTTTCCTTATAATATTAATACATATAAAATAATCCAACTTGAAGCAAATAATTAAGAAGCCAATCATGTTGATAATTATACATAAGAGATACTTAAGGGATTTCACAACCTTCGCCCCCTTTTGTAAAGAAAATCATTATCGAGGTTTAAAATTGTTTAAGTATTGGCTTACTATCTGAAGCTCTATGTTTTTAATTAGTTGAACGAATATCTGCTTCAAAATATGTATTTTAATACGGTCTAAATTTAATATTTCTAAAATTAATGTCTGTATTTATAAATAATAATAAAGGTGTACTATATATACAATATTATTATAATGATTCTCGAAGTGAAAAGGTTTATTTAAAATACGCGGGCAACCGAACAGACATTATATTGGCTGTATTTCACTGAAGCATTCTATTGGGGCCGAAAGAGATTTGACGTATGTAGCACATCTGGGCGGGCGCACAAATACGAGTGTCCATGCAGTGCAGACTGAATCAATATTTACAAATGGTAGTTAGCAATCTAATCTAACCCTACATAATCTTTTACATAATTCCAAGTGTAATATCATCGTCGTTAATGACAAAGTAGCATAGTTAAAATTAGAAAGCGAGAGAAAAAAAGAGGAATGATAAAAAATATATAAAAGTAAGGAAAACATCTCGAGAACTCCTTTGTTGAACAGTTAATTATCTTCATCGGATCGTCGTCTTAATTCCGATATTTAATTATGCAAATGTTGAAGCCTTTTTTCCTGCTGTATCCTACAAACCCTCTTTATATTAATTAAGGTAAGTGAAACGAATGAGCAAATTAATTTTTAAAATATTTTTTTAAATTGACTCCTCGCTTTTAAAAATTCCGTTTAAAAGGGTGGCATCTTTCATTTGATATAAAAAATCCGTTCGTTATTTTTCTTTGTAAAACAAAAATTAAGGTTGTTTTCAACAAATACACTGTAAATTCTTTGTGAGATCATTGTATTCAATATTTTGTGTATAGCGTAGAAAATGTATGCAGTTTGCAGCTGTTGAATCTCCATACATTTGAATATATCTAGCGGCAGGTGCGCCGTATTGTGTCAATGCAAGTTCAACAACTAAGTCGAGGATTAATGTATGTTTCTCTGTTACGTAAACACTAACGTTTATGTCTAAAGAAATATATATAAGTATAATAAAACATATATTTATGAATAAAATTAACGAAATATTCAAATCTTTGTGTAAGGTGTATTGAAAAGCTTTCCTTCCTTCGAGCAAATCTTCAGTAACTATGGATGAGTAGTCATGGTTACCAGCTCAATCCCATTGACCAGATTTCACCCTCATCCGATATTGCGATTTGAATAGTTTATTCCCTAAACTTAAGAGAAAGAGAGAAAGGGAGCATTCTACAAAGGTCTTATAACATTCTTATCTTATTATTCTATGATAAAGAAAACTTTGAGAGAAATTCGAAAAGTTTCACACGATTCTTTACATCGGTAAAGGAGGTGTCTCGCAGTTACATCTTGATATTAAGCAAAAATACGATTTTAATTCTGTCTTGAAACTTTTTCTAATAGTTACGTTTGATTTATGAGAATTGTCTTAGGTAAATGAACCTATCATAGCCTTCTGTATAATCCTAACGCAGTGTCGAAATTTAATCAAAATATCATGACTAATGATTTCATGGGGTTGAATAGCGCATTTATTTTAATTATTTTGATCAGATGTTAATTAGTGTTTGCAGCCATCGTCGTCGCTGCGAAATTAAGGTGCACTATGCTTGATATTTAATTTGATGAGATGAAAATGCTCGTAATATTTTTCTATTCTTAACATAATACAAAGACGCAGTTACGAGTCATGATTTTTTGGAAATATAATCCGTAAATAGAAAATTGAGGCAGTTCAGTATATAACTATTGTGTGTACATCCGGGATTTCAACTCAGATGATTACACTAATTAATAAAAGTATTATTGTATACAGGAATTCTCGTTTAATATTTTGTAGAAAAAGGAAATGTTTCCTGTTTATGTCCACAGATAAATAAATCTCATTTCATCTACAAAAACAAATAACAAAATAGACACATTAACAGGCTCGTGTAAAAAAAACACATTGACAACCTTAGGACCCTACCACGGTTATCTGTATCATATTAATGGTGAAATTCATAGTAATTATATAAAAAATATTTAACAAAAATTATACTATATATCGCGTTTATTTTGATTATTTTAGTGTGAAGTTACAAAAGTTTAGTAAGCCATGTTAGTAAGCCGACTAAAGACTTTTAAAGTAACTATCATGCTATAATAGTTATTTGTTATAATAAAAAAATATGTTGGTAAAAATTGATGCAGAAAGCTATTCTAGGAAAAGCCAAGCAAATCAAATTGTTCATAGAATTCAATTTACATAAAGTTTTTATAGCTTCTTCCACGACTGCCGCCTAATTTAATTTTCTAACACAACGTAATTGTTTATTTCAAAAAAATAATAATACAAAACTAAATCCCCAGAAAGACTGAAGCGCCAACAAATTGGAATTGAAATATTTTTATAGCAACAAAGAAGCAGTCCAATCATCCTATTGAAATGTTAAGCCAAGTGCAAACCTCATACCAAAGAAGGCAATTATCTGGCAACAACTAATTGTTAAAGCTTTATTGAGCGGGTGTTCTAAGTAAATTCTGTTATATTTTTAATTTTTTTCAGAGGGTGGTAAAGTGGGGTACAGGCGTGGCCGCGAGCACATTTCGCAATTGTTGTTATTACAAAGAGATTGCCGCTGAGCCGGCTCAGGACCCGACAATTTTTCTCTTAAATTATTTTTACTCTTTATAATTGTAATATTTAGATATTTACAAAGGTAAACCACAATTTGTTGTTCTGTACGAGATAATATTTTAATATTCTCCGTTAATCACTTGATGTTGATTTGGACTTTCAAATTATGATGTTTTTTGGAATAATTCTAAAGAATTGCCTATTTACACCTTTTGCCGTGTTAAAGAAATGACAATAAGAAAAAAAATAAGAGTTAGGCGACTCGCCTTTTACAATTAAACATACACCTACTAGATCGTCCCCAATCTAGAATTCCCATATCAAGATGAGGATAGCATAGGGACACACAGACCTTAAAGAAATAGTCATCACATTTACATATAATGTTAATAAATGTTTATAAATTTTAGAATCGAAACCGGAACGTCCATTTAACAGTCTGCCACGCTAACCACTACGTCATAGAGGTTGTCATGCATTGTAAATATTATAACAAAAGAATAAAATAAATTTAGTTTAAAGTACATCAAACATAATCTTCTTAATAAAAAAAACACAAACTGTACTATATTGGTAACGCGAAGATATATTTGTGTCCTGAAAGCCAAACTATAAAGGCACTGTCTATCCTGGCAGACAGACAGACGTAAGCAGAGTTAGTTTGCTAAAGATATTTTATATTTATTTCTCGTTAAAACAAAATAAAAACTTACCTATAAAGACGAATATTTGATGATGCGAGTACCTCAGCAACATTGATATAGAAATTGTCTGCAACAAAGTTCAAATGTTACAACATACCATAATTAACAATTAACTCCCCAAATATACATATGAACGTAGCAATAATCTACAAACAACATGTCAAATGAAGTGGTTAATTAAACAGTACTTAAAAGAGATTTCCAGATGAAAATTCCACATTCGTTTATATATTAGTGACTCCGGAAAGCATTTGAGGTGACCGATCCCATTGTTAGTTAAATGGATTCAATTTGCACTAAGCGTTTCGTTAATGAAATTCAATCGCGGGAACGCAGTGTGGCGCGGGGAGCAAATGATGTGGCGAAAAGATTGATAGCGAGGGCCTTGCGTCGACCCAAACTCGACTACCTACTGACTGTTCCGCTTTCATACAATTTTAAACACACATTTGTCGGCTGATTTACGTCGTACCAACAGATTAGCCCCATAAAATAAAAATAAATAATATATAAAAGTTAAATAATTTCAATCTAGTTACTACGGAAAAAAGCCAAGTGCAGGCATGAGCGTCCGACCGTAGTGCCGAGCGTCCATCGACCAATGGACCGGACGTAATCCTACCACCAGCCAATGCTGTTAGTTTTTACTGTAGCAGTAAACTAAAAGAGCGAACGGCATCGATCCTCTCTCGCGTCTGTTAATATTAAAGGCGAATTAAGGTGTAACTATACGGAATAGACTAACACCATCAACTTACCTCAACTAAGATAAATATTACCTTATACTATGATTATTAGGACAAGTACATATTATAATGCGCGAAAGCCTTAATTAAATAATAATAAATAAATTTATTTTAAACATGTTATTTTACTGTTTCGGATTCAATATAGTCTAATATTCGAGAATATTGTCAGTACCAACCGGTCAGTCCTGTATAGCTACTAAACCTTTAATGTGAACACTGCTGTTTTTATTAAGAGAACCTCCCCAACAACGATCAATCAATCGTTGCCAACGATTGTTGCCGATCTCAAGTAGTACAGACCGGCTGGTGAGCAACTTTTAGCAGAACTTGCTACTTGGCTTATCCATGTATTCCACCCACGCGTACACTATCAATATGTAGTAGAAACTATATATTAAATACAAGACATTTTAAAAACAATATAAAGGATATTTTAATCAACGTGATATGACATTTGATATGGACAATTAGTCAAACATACAGAGTGTACTATATACGTTATATCAATCACTGTGTTTGATATTGATAATAAATTAATGCAATTTCGGAAACCTATGACGTTGCTATATTCAATCCATGGCATGAATAATCACGCATTGTTATCTATAACCATTACAAACACATTGTTATTGATATTTGGAAAAAGAAACACAAGAAAAGTGGGGCCAGACTATTAGCTGTTTTATAAGATTTATTATCTTAAGTTATTCGTGGTTTAACTAATTTGGAACACTGCGACTCATTACGCCCCTCGTCCAGTACTGCGGCAACTACGACAATAAGCCGCATATGCATTCCACCTTTCCATCTACATTCATTTTTGAAGTTATATACAAAAATATTGACACGCTAATTAAAAAAATTGAAATAAAATGTAAATATGCCTTACGAGTTAAGAAAAAACTGACAACTATTTATAAAAACCCATACAATATAAACACATAAGTTGGCATCACAGGAAAAGGTGGCCACGACCATGAAGGTGGAATTTGGAACCGTAATAAAGTTTGAAAGGGCTGTAAAAGTGCTATAACTGTAACTTGACTGAGAGAGAGGACTGTGATTTTAGTGGCCTAACGCAGAGGGGCGCGTCTTGCGTGTACCCTATTAATTGATCTGTATTGCTTTTAGCACGAGTCTGCTATTTATATAGAGTCGTTAAAGTTGCGCCATTATTTCACTGCTGCGGTGCTCAGTAAAAAAAAACAACATACAACCTATAAGTCCGCACATAAAATAACTGTAAAACATCGGCTTATTGATAGAGACGCATATTATTTAATTTTGATAAGATGATAACCAATATGCAAATCATAGTAATCATTTTATAGATTTTTACTTTAATTGCCTTTAATAACCTAACAACAAGCCCCAAATCAAAACGCGAGATATAATATTCTTAAATAAAACATACATTTTAATAAATACAAAAACATACATATACTATATGTATCAGACTAATACAATCATACAACACTTAAACATCCGAAACAAATACTTTTTTGTTTTTCAATAAAATAATATTTTAATAAATATTTATTTCGACCGCAAATCGAATCCGAGTTCTGCACAATACTCGTAAATATATCATAGTATCAATGTAATAATTATAATAATTAAACAAAACTACCTTATTTAAATATTTTAGTTTTAATTAAAGACAAATTCTATTAAAATATATATATAAAAAATAAATACCTAACTATATAAAATTATGAATAAATTTCATAGGAAACTAATTATTAGTGAATTAAGACTTAGAACTAACCGTAATCTATTGTCAAGTAATAATAATCCAATAATTACTCCAATTATAAAGCACGACAGTAAACGTGAAGATATTAGATAGGCGTGTTAGTTGATTATTATCACCCAATTTAGTAATTATTTTTATTTCATAAACATTTCTGCTACCCGATAATAGATGGCGTTGTCAACTACTAAAGAACGCGAAAACAGTGAAAAGCACATAGTTCCGCTATTCACTACTAGATGTTAACAATTCTATTTTTTTTTTATGGAAATGCTTAGAATACTTACAAACACGAGCATTATTAGCAGTGCTGCAATATAAGACGTCCTCGCCGTCAACATCGACACAAATCTATAATGTTCGCCCGTAATGACATTTCTGTAACAAAATATAATTTGATGTTAATACTACATTAAAGTGATAGGTGAATATAGCCCAACTTTTAGTAATATTTTATTCTTACAAAAAGCATTGTCTGCATTCACTTGTTACTAAAGAGTTCCAGACATAAACAAAAGCGAAATTTTGAAGGTAAAACTTTTTTGCCCGCTGTTGTGTGCACAATGGGTAATAATTTTAAATATTACATACATGTTAGGACTTCACAAACATTGAAGAATTTAAATAATTACCCTAAACTGAAGGAAAACAATGTTTTGCTACTACCAGACTAAATTCCACATTTTAATGTTTTAAACTCCAACCCAATTTCACGACAAACTGCTGGAAAGTTTTGTCATTGGTTCAGAGTTAATACCACTCACCTCAAATATCCTTTATTATCCTCTTGTTCAGCTAAAGTCTTAATAGAAGCCATTAGTAAATCATCATATCCCAAGAACTCTTCCAGGACGAACCTGGAGAAGTTGTCGCCAAAACAGGCATCCTTTAGTGGATCTAAAGTGACGATTTTAACTGGTATTTTGAGACGGAGTCTTGCACTTGGTGATAAACGAAGGAATCCATATTCCAATGAATATTCTAAAATGTAGTCATCATCTGAAATAACATAACTGATATGAATGATTTTTTCTTTTTTAAAGAACAGTATGGTAAAAACTAACTGGAATTATAAACAGATATCATTTTAATACATTATAAAGAATTAAATAAAAATGAAAAAGAAAATACAATGGCCACTGGTTAAAATTCAGTCTTTGTAAAATTCCACAAATAGTCCGTCCATTCAACAAGGACCTTGCATAAGATTGAAATTGCAAAAAAAAATCCTTGTTATTCAAACATTCATTAGTAACATTATGAAAGATGTAGAAGGCCAAAGACCAGTGTAGATAAAAATACGTATTTCCGATAGGCTAAATAAAAGATAAAAGAGTGATAAAATATAAAGATAAATTCACTTTAATTTCAACACAATCAAATGTATAATTTGTAAATATTGCTAATACAATAATAAACATACCTTTTGAAGTGGTGTTAGTTGATGAATTTTCAACAGTTTCCTAAAACAAAAAAAAAGATATAAGTATTATTATCATTGAATAATGAAGGATCTTTATGAAAAAAAAAATATTAGAAAGTTATTTATGAACTTTATATATTCTTTTTATTTCCAATAATCCCAATAATAGAATTCAGTTATGTTGATATAAATAAATATAACAAATATACCGATATTAAAATATAATCTAATCTATATTACAATGTCTTGACTTGAAGAATAATAATAGGACACCTCCCTAAGCAGCGGGTGTATACATACACATATCAGAAAACAATGTAAGCAATCAAGAGGATAGCACAAGCAAATGACAGTTATCTCTGCTTATGGGCATTACTATTTTCCCTTCTGTCTCCTTTCAGATTATTATCAAAAATAACAGTATTACAATAAACTCACCTCTATACTACCATCTTTATCTGTGTCATCAACTAGTCCCATAATACTATCCCAAAGTGAGCTAGAGGGGACCACAACAATTTCTGGAGTAATTGTGGTATTTGGATCAATTTCAGACTCCCCCGAATTTTCTTTTAGAGGTGAAGAAGGTGCTTCCGTATAAACCGTTTCTTCTATAGGCTGAGTAGTCTCTCCATCATCATGAACACGAGATATATTGCCATAGTCATTGCCATCTCTTAAATATTCATTTTGTTCATCTTCCTCTGAATTTGATGAGGTCGATGCTTCAATACTTATAAACCTGTAAGAAAACAAAAGGTGTTATAGTGATATATTTCTAACTACATAAGTACAATACTAAGTTTCATTCAATTGTAGCCAATAAAATGGCTACATATCAGAATATCAACCAATCACTGTACTTGACAAGTTCTCATATGATTTTTAGTTTAAAAACAAAATTAATGATTAACGAAATTGCTCAAATTAATAATAAATCTCACCCTTCAGTGGCTAACATTCCAAGCATAGTATTAATATCATCCTTATCCTTTCTCAATTTACGTTCCTTTGCATAACTTTGTTCAATACCATAATTCTGAGATGGATTTCTCAAAATCTCAACTCGTAATATACCATCCCTTGGCCATGAATCTTTCACATGATTCAAACAAGTTGTAGGTGTCCTCGAATATGTTATATGTATATATGCCAATACGAAGAAAGCTGTCAAAGCCTTCATGAGCACAAGAAACTCAAAAAATCGTCGCACAGTCCTTGGAAAAGTCCTGGCATAGGCTACAGCAACTTTAAAAAATAATGCATGGAATAATCTTTCTCTTACATTTAAAAGAGGATTTTGATTATTATTTCTTGGTCTATTGGTAGGATTTATGAGAGGAGCACCAGGCAATACATTGTTCTCTACGTTCACACCTGGGGGACGGTTCATCTGAGGCCCAACATTCCCAGACATCTCTTCTTCAGATGAAATACTTTTCCAAATGATAATGGCTTCCGAGTCAAGCTATTTACATTGTTTGCCGTTTATCTGTAAATAGAGTTTAAAATAAAATCAATCATAGTATATTATAAGTTAGCATTCTGACAATAACCTCTTGATCAAATGTCAACTCAAAGGGCACAAGTACAAATATTACAATGCCATTATTAAAAATTGGTTATATTAAGCAGAAAAATAATAGCATTATGTATCACGAGAAGGAAATAAACATGCATGACAGATGCGAAGATAATTGATGAAACGATTTTAAAACAAATTTCACAATATTTTGAACCCATAATAATGTAATTTTCGGTACAGATTTTACGGATTTATAATAATTATTAAACAAAACGTAATTAAGAGTTCAATATTTGATAGTAAAAGTTAGTTAGGAAGAAAGGGAGATCTAGTAATTAAAGAAAATGTATAATATAAGTTTGGAATACTTAATAATTGCATTAAAATTGTTATTAGGTAACTACTTACTCAATAATAAGTTTTACGCTCTGTACAATACGAGTCTTTCTATGGTTTCTCAAATCGTAATCCACTTTCTATTATCAAAAACCTGAAGTAAAACACACGGAGAATGTCAAAATTTCTTGACATGTCATGTCGCATATACGCCGCGTTACACTTTACTCTGTCATTTAATGAAAGTATAATACGACAAATGTATGAAGTATATAATAAGTTCGTAAATATTATTGGTTTTTGTTTTCGGTAAATATTACAGTATTATTTTATATGTGTGTACACAGAACAGTAAACTACTACAGAAGAAACTAATTAATATATAATATCCAATGATTTCTATTTTAGTCGGTAAATAGCTACAAAACGTAATATATCAAGTTTAACAAAAATAGCGTTCAGAAAATATAATGTAATCAAAATATTTTACTTCAGCTTATCGTTAAAATAGAAATTTGAGATGATTACATGTATACCAGTATAATTTGTATTTACTAATAAGAATTAACTTTGTAATAAAATATTAAATGCTTACACTGAATTTTATTTTTATACGCTACAAACGTTTAAATAGTTCTACATAAATTCGGTAGATGGCGCTGCATAAGCGATGACTAATTTCTCACATGAAACGCATTCGAACCGTTATTCTTATGTTTAATTATTACTACTACTACTCTATTGTTATATGATTTTAACCCTTTCGTTACCGCAGTCCATTCCGCCAAAGTGGTGCTACTGAACCGGGCAGCACGCCGCGAAGTGTGCACATTGCATGATGGCAAGTCGATGTTCGAATTTTCTTATTTAAGTGTTACATATTTAAAGATTTTGCTGGTATATTAAATAAAAATTTAAATTAGGATAATTCTTAGTAATTTATTTGGCTGTGATATATCTTAAAACAGGGATCTACACATAAACCCACATTACAATCTTTACATTCATATTTAGATTCCCGTCTTTTGTCATTTGCACTGCAAACAACGCATCTTCTATTTCTGTTTTTCCCTACCGATTTATAAACTGAAGGAAAATGTCTTTCGGTTAACCTTAGTGGATGATTATTGCCAGCTAGACGTTGAGGATTTATATTATGGTGATATTTCTGCAAATTTCTCTAATTAAGAGTAGTTGAAATGTTGCCATTGATATTGATTTATTTGTATTATGTTTGTAAAGACAATAAGCATTCCACACGCAAATGTCTAACATATGAAATAAATATTTGTGAACCTTTAAAAAAAAAAAGTGTTTCAATTGAATTGTGCTTCAGTAATGATTTTTTATTATATTTTTTTTACTTTTCCAAATACGAAATTCACTTTAAAAGAATTGTTTTCTAAAGGCACATATAACATAATTGATTGCACTATAAGAGGAATTAATTCAATAACACTACAATATAAGGAACGACAAAATTCGGTGTTGGTACACACAAAACGGAAAACGAGTGCCGACTAAAAGCGGCGCTGGTACACACGGGACGTTTTGTGAATGCCGACTAAAGGCGGCGCTGGTACTCACGGGGCGTTTTGTGGATGCCGACTAACGGCGGCGCTGGTAACGAAAGGGTTAAGTAATCATATAAATATAATAAAAGAAAATATAATAAGATATGTGTATCCCCGTAATTTTATTTACTTAAGTAATGTGACATACGTCTCGACGCGTTTCGCCACTTCACGTAGCATCATCAGGATACGTGCTGTCGCTTCGGCTTCGCTTCAACGACTTCGCTTAAATTACTGAATGTTGTAGCGGGAATTATAAGCAAAATAATTTTGAATAATTTCCTTTAATATGGATTTCCGCAAAGTAACGCCTGAAACAACTAATTGTATGTCATTTTGCTGGGTTTAAGTGAAATAATGAGCCATACGTATTCAAACTCTTAAGTCCGACCTAAAGTACTAGTTTTATAAATATATTAAGAACCAAAAAATATAATAAATTACCGTAATTTATTATATAAAAAAATAGTACTTTTACATGAATACATTCAGACACAAAAGATATTTTTTAAAATACAAAAGCACAGTAATTTTCTATGTATACTTACTTCTAGTCATTGAATAGGCACAAAGAGAGTTAACAGCGTCATTCTGATTGACAACTTAATTGTGCGTATGCATTTGATTTGAATAAAACCTTTTACAAAATTTGACACGGTGTATTTATCACCCAGTGACAATAAAGGGGACCATCGTTATATATTCGAAACCTACCTATACAAGCTATAAAATAAACCATTTATTTATCGCCTTAATAAATAAATTATAAATACATTTTATGCAGCATACTATTGCGTTAATTTTTATTATTTGAATCCGAGATTTCTACCAACAATTCTGACACAAATAAAATTTTCCGTTTGTATAAACTACCTATAAACATCAATAACAAGAATTCAAACTTATCGACTCAGAGTGGAACCAACCTCGGTTAGATAAAGGCATCGAGATAACGAGAAGTAAAGTTAAATTACCGACCGTTCACGTTATAAATATTAAAAAAGAAACATGTTTCGTGAGAAGAGCAAAAAAACCATTGACGTCTCAATTATAGGCCCGAAGAAAGAGATCGGCGTGAAGAAGCGAGACAGAACGAAAGCTCTTTAATTTATATTATTCTCACGAATTTGATTTCCTGTTAGCATCTCTAAATATAATTATTTTGTAGATGTACATGCTGATTAGAGGCAAACTAGTTTTGGTATTATTTAAATTAAACAACCTATGACTTAATTGAGATAATATAATAACAATAGAAATATATAAGATAAGTTTCAATTTCAGATGATTCAGTTGAATTGAAGACATTTTTCCTGGAATTAATTCTGACAATAATAAGAATATAAATAGGTTAAGTATATACCAGCCGTTCAGAATCGAAAACAGCAATCTGACTTGTGATAAAACGGAGATTGCTGTTTTTGATTCTATACAACTCATAACTCATATATATATTCCTTTACACTGTCAAATGATCCTATAAGTATTCTTACACAAATTATTCAAGGGTTCGGTTGAATGAAAACGGCAAAACAAAAAAAAAATAAATGAAAAAGTTGTAATTAATTACTTTACAACTAATCTAAAGGAATTATTAGCTATTTTAGAGTAAAAGCAGCTAATTGTTGTACCTGCATTATAAATCTTCAAAAGATTTACTGACTTTAGCCAGTTCAAACTAAGTTTTGCTCCTCGTAATACGCAAATGATTGATACTGAAGATTATAAAAAAGTTTAAGGCTACCATCCATCAATTTTATATCTGAGCGAC